>OZ024904.1:60157470-60502470 GCA_964017125.1 Flabesymbios commensalis | reverse complement strand
CACTTGAAGTTGTGTCTCGCTGACGCGATCCACAACTTCAAGTGAGTGAAAATTATTCAGAATTGACCATATGGAGGTCAGCTGTTCGCAAATATTGCTGATTGATGTCACATTTTAACATAACCATGTTTAAAAGGTGTTACTTAATGTGCTAATAAAAAATGAAAATCCGAATATATGCGGCACCGGTGGTTAAAGGGTTAAGTCGAAAAGTTTTCTCAGTGATATTTGCTCGGTGATGTAAGCTCAATAGCGACAAACTCTTACCCACATACAGACAGACAAACAGACATAAACGACATTTTATTATATGTGACGTGCCATATCAAAACCAGTTCTATGTCGCAAAATATAGAAAATATGTTAGTAAGTGGCGTTTGAAGAGCCAGCGCTCGGAGTTTAAATGCACCAAAAATTATAAATATATCTCAATTATTTAGGAAATCATCGATAAAGATTTGGAAAAGATTTGGAAACTTAAGCCCCAAATGTCGCAAAGTTTAAATTAAATTGACAAAAAGCTTAAATAATTCAAATTAAATTATTTTTTTATATGAGAAATAAAACTAGGGTATCTTCAATATTTTGTACTTATATTGCTTTGAAGTTGTATTTTCGATTAGCGTTAAAAAAGAAAATTAGCCCAAAAAATATTATTTTAACAAAACATGGCCATAACACAAAATCTAAAGCTCCGACATAGTCGGGTGCTGATGTGGCACGTCACATATGTAGATATATGTTTTCCCGTTAAAACAAGAGATAAAATAACTACTATATTATTATACAGAGTAGTAAAGTAAAAACTCGTAAAAAAGTCTACAAATCTACGTAAAATCTATAGCATGTACATTGACAATAGTAAAGATTCTACATTTAACAGAAATAAAAAAAAACTTGCAACGGCTAAGCGGCCAGCACACGTCTGAAACCATATTGTAGTTATAATCAATTGTAGCACATTAATTTTTGTAGCTTCTAAACTCTCAAGTAGAAATAATATAGGAAATCTAGAAATGGAACAACTATAGCCTACAAAACTATACATTTCATTAACATTGCAAAAAGTAATTTGCTTTTGGTAATTTTCTACTATAGATTACTGTTTTACTAAAACGCAAAACATTCATCTTCAAGAATATAATTTAATACAACAATAAAGCTTATGGATTAGATGCAATTTAAGCTGTAATCAATCAGTGGATTACACATAAGCTATTAGTTCAGGGTGTATTTTTAAATGGGCTGGTCGTGTGTGCCCTTGTAGGCCTATATAAAGGGTAGATTATATTCTTTAAATCGATAATCACATCGCTTTATATCTAGATCTAGTTTAGCTAATTTATTCATGTATTATCCTGTTCTATTGTGTTTCAAGTTCATGTCAAGGAAACAACACTATCGGTAATGCATAATAATGGCTCCCTGAGAAATTCTACGTTTGGCCCAGCTGACCTCGTCCATGATCATACCACCATGGTAGACGATCATGATAATTACCAAACAACCAGGGCGCACAATGAGGTGACAACTATCCATGGCGAGATGGAAGAGGCCATAATGACGTCACATCATGTCATGGGAACACCCGAAATGACAACTTCTCACGGCGGAGATCATGGTAGTCCAGATGATGCTAACGTCACCGCAAACCAAAGTCAAGAAGGATCAGCACCACAGGTCATTATTATTTTTTTGGTGTTATTGAGGAATTGTCATTAGCAATGTCGGTATATTTTATATCAGGTTCAATGTGATATATAAATTCAGCAGCCGCGGTTTAAACGGTCGCTGTCTTTCCTTTTTGATTGACCATGACTCCATGTTTAGTTACTCAAATCATGTCGCGCCATGCATGGCGTGAGCTTTACCAATAACTTTGTTACAATATTAAATCGGCTACGGTGTTAATTTATTGGTCACGATGTTAATTCAGAAAGCTGATAATTATGATGTCCTTTAGCATCTTGATGTCCATATGTAAATCAAAGATGTGACTGGTGTCCACCTGTAGGGTACAAGGGACCAGATTCAAATCTTCACTTCACACATTACTTATAATAGCAATAATAGTTGATGGACAGATACCTCTCGATATCGATAACTTGTCTAAGTTGATGTAATCATGTCTCAACATACTTATGGTAACATTTTGTTTAGGTCGCTTTCTGTTTTCAATGTGATGGCTTTGACTGTGACACCGAAAAAGGTGATATGGACAAGCTATGTTCAAGCTCTAGTGGAAAGTGCTGGGTAAGCTGTCGTTTAAATGTTAACCTTTTTCAAATACGGTATGTTAAAGTTGTGTCTTGCTCTACCGCGAGTGGGTAAAAATACTATATAAATTTAGTAATCCTATCACCAACATTGACAGATTCAGATATTTTTTGCAACCAAGTTTTACTGAATGCATGCGATGTTTGAGAAAAAAAATATTTGTAAAAACGGCTCTTATATATGGATGATATTCAACAAATATAGACAATGAACAAAATATCAAAATATTTACTGGAACATAAATCTAACATGATATCGGCCTTTGGATACCAAGTTTTATACTGCTGTACTGACAGATTACGAAGCACGCCACATGATCGCACGCAGGTTTTGTACTACTATATAGGACACAGCTCTACCTGCCTTAACATGTTAACCCTTTAACTGCCAAATTAAAAAATAGGAATTTTCACCCACTTGAAGTTGTGTCTCATTGACGTGATCCACAACTTCAAGTGAGTGAAAATTATTCAGATTTGACAAAATGGAGGTCAACTGTTTTCAAAAATTGCAGATTGATGTCATATTTTATCGCTAACATGTTTAAAAGGTGGTAGTTAATGTGCTAATAAAAAATAAAAACCCGAATACATGCGACACCGCCGGTTGAAGGGTTAATCTAGAGACAATAATCCTTTGTTGTCTGATTGATATGATCCAACCTAGTTTATTATAGGTAATACAACCAGCTTTGCTAATGATTTATATAGCCTACCGGCCATATACCGTTTATGGCATAACCATAGATTAACCACGAAATTTCCGTAGTTCTTGTTTTGCACATGCATGTCCGAAATAAGAAATCAGGAATTTCGTCTCTATATCTCGCTTAAATGGTAAATGCGCAACGCAAAAATTAAAAAACTTTTGCAGATCTAGTCTATGGGCATGTTTACATCATATGGTCATATTAGGAAGCCAAAATAAAATTACCGATTTTTGATGCTTTTAGCTTGATTGAGTCCCTTTAATCTATGGTATAACCCTCTGAGGATCATGGACAAGTCACACGTCTGTCTATCCAACTTTTGCACGCGTTCCCTTGTAAGCGCGTACCTGTTTCTATTCGATTTCTCTGGATTGTTCTGGTCAATGTGTTCACCATACTAACAGGCCTGTCAATTTTGAATCTGATACGTGCCATTTGTAAACGCAATATTGACTTTTATTCGATAGTTGGCCTAAATAAACACCATACAGACCGGCCGGAATGGTTCAAAAATGACCAGATCAGATTCAAAATGCCTGCCGTTCGCACATAGACGGTTTTCCATTGTAGGCCTAAGCACGACTGACACGCGGGTTTTATTTGATTGTTCTGAAACTTTGCACATGTGTTCACCATAAACCCGCCGGACGTCTGCGAAAATACCATGGATCAAATTTTAAATGGCGCCGCTCTGCCTTAATTGACTTTACTTGTGAGCGCGGTATTTTTATTCCAATGTTCTGAAACTTGCACACATGCTCGCCCTTCAAACTACCCTACTGATCACAAGTCTGATTGATTCTCTGGTTTACTTTCAATAAATACACGAATTCTTCGGCGCTGAGAGATTTTGACATCTTTGGTGGGCTATTTTTAAATCCCCACCGTACACGCTTACATAACATAAATTTCCGTTATCAAATTAAACTTATTTACAACCGGATAATCAAGGGGGGGGGGACTCATGTTGAGCACGTTTATTCTATTTCACTGCTCATATCAGGCGTGTCATATATCTTGGTTAAACATCACAACTAATTAAATGCGCGGCAAGTATCCGAATCACGTTCAATCTTCTTCATAAAACATAGAGCAAAACGTTGTGCTGCTATCAATTGGAACAGTGATTTCGAGCTTTCGCCACGTATAGGCTACCTCTTCGGTACCAGATTAGATCTTCATTATGGTCCGAAGTTATTGTTAAAAATGTGTCCAACTATAAAACTATAACCAAGTGCAGTAAAGTTATAAGATTATTCCATTTAACACTTTATTTTAAAGCGAGAGCAATCATTACAGTTCGACTACCATAATCGATTAATAATGATTTTGCTGTTGTTTTTCAGATGTCTTGGAACATCACTAGCGCCATGGCTACCCGAGGATGTTATCCCCGTCTGAGCGAAATGAGTACATGTACACAGGCTGAGAGTGGGGTACTTAAAAATAATATATGTATGTCCTGTTGCATGGGCAGTAAGTGTAATGCTCACGCGCTGACCGAGTCACGATGTGTAGGATCACACAGCGTGAGTATGCTGCCTTTCACCTCCCTCGTCTGGATTGCCACCTCCTGTGTCTTCTGGTTTCTGCTTCATTGAATATCCACATCAAGGTGATAACGTGAGAATGAATAAGCTACATCGCCAGTCAGTGATGTAGCTCGTCCCTTGTGAAATACACATTAGCATATCCTGGTTTATCGTTGAAAAAGCCGCAGCATCGCAGACGGTGGTACAGCAATAAATTAACAGTATGGGTCAACGAATATTGCAGACTCTCAGATCCAAGCAAACACCGTATCGTCCAATCATAAAAAAGTGACTAAGAAATTAATGTTTTGTAACATGAACAATTGCATAAGAGTATTTTCAATAGCGCGTGTGAATAAATGATTGTAATATATATTCTTAATACTACGTTTGTCTGATAATTTCTATCATACCTACTCAACGATTTATTTCACCAATCCCAGGAAAGCTATATTAATCTGTTCAATTGTCAATTTACCATGCAAGTTACTCGAAAATTGAGACTCATAGATAATTCAATATCATCATGTTGATGGCATGCCTGTCAGTCGGACTACCATATTCTCCACTCCACTCAGGTGTGTTATGATACCTGATTGAACATAATATTGACAATTATGTAAGATGCAATGCCCCTTGACCGACGTATTATGTCATCAGAACTTACTTGTCTTATGGAGAGTTAAAATATATATTTATGTTTATCTTATGGAGTGATTAAATGGATATATACCCATAATTGGAAATTCACGTGAATTAAAATTTGCTAGACTAATTTTGCCGATTGGCAGCAGATTATTGTCATCTTTACACGCTCTTTGTCAAAGTGTTGATAAAACGTGAAATATTGAACCTTTTTGATATATATAACATTACTTGTTTTTACTTCAAACACACTATGCTGAGCCCAGTTTGTTCACTCAATGATACGCATGTGGAAACATGCTATGAGAGCTGGTACATCCATATAATTCAGATCCTTGCTTTTCTCAACAAGCATAAATTATTGACCCAATGTATTTTCATTATTGGGACAAACTATAAACATACACACAACATTAACCCTTTCAGCGCGGGGACTGTCTTTATACATCAGAATCTGACGTCAGTATTTCTAATGGCCGTAGCCCCATAACCACTGATAACATAGGTATTCAAATGAAGAAAAAAGGGCTCACTGAGACATTTATGATGATTTTAAATTGAAAAAAAAATTGGTCTCCATGGTTTCTACAAAAATATTTCAGAGTGGTAATGGTTAAAACAGCATGATATATTTGCAGTGTTACTGACACACTTCTATACTACTATGGCTTTTTTACCCCATATAATTTGATTTTAACTTGATGTCTTGTTTAATAATGGACAGTATAGCTTTATGTTGTAAATAAAGTAAAACATTGGTATAATATTGTAACAATCTCATTTATTTTCACAATTGTAAATAATTGTACATGAATTTGATTGTTTATGACATAATATTTTGTGATTATGACTGCCAAAATATACGGTTGCTAGATCGCATATTATATTGTATTATGATAGCTTAGGCATCACTGGATCATCGTAGGCGGGCCTACATATTGGCCTATTATGTGAAACTTTTATTGTTGTGTGAATGATTCGTATTATTGAACTTGGACAGCATTCATCATTTTATCTGTTGGCTTATTACGGTAACTTTCGATATGATGTTAAAATGCCCCTTGATAAACGCCTAATTTGATGGAATATACATGTTAAATATCGCGATTTATAGCTTCAAAGAAATTAGGTAAAAAAGATACAATATTCAAGATAATTCATATATATTTGATTTATCAATGTTTTGTGCAATATATATAAATGTCCAAACAAGATTGATGTTATAAAATAGGAAACATTGATAGAGATCCTTTGTAATAACTCATGTGCTATTTTGAAATCCCCAAAAATATGTTTATATGGTACACCAGAACATTGATGTATAATCAACGCAGTTATGAATAAAATAATAACCAAGTACAGTCGGTCTTCTAGTTGTATTTCAAACAGTACATGATGATAACGGTGTTAGAATGCGATAAAAGATTATAATCATTTGTCCTTGATTATTAGGAGTTACAGTTACTATGTAAGACATATGATGCACACAAAATGCTTTACCGCTTGAGTAACAGAGGTAGGCCTACCAACCCTTCCGATTACGCGAAAGAAACGATTTCAAATACTTTATATTGGGCTGAGTTATAAACTAGATTTATCTTTACAGTTACCATTCTGATGTACGTTTCCGGGTAGCCTGTGCTACCATCTCTACACAGCAAACACAAACAATTTGTTGTATAATATTTATACAACGTAGGCTCATTGTATAAATGTTATACAAATGTTTTGTGTTTGCTGGGATATTTAGCATCAGTTGGTAACGGCACCGTTGTATGTCATCCGCCAACTGCTTTGCTGTCTTTGCCATATACATCCTGATTTCTGAGTGGTGAAGATCCCACATAGCTGGATTGGATCCCGAGATGATATCCGGGGTGCTCCGAGCTGTACTGTGCATGCACACCCAGCCATATAACTGTGTTGCGACCATGGTTTGCGTATAGGATAAAGCCCGAGGCGCTCTCCATTCTTCAGTGTTCTTGGCTGTGAAAAAGGTTGAGGCCGACAATAACTCTCCATTCCTGGCGTATTGAGTCGCAGAAGAAGAAGTGATAACATACGCGCTCTTTAAAATAAATCCCAGAAGGAACACGGCTGAGCGCTCCCGTGTTGCTGCCGTGCTAAGACCTGGATTATCTGCAAACTTCCGTCGCATTTATCAACATTTGTCAAATCTACACCCGATTTATAATACATGCGTTGAAATAGAGATTTAGTCAATAACTCAAAACTGATAAAAAATTACAAATTATATGCTGTATATAATCTGATAATATGGAAATTGTGAGAATAATGCATACCGTATCCCCACGCATAAACGGGCATGCACTTATATTTGAAAATGCACTTGGTTTTCGAAAACAGGTACATGCACTTATATTCGAGCACAAAATATATGGTAAAAAAGACATTCCACTTATATTCGAACATGAAGCGACCTTGCTAATAAACAAATAGCCTAATAAATATTTCCACATAAAAAATGCAAATTTGTTTTCTTATTAAAATGTGTTTTGTAACAACAATAATAGGCCACTATGTTTTATTTCTCTGTTTTAGATCAGAAAAAATCCAAAATCTAATGAGGGAGGGCGGTAAAAAAACATTTAAGAAAAGAAAAAATATGAACCTGTTTTTGGAAAAGTTAATGAGGGCGACCAAATAAGAAAAAACATTGGACAAGTTTTTGGAAAAGGTAATCAGGGCGACCAAACAAAAAACTTTTGACTTATTTTAAAAAAAGTCAATGTGAGCGACGAAAATAACAAGCCATCTCTTGAAATGAACTTGTTTTTTTTTCGGTAAGTTTTTTTATCTCTCGAAATTAGTAGAGCAGGAGATAAGGGTGATTTAACTAAATACTTTGACCAGGTCTGTGTTTGGTATCGTTGGAAAGGTTATCTATCCGGGAGTATGGAAAATGGATGCTGGGGTGTTGCCAGTGGTTGAATAGATCACCAGAGGTCATTCAATGTCACCACCCAAGGTCATTGTTGAAAAAGTGTGAATTTATCATAAAAATTTGCTCAGGCTTGTGTTTGGTATTATTTGGGAAGGTTACCTATCTGGGACTATGAAAAGTGGGCGCTGGTGTGTCGCCAGTAGTGGCATAGGTCACCATAGTTCATTTGGGGTCATTACTCAAGGTCATTTGAGGAAAAAATCGCCATTTAAATAGAACTTTGACAAGATTTGTGTTTGGTATCATTGCACATTTATATATTAATGGGAGTATGGCAAATGGATGCTAGAGGGTCGCCAGTGGTAAAATATGCCACCAGAGGTCACTTAAGGTCACTACACATGGTCATTTGCGGAGATTAAATAAAGTGAAAAATGTGATTTAACTAAAAACTTTGACCGGGTGTGTGTTTGGTATCGTTAGGAACGTTACATATCTGGGACAATGGGAGATGGGTGCTGGGGTGTCAGCACTGCTGATATAGGTCACCAGAGGTCGTCTAACGTCATTACTCAAGGTCATGTGGCGAAAAAAGGTGATTTAATTATAAACTTTGACCAAGTTTGTGTTTTGTATCGTTGGAAAGGTTATCTATCAGGGAGTCGTCTAAAAATGCTCGGGTGTCGCCAGTGGTGGTATAGATTAGCAAAGGTCATTCAAGGTCACTGTCCAAGGTAATTTAAAGAGCTAAGGGTATTTAACAAGACACAACAAGACAATTATATAGAAAAAATTGACTTATCACCAACCCGACTTGATAATGTAAAGGAAACACTAGTTGTGTCACAGCATGTTGCACAGGAATGTAATGAGCAGTTTGCGTTAGTACAATATGATCAAGCCATTGCAAAATCTGTGCTTAAGATCCAAGAAGAAGAAACACACAAAAATAATAATGTTTTCATATGTTTTGGTCCATATCGCAATGATTTACATTGCATGCCAAGGATATACATCATAAAGTCTTCTGAAGCATCTGAGGTTCTTTGTAGTGCTGATGTTCTGGCATCTGGCTGGGAAAATGGGTTCCTTTCTTGAAAGCACTATACACCAGATGTAAGCGATTACAGCTTATTCTAACAACTGTAATACAGAGTCTTCACTTAGATGTATATAGCAAGCAAGATCTACGAAAAATTCTGGCTGGCATTAATAAAACGTAGACTGTGAATGGAGATGAATCATCTAGACACACTGTAATACCAGTCGTCACGGACTCAATAAATACTTGTAAACGATGGTGCAACGTTTCACCCGTGGTGCAATTGTCGGGAAGCTGATCAAGATGGCTGGTTTGTCGAATTACGGGGTAGCGTCACATGAATCAACCCTTACAGAATAAAGCGTGATAATCGTGATGTAAAAGAGGTTATCACTGTCCTTAGGTCTACAATGACTTTCAATGATGAAGGTACTGACAATACTAAGCTTTACAATTTGTCATCCGCATCGAGATGAGCAGCATCGAATGACGTGAAATATGATCTAATCAATGGTAGCCTACGTGTATATCTGAGGGTACTACATGGAGAGACCAATTTTGGCAAGACTGTAAAGAAGACCCAGCCAGATTTAAAAAAACAATCAGACAAACTGATGCTAAAAAAATGAATATCCCTCAGAAAGATCTGAAAAAACGATTTGTGCACTAGGGATATATTGGGTCGTCTGGTGTAAATAATCTGCAGTTGGAGCACGTGATATCATATCCTCTGCCAATGGTTCCTCTATCGCTTGCTCATATTGATGGTGCTATGACTGCAGAACCGGCTGGCATCAGGCAGTATGGACAAGCAGAATGGTAATGTGCAGGGTCGTATCCAAAGGGGTGCTCGGGGTGCTCGCCTAAATATATACCCCTTCCGATTTAAAGGGCTGGTGTCTGGGATGCATCATTGGCGCCATTAACAGATTAAAGACTCAGATTAGACAATGAACTGGGCAAAACAGGGTGTTCTATTCAAATTACCTGTGAAAGACTGTTCAGTTCCAATGTACTTATTTTTATTGCACTGCTAGCTTATGGAACACTTTACCTTTTGTTATCCGAGATGCTAGTAGCCTGCAGATTTTTAAGAAGAACCTGAATGAATTATATCTCACCATGTTAAACTTATATGATGTGAATAATCGATGTACCTGGAGCCTGGCTTGTGTAAATTGTCGAATATAGCGGAATATTTTGTGTCTCAAACTACCTGTGCAATTTTAATCGGTTGTGAGACGGCTATTTGAGCTGTCACCAGCCACGCATGACTAGGGACGGAGGGCTCAGTTGTCGATACTCATGTGTTGGCAGCTGACGAACCGCCCCGCCTAACTTATACTAGTGTATTGAATATATATCTATACATCTAGCACAAATGGCACCTTAAGTGATCGACCTATGAACGATAATCTGCGAATGTTGCATTGTGTTTTCTGCCTGGCTCGAGTTCAGGCCGGAGATACTGTTCGGAGCGGACCGACATCACTCTACATGATCACGCTTGTCATGATCTGACTTATAGTATTACCACATGGCATTGATGGCTGTTCCCCTCAAAATTATTATTTGTTTTTCTGTTTTATTTTTAGGTTTATGGATTTTTCAGTCGCCTTTGTTTCCAGACGAGGTGGGTCCTTTCGCTGAATTTCAAAGATCTCTAATCAACTGATTTACTCCTTGAGTTTGGGATTGTTTTTCCTCCAGTCTAATATTGCATATGTGGTACTACTCAGCATATTTCGGCTGCGCGACGGCTATATGATCTGACGTCAGTAGATGCATTCTAGGTTTATAGTATTACTTTTATTTAGGGATGTATGTAGGCCCATGTTAAAATTAAGAGTGTCATTAGTTTTTACTATTTTCCCTTTACACATACCCTAGTTGTCTGTCCTTTTATATAATAAACAACTAAAGGATTTAGAGGTTTTAATTAGGTTTCTACGCTTTCCAGAGTGTCCTTTTTTGCTACACTGTGTAGAGCACAGTGTAGCTATTTTATCTCTGGTTTTGGTGCGGGAAACAGATGACAGACAATTGTCGGTTATTTTATTTTATGTGTACATCTCGCAAAATTTATAATCTATAGTATGTATGTGCATTTTTAAATAGCATGTACACAAAAGCATTGCTATTTTAAACACTGGATATGATGCTGCCTTACATGATAAGTATGGCAACACCTATAGCCAGTGAACATTTGGTTTTATAATATACTGTCATATTATTTTATTAGATAATTTTAATTCACTAATATGGTTGACAGGCATTGTACAGGTCGTCTCGCCCTGTTCCCGTCAACCAAAGTTAATAACATGTTCAAAAAAATACCAAATTAATAATAATGATAATGTATCATTTTTGCATGTTTTTAACTGGAAGTCAAACAAGTGATAGCCACATAGCCCCTATGTGGCGACAGAAGCAAACCTTTACAATGCAAATCTTTAAAATTTGACCATTCAGAGCACCTAAAGGTAGGAATTTGTTGCGAATGGTTTTCTTTCTCCTGTCCACCCTTAATTAGTGTGAGATAGACACATTTTTCAAACATTCATTATTTTTTTGAAAAGAAACAGAGTAAAATATATTAACTTTGTGTTAGTCTTGGCCAATAATTGAAACGTTGAGCGAAACTTGAAACAACGTTATGGAGAATAAATATGCTAAGATTCATGATAATTATCAGAGAATACTTTGAAACAACGTTGTTCCAAAGTAGATATGTTAAGATTGATAGTAATTATCATAGACTATCCTACCCTATGATAATTATAACACACCACAAGCACAATCCACAGTAGGCTATGGGGATCGCTTGAAACGGACAACGGCTTAGAGCTGGACGTGCTGCCCTCTCAAGCACTTGGCGTTGCATAAAATAAAATAATTAGGACCACGGGATAAAGATTATTCCTCAATTAGCATGATTCTTTCACCTGGGTGATGGCGAATTTATTTCTCAAGAGATATCATCTCTGAGACTCAGTCTTGAGAACATATGGATAAAAAACAGGGTCGCTTTTTCAATTTCCAAAATTTAATTGTTTTAGGGCCCATTTGAATTTTCCGTATTTTCTCAGTGCAGTATATAAACCTCCAGTATAGCCATTGACACGAAATAATTCAGATACAGCTGGGACTCAACAGGTTTTTTTTACCAGAGACGAAAGCAAGAATAAGAATTGAAAATTGGCAGTAAAGTTGTTTTAAAAATAACTACAACCAATACTAACACAAATATCTGATATAGGCCTAACTAATGATGAACTGGAATATAACATTTGCATTAGAAAATATTCTGCCATAGGGGAGGGTGGCAAATTAATAAGGGTGAAATAAAAATAAATATCTCAGAAATTTTATTTGATCATTACTAAACGTTGTAAGCATTTTAATGGTCCACAACTTTTTTCAATGACATGTTATCACTTTTACTACAGGGCTTTTATTAGATGATTCTTGCATAATTTTTTGCCCTACATAATTGCATACTCGGCATTCCACAAACAAGGTTGCATAATTATTATGACAATGAGGGTGACCCAGCGTTTGATTAATATTATTGTTGCTTCATCGTCTGCTACGCTGGCCAGACATTAACGCAACATTGGATCGACAGCTGTTTATTTTTATCTAGCTCATTTAATATGCCTAGTAGTTCGCACTCGCTATTAAATGAGGTAATGACCATGTTTACGGTTTTTTTCCATTGTGTGGTTGTGTTAGCTTAAATAGTTGGACTAGAGTAGGCCAGGTCAATCTGTCATTAAGTTAAAACTGACATTTAAGCCAGTATCTCATATCTTCGTTATACAGCAAACATACCACGAAATTGCACTATTTGATGTTTATTTTTTTCAAACTTTGCGGAGGCATGCCCCCCTATAGGTCCCTGCTGTTGAATGGTTTCTTTGAAATCTGAGCACCCCCCTATTTTTAATTCTGGATACGCCACTGAATGTGTGTTTAATTGACTTTAATTGACTTCATGTATTTCTTGCTTTTGTTTCCACCACAGTTGCCAGCACAATTTGGTAAAGTCACACCAATCATCACTAAACAGGCATGTTCGCATGTGGGACACCGTTCAAATAATTTGTGATAATGAGGACATATTTCATATTTTAATTATGCACTCTTGTTAACGTCTTTCAATTCTGCATAGATTGACGTCCTTGCTGATGAAATTGAGTCATAGCATAATATAGATATTCTATATTTTTGTCTGGAAACAACAGTCATGTATTAAGGTGCGAGAGGTAATAATCAGTGCTGTGGATGATCTGTCTTGCTATCACAAACAATGCTGTTCTATTGCATGCATTGCACGTTATCCTGCAGAGAACACATCCAATCCTCTTAGTGTTGCAAGTGTGCCTTTCGCGCAAGTGACACTGACATTCTAAGTCTCTTTTTTCACTTTGCTCCTCGGTTAGATGCTCAGATATGGATGGACACTGGCAGCAATTGTATGTGTCAGGGGTGGGAGCTTGGTTGTGAAACTTTTAGGTGTTCTTTAGTATGAGGTACCACATACATCATCGCTTGTTAGAAGACAGTGATTTATTAGAAGAGAATATCCATATCACAGATGGACAGATGCATCTGGCGTGATCAGATGAAGATAAGGACTTATCAAATCGGAGACATTATTGTTCTGGCAAATGATGTATTAATATAATAAATGTTTTATACGATACCTGACTTCGTTTATTTAAATCACCCTTATCTCTTCAAATCACCTATGCTTATGAGCTGAGATTACCCTGATGACCTGTTCCACCACTTCCGTCACCCCGACGCTCATTTCCCAGAATCACACGTATAGAGAGCATTTCAAACAATACCAAGCACAAACATAGTCAAGCCTTTCACATCAAACGTATTTTTATTGAAATGAATTTAGGTAATGGCCTTAGATGACCTGATGACTTATTCCACTACTTCTGGAACACGAGTCCTCATGTAAAATAATCATTTCTAGACTCCTATTTATATTAATAATGTTTCCAACCATAAGAAACACAAACCTGGGCGAAATCTTTGTTTAACCCCATCTCTTCAAAATGACTTTGGATAGTGACCTCAAATGACCTCTGGCGACCTATACCACCACTGGGGAAATTGCATGACACATTTACCATACTCCCAGATAGACACCTTCACAAACGATACCATACTCGAATGTGGCCCAACTTTTTTTTAGTTAAATCACCCTTTTTAATCAAATGACCTTGAGTAATGAACTTACGTTATCTCCGCTGACCTTGGTTAGTGGCATTAACTGACCTCTAGTGTCTTATCTCACCACTGGCGATCCTCCAGCAGCCATTTCCAATACCACCATGTTTATAATCTTCCCAATGATACCGATCACAAACCTGGTAAACGTTTTTTTTTTTATTTAGATCACGTTTTTTTTCATAAAATGACTTTGTGTAATGACCTTAAAATTACCTCTAGTGACATATTCCTCCACTGGCATTATCTCTGCATCCAGTGTCCATAGTTGTCAGATGAGTAACCTTCCCAACGATACTAAACACAAACTTGGTCGAAGTTTTTAGTTAAATCACACTCGTTTCTGCAATTGAACTTGGGTGAATACCTTAAATGACCTCTGGTGACCTATTCCACCACTGGCGACACCCCAGCATTCATTTTTTCATACTCCCGGATAAATAATCTTTCCAACAATACTAAACAAAGACCTGGTCATTTTTTTTAGCTAAACAACCCTTATCTCTTGGACTAAAACTGTTTTTTTTTGGAAATCAGCAACAATCCAATGCGCGCACTGGGCAGAAAAAAACACATGTTTTTTGTTAATGCGCGGCTTTTTAAAATCTGATGCGCGCGCTCATCTAAACCAGAGAAAAATCCGTAGTGGCCTTATGATACATCTAACTTTATTAATACACCATCTAAGCATCAAGATGTGCCTTACATGAGCCTAACCATATTTCAAGAAAACAAATTTCTAAAATATAAGTCTAGTGGCCAGACGCAAAACATATTCACTGTCTCAACAGGCAGTTATCATTCCACATGCTGCATGTTTGCTATGAGATATGGGGGTATGAAAATATCTCTATATTAGACAAATCACACTTTAAATTTCTAAAATATATATTGTGTTAAAAATAATCGACACCAACCTGCATGGTGCTCGGTGAAACAGGTCGGTTCCCATTATCCATAGCTATTCAAACACGAATGATATCTTTTTGGTGCAAGCTAATAACGAGTGATGTGAACAGATTTTCCACAACTCTATACAATTTACTGCAAATTTATAATGTTAATAATATTTTTACGTCAAAATGGTTTCAATACATTAAAACTATTTTAGATGAAACAGGTTTTTCTTACGTTTGGACTCAAGAAGTACCAAATACCAATACATTACCGAACCAGATTAAACAGAGACTAAAAGATCAATACACCCAACAGTGGTTGGCATATCTTAATCTTTCGAATAAATGGCGTTCATATAGAATTTTCAAACTGAAATTTGAGCTCGAAAATTATTTATGCTCTTTGTCACCTTTTAACCGAAAAATTATTTGTCGATTAAGAACTTCAAACCATAGACTACCAATTGAAAGGGGAAGATACTATGGCATCAATAGAGAAGACAGAACATGTGAATTCTGTAATTCTGATAAAATTTGTAATGAATTCCACTTTGTACTCAAATGTAATACCCTTATTGATATACGACAAACTTTCTTACCGCCCTACTGTGAAAATCATCCTAGCCATATAAAATTTAAAAATATCTTGTCAGACACATCCTCTAACATTTCTAATGAATTAGCTAAATATCTGAAACCTGTATTCAAGTATTGTAAAATATATATCTAAACTCTTAAAATGATTCTTTAAATATAGGACTACTCTCTTGACTATATTTATGTATGTCCACTATTATCAGTTGTCACCCTTTTCACCTTTTTTCATGTTTATTATACCGTTACACATACTTTACCTTTTCTAATGTGGTAGCGTCGTGTCTGAAACATGGGTCTGCAGCAATATGCGCAGTACTAATGTCTAGGACACGGTGCTGCCACGGGAAGATTAAAACTAATGTTATTGTATATATAATATCACCTAATATTTCATGAATGCTGTTTTTTATTGAATAATGTATTTTTGATCAAACCTATATTATATATATATTTATACATATATATATGTTTATATACATATACATGGTATTTAAAAAAATCATTATGTTACATTCAGTCATTGTACCTCACTACCTCACATTATTTTCTGCATTATAATTCTCTATGTATTTAAATATTTTATTTTATTACTATGTATCATTACCTTTAATATTGACTATTGTTATGTACTATTGCATACTCCAAGCCATGTATGGCCCGAGTTTATTAAACTATTGTCTATTGTCTATTGTCTATTGTCTTGTCTATTGCATCGTCACAGCTATCGTCAACAGTGGCGTCCACACCTCTGTCTAGGAGAGCTCAAGACGTGATCATTGTTATGAGAACATTGAATGAGATTAAATACTTCACCAACCACGGAGTCACCCCCACTGATATGACGCCTACCCACTCTCCCACCCGTTGTCAACTGCAGTCGCTTGTGCATCATTTTTTCTTAATAATCAACAATAATTTGTTTTAGATGAGTGCAAAATTCATTTCAGTAATTCAGGCCTCGTAACAAAAATCAGCTAAATGGGGGGGGGGGGTACTGCGGGGGTGATTCTTGTAATGTCGTTTAAGGTGTCAGATCTGGTGACATACTTCCTATTCAGAGAGGTGCACTTAGTTTTCGAAAGCAAGTGCATGCACTTTTATTCGAGCATAAAACAATTTTGAAACATCCATAAAACATGCGATTTTCACTAATAAGTGCATGCACGTTTATGCGCGGGGATACGATATGTAAGATGTCTGTTTCTAAGAATCGCTTCATTTATTTAAAGTGTTGCTCCATGCAGTGTCAGTTGATATTATTATTGCTAAATTCCAACTTTGTTAAAATCAGGTACACAAAACATAAGTGTAATGGCATAAAAGTTTTTTATATAGGCCTAATTAAATCAGGACGTAACATGCAGTTATTATAAAGTATATATCAAAACAGCCTCACCTACCAATTTGTTCCCTGGGCCATATTATACCAGCCACTCGGGCTGTATAATTTTATAATGACAATAACAGTCTCTCATGCAGGTCCCTATAATGCGGCTTCTCTCACTGTAATCTTTGCAATCATGATATTCTACGTTTTTTCTGTAACATTGTGGACGAGTGATCAAATTGCAAACACAAAACAAATGGAATGCAAAACATATTTTTCAGCTTTTATTTTCAAAGGAGCAACAACCCACTGCAAGACGTGATTGACATGAATGTGCTTGATTTGATTATTTATAAAAGCTATCCGATGTTTTTCTAGTCCATTTTTATCGGAAGTGAAGTTTTGTTTCATATAAATGTCTGTTGTAAGAATCAAAAGTAGCTTAGCTGGACAATAATTATATTTCAGAAGTGTATTTCACCAGTATACGTGATATTTGTAAAGCATTACGCTACTACCCAGCAAACACAAAACATTTCTATAACATTTATACAATGTCGGCCCATTGTCATACAAATGCTGTGTTTACTGGGTAAATATTTCCATCACCTGTTCATGACCTGAAAGCAATGAGACATACATTGCTGTAAAAAGCGACTAATCGGAATATAACGGTATATGACTTCAAATGTATGCTTTAAATGATCAATGCCCATTCATACCATCAAGTAGGAGCAGCGTGAAACGTAAACCAACGTTGGCTGATTGTTGGGCCAGCGTTACAGACGCTGTACATACAAACATTCAACCATGTTGGGCAAGTGTGTGTACTGGTTCCATCTCTTAATAAACCAACCACACACCAATACTGATGGCTATAAAACAACTCAGCTGTAAACTTGTTGAAAGACCACTTGATTTGCATAGCAAAATGTGATACAAGTTGAAAAGTGACTATTACTAGCGCTACTAGTAACTAATAATTGAAATACCACCAGAAATGTGCATACAAACGTGGTATCATGAAATACAAAGAATTATTCTAAAATGAATATCACTTAAAGAGTAGGTACACTAGAAATAAAAATAATAATATTTTTTCACCGAAAAACATTATAAAATGTACATCTAAGTTTTACAGGTAAATATTATCCTATAAAACATTGTAAAACGGGTAAGGCTAGTGTTTAAAGAAATATATCGATAATATTAGGTGTCTCCACACTGGGAATAAAACTAGAAAGTATCCAAGTTGTGTAATATAACACATCAATTAGTGCATGGTTACTAGTATGTTAATGTCCGAAAACATGAAATAATCATTAAATTCGCATAAAGTAACATCTATTACTTTTTCTAAGAAAGTGCTTTCTTTACCTAATATTAGAGATCATAGTATTAAGTTGCGATTTCTAACACGACTAGACAAACAAATTAATACTGATTCAATTTCCCCCAGTTTTAATATAAATATACATTGATGATTCGTATTGTTTGTTGAAGCCTATTAAAAGCTACATGACTGTTTTGTTCATTTGTTGACGGCTAAGTGAATACAATAGTATTTTTACGTTTGATTGTCCTCTTTGAGAGCTTATGAGCTAGTACGTTTAGCTATATGTGAATAAGCTGCCCGGTCAAAATAAACAATAAACATTACGTGTGATCCCAGCACATTGAAAGTACCAGGTGTAAACACCCTGCAGAATGTCACCCACTTCAAAAACACTACTCCTCTTATTATATGGTTATTTCAAGCCATTTTGATGAACAAATTGCACTTTTATTTTTCGATACCCCAAGGAAATTTCTAAATATACCAACCTACTTATTTTCAACATGTTACATTGAGCCCATAATTCCACGACTACTATCTAGATGTTGTACAAAAATACATTCATACCAAATCTGCTATATTATGATCTTCGACGATTTATAACCATTTGAAAAATTACGAAGAATGGTTTTGTACACAGTAGGGTATTCCTGCCGAAATGAACAAAACAGTCATGGACTTTTATAAAACTTTGCGAATCCAGAAAGTGGCTCATCACACAGGTATATCGTCCCCTTGGATATGAAAGGGTGTATCTGCCACTTTAAAGAGTGGCAGATACACTCTTTCAAATCCAAGGGGACGATATAATGTAAGTATATACAGTCCATGCATTATATACATAAGCATCATTTTAGGTCAATAGTTTATAAAGTACCGTATGTATCGTGTATCTAGAATCACATCTCAATCATTAAAAAACGTTTTTATCACAATGTACGTGTTACATTTGAAAAAAAAGCCTGCAACCAAACTTAACTTGCATCGACATTCTTTCATTCACATGAGGACATTGGTTGGTCAATAATGTGACAATGTGAATGAAAAGTATACGTTCAAAATAAATTATAATCCGAAACATGTTGAAACTGATATGATTTATTTCATTGAAATATTATTTTCAACGATACAGCACCGGTACACTTGGTGTATTAGCAAACTTATGATACTTATAGTTAGGAAGGCATGGCGGCTTCTGATAACAATGGCACATTTGCCTAAAGTTATATTATCACAGCAAGCGTAAAATGTTCACTGCATAAACTGGTTAAAGCAACTAGAGATGGTTAGAGCACGAAGAAGTGGCCACAATAACAAGTGTACATCGCAATATGAGGCTGCATTAATAAATATAAATTAAGCAAATATTCATTCACTCCCACCTGCGGATTAACATGATTAATTATATCGGATGTGTTAACATATTAGAGCAATCTCACTTGTATGATAAATATCACACACAAGTTCATGGTAATAATTGGGGATTAGAAGATCGTATTTGAAATAGACATTACCAAGATTTAGACATATTATTTGCCTTTAAAGTGCCATATAAGATATTTGCATTTATTGAAAATTAACGTTACCTAAATTTGTTATATTTACATATACCGTATTTAAACAAAAAAAAATACATCAAGCGTGAATAATACGCTATAACATGTCGGACTAGCACTTAAAAGGTTAATACTTGAACACACAAATTCCATGATAATTACAAATATTCCCAGCACAACGTTGGTACGTGGCATCTAGTAGGGGAGAGAGCGCATAGTGCATGTTTTGCTGAGATATGGGAAATTGTCCCCATATTCTAAATGGCATGTAGAACATGTGCTCGTGGTGACACTATGATAATTTTTGTGATTGTCCTGCTAAATATTTTTATAGAATTTTGTATCGGATCCACTGTGCTGCACCCCTGGACAGGGTGAATCAAGGGGTGTAATACTATGTTGTAATCCTCGGTAAATAAATATGCTTAAACAAATCATGGGGCGGGGCAGAGTTAACCCTTTAACCGCCAAATTATTCACTTTGAATTTTCACCCACTTGAAGTTGTGTCTCGCTGACGCGATCCACAATTTCAAGTGAGTGAAAATTATTCAGATTTGGCAAAATGGAGGTCAACTGTTTTCAAATATTGCTGATTGATGCCACATTTTATCTTTAGCATGTTTAAAAGGTGGTACTAAATGTGCTAATAAAAAATGAAAACCTGAATATATGCGACACCAGCAATTAAAGGGTTAATGAAACATAAATTTCAAAACATCGTTAATATGTACATGTAATATGTAATGCTAATTTATTAAACAGCGTGATAAAGAGTAATGTTAATATGCATACCAATAAACACTGGGAATATTGGATCACAGGTGGGGGACAATTGATCACCTCGGACAGTTATGTGTATAGGGCACAGTGACTCGGGCACATTTGAGCCCACTCGTCGCTGTTTGCCAGATGTATCAATGTCATTCACAAAATTATTACGGGCCCATTCTCGGGGCGTCAATTTATGACGTCATCGTAATTTTGGATCATTAAATTTCTAAATGTTTGAACGATCTTCTGTACCCCTGTGTTCACTGTGACACCCTGTTTCTCAACACGATAATAGTTCATCTTGAATTTACATGCGTTAACTTTTGGACAAAATACGGGAAACATCAGTAAAAATGTGGTTACAATGATTATTAAATACCGGTACCTACTTATTTTTACTGATATTTTTGCTATACGAATGACGAATGGTAATTGAACTGTTGACAAAGTCACAAGTTCTGCTAAAGGCACCCACTGAGACAAACGCAGAGCAACAGGTCTTTTGTGATGGTAAAACTGTTTTAATGATTTTCAAGTCATTTGAAGCTGGAAATTGCACTTCTACCTTCAATTGGATGCATAATACAGTGAATGTTTGTTTTTTGCAATTCTCACAGCATAGATAAACAACATAAAAGCAGCACGTGTGAATTACTTGTGCATAACAGGGTGGTAAAAACAACGCTCATTGTATAAATATTAACAGGCTCCATTATTTCTGCATAGTCAATGATGTACCAGTATAATACTGATACGTATCTCATCACCTCGGGCATAATAAAGTGGAATCTGCGACATTCAGGAGTGACTGATTATAAACTCTTTAACCCTTTGACTTCCAGGCCGGGGTGCATGCCAGGATCCAGATATACTGGTGTAGGAGTTCTATTTTTCGTCATTTGAAGCTGGAATTGCTAACGCAATTCCCAGCTTCAAATGACGAAAAATACATGAATGTAGTATATATTTGACGAAAATTTGTGTCATTTTATGGTTACGTTCATTGACGAATGACGACGGAAATTTCCGTCATGTATGGTAGTGAAAAGGTTAATCCCGTACAAAATCAACAAATATTTGCTGTAAATCTCTGTGTGCGTGAAACAATTCAGATAACGCTGCCTAAATCCAGCATTGTCACAGTATACTTAACGTCAAATCCTGACATTGAACATAATAATACTATGCCAATGCAGGGCTTACATAATTACTATGACAACTGGCTGGGCTAGGTTGGATCAGTGAGCGAACTATCCAATATGACCTAATACAGCTCCATTAGAGCTAATATTTTCTTCAACACTTCTTACTTTACTATCAGAAACGATCTATTTATGGCACCACGGACTGAATGTTACATCTCTGTTGCTTCTTCTCACGTTTTCAAAACGTTCTTTTTTATTCACGATATAAATACATGATCCAGCCTGAATCAACTGACACTGATAAATTCTGAGCAGAAACTGTGAATATCATGTAAAAAAAATTGTGATTTAATTTACATGAAAGAAAATGTTTCAGTCTTTTGGCGTACACAACAGTGATGGAGTGAGTCACTATCACTTCCCTGCAAACACGAGCCGTTTGCCCAATGCTGGGCGGACGTTGGCCCATCGTCTACAACGCTGGCCCAACATCAGCCCAACATTGGGCCAACGCCTCGTGCTTGCTGAGTTACCTGCAAATAAAAGGCATTATACTAACACCGATCCAAAATGTCTTAAACCTATATACAACGTACAGCCGATTTTGGAGTGTTATTTGCCAGTTTTGGACAACGGTTCAATTCCCGTTTTTGTTGAGGTGTTCAACCAACAGCTCGAAAGAGTTCAGTCCACATTGAAATTAGGACACATGCACATGATTATTTGTCACTGTGACTCCCTCATTAGAATCAGAGTCAGTGATAGAACACCTAATGTGAAACACTGTAGATCAACATAACAATTTGCCGGGTTAATAAAAAACCCTTTAACATTATAGATATATACATGCGCAAAGCCAGTTTGCTATATCAAACAAACGTCTTTGACGTTTGACAATTAATAGATTCAATAGATTCAACGTCAGTAATCATGGTAACAAGAGAAAACAAACAAATGTAAACGTGAACAATCACCGTAGTGTTTTCAGCAATCAGATAAAAAAAACCCTGCTTGCTTATCATAGCAACACACCGCGTCGACAAGCATTGGCTGCCAGCCTCTCGCTGTATAATTAGCCTGCCATATGAGAATAAAAGAGCACTACCTCAATTCTTAGTCCATACAAAATGTGATACGTTTCTTTCTTGGAATAAAAATTACACTATTTATTTTAATTACAATTCTATATTTATGCGGTTGTTAGAATGCGGACAGCTTAAAAAATATCAATCTTCAAGATTAATATTTTCCAAACACAGACACTGTTCTGAATTCACACGGTCTCCGTATAACTAGCTGAGCTGACACATTGCATAAACTAGATGTGGTGGAAGACTGGAAGATCTGGCGTTAACTCGTTCTCCAATTCTGTAAAACCTTCACACATTCAACGTGACCTGCAACATAAAAGACAGACATTTAAAGACTTACAATGCAGGGATGGTTATTAACGGCTACATAGGATGAAATAGGGATCCTCAAATCCTATGGGGGGGGGGGGGATAATATAAATGAGGTTTATTTTTAAATTAAACATTCTTCATCGTGTCAGTCACATCGTCTCGGAAACCACTTGACACTTGCACTTTAAGACCAGTTAACACATCTTCCCTACAGCAAGGCTTGACTCCGCGATGCCGCAATTATATATATAGCCTACCGCAAATTTACACACTGTACACTGTGCAAAGAGCAACAAAAAAAATACATTTCATCTAAACTATGAAATCCTACTTTTTGTGAAGAAGATTCAGGCACTCACCGTATGCTTGAGCCAGTTCTAACGGGCTGAGTCTTTGACTGGATCCGGAGGGTGTGTAGAAGCTGTGATTACCGGGGGACCAGCAGCCGAGCTTGGAGAGCAGTAGATCCAGACATGCCGGCTGGTTGTAGAGAACAGCTGTAAACACAGCGGATTCATAGCGGTTCGCCTCGGCCAGGGCTCGCTGCTCAAAAAACGCACTCTTGTTCTTGGATATCATGTAAGCCCGCTCGACAACATCTGCAATCAATACAATTACAACACTGAATTTATTCCCCAGAATACTGAAAAATTACATTTTCAGTCACTCGAAGCTGTGTCTCGCTACCGCGATTCACAGCTTCAAGTGACTGAAAATTGCTTGGATTTGTAAAATTTGCCTCGTGCATCGCATATTTCTTCAATATCATCTGATCATAGCTTTGATGAAATGTATTCAGTTTTTTTATCTGGTTATACAGGTGCTATAAAAAGAATATCGACTGTAGAGCTGTGAGGGTTAATCAACCCTTTAAGCGCCGATTCCGATTATAAATATTCGTTTTTTTAATTCTTTATAAGCACATATTAAGTACCACCTTTTAGTCATGACATGAGAATAAAACGTGACATCAATCAGCAAGATTTTAAAATAGTTAACCTCCATATTGTGTAATCTGAATAATTTTCCCTCACTTGAAGTTGTGTATCGCGTCAGCGAGACACAACTTCAAGTGAGTGAAAATTCAAATTAAATGTCTTTGCGAACAGGTGATGACTCTTTGAAATACATTCAGAAATAAAGTACTGACCTGGAGTTGAGAAGTATTTCTGTAGGATCATGACGTGCATGGATTTCTCCAGTAACACCCGCAGCAGCTCGGTGTGTCCCATCATGGCGGCGTACTCCAGACATGACATCTCTCCTATAGTCAGGCGCACACTCACCTCAGCACCTTCCTGTGCACAACAAACAAAAAACTACGTTATAAATATTGTTTTGACGCGTGCCTCGCGCAGATTTATTGTGTGACATCAGTGACATTCACTTAATAAATTAATTTTAAAAGTACTTATGGGTGGGAACCAGGATTTCATATGCAACAGGTACACAACACAACACTGTACCACAGTTTGAAATCACACTGTGTACTTTTTGATTTGTTGCGATAGAGGCAGGCAGCATAGTCATGACGTGTCCCAAGTTTTCCGCCAAGTTTAAAGGCTCCTATTTTGTTCCGCGATGAGTATAATTAAACCAAAAATTACCACACAAAATATCCCACAGAAACTTCAGAAATACCTCATATTCAACATACATGTATATATATAATATGATGTGGCTGTATTCGAAAACATTAAAAATATCCCCGTTAGCATGGTTAGATATTAAAACAAATGCCCCCCCCCCCCTCCCCAAAAAAAAGGTAAATGTTGGGGAGGCTACTTAAATCATTTTTGTGAAAAAATGCCGGCACCATTAATATTTTGGGATGGTTTTGTTTTCAGTCGATTATTCCCAAACGTTACTCAGCTCAGGTCATTAGTAATACCTACAGAACCACCACGTCAAACTCGAATGTTATCCAACAAACGTTTTAAATGAGATACTTTTGGCAGTTTCATTTGGCAGCCATCTTGGAAAATGTCCTTAAATTGTGAACCAGTGCCAAACAAATATATGGAAAATCATCAGTTTTAAAGAAAACGGGTATGCTGAATCATGTGAATAATACTGATGTGTGGGATGTAAATATTACGTGTCATCGGAGTGAGGACAGCTGGATATCATTATGTCAGGTGAGACAGTTAAACCCGATGACAAGCCTGAAAATACTGATTTTAAATTGGTATAAATATGTTCCAGTGAACAGGCGACGTCGGCACAATGTTGATGAGGTTTATCTACTACATATTAAAACAAATCAAAACACTAAACCGTTTAAACACAAGTGTCGTGAACATGGTAAATAGTAGTATGGATTATAATATACATCTCGTGTTATATTTTGAATAATTCAAGAGAAATGCTACAAAAAAATCGAAATAATAATAAATCGAACATTTTGAGTTTCAAATCGATGCATTATCGTGATAATCATGTTGTTTGATTTACTCGAATCTGTAAAAAAAACATCAAGAAACACGTTGTAATACAACATACAAGCAGAGAAGCCGTAATATCGTACAAGTTACGATATATCCGATCGTAGGCTTCTCATTGGTCGAGATGGCTATCTCGACCAATGAGAAGCCTACGAGATATCGTAACTTGAACGAGAATACGGACCCAGGCTGTGTATTATTTACCTTGACTAGGTTGATAAATGTGATGACGTCATTGGCGTAGACGGCTTCTTCCAGTGGACTGGCAAATGTGGTGGGTGTATGAATGCTGGCTGGCACCCTACCCCGATGGTCAAACACACAGCCCGCTCCAGCTCCTGGCTCCATCCTCATCATAAATACCGGAATCTGACTGCAACACACAAATAATGACAGTGATGTGGTGAAGTCAACATTAAACCTTACAGAGCTGGAATATTTTGTATAAACTTGACCATGGAGACCAAAGGTTTTTTTTCAATTTGAAATCATCATAAACACTGATAAATGTCTTAGTTAGCTCTTTCTGATTTATTTGATTACATATGTTATGGGACTATGGTGCCATTATAAATGTTTAAATTCTTTCTGTTCAGTGTGGGGACCGTCTTTAAACGTCAGAATCTGACGTCTACGGACGTCAGATTCTGACGTGTGAGGACGGTCCCCGCGCTGAAAGGGTTAAACCCTTATATAAAATATTAAGATGTGTCACGTGATGCACAAATGCCATTAATGCCACACGCACATGACACTTTTGAGCTGGGTGTGGTAAAAAAACATATCACAAGTCATTTATCATGTTTATGTATACTAAATACATTTATGCGGGCGATCAATGGAAATTATAGCTTGTAAATTGTAATTGCACATGTTTTAATGTAGTCCCGGGCCTCCATGTGAACTAAAATTCACCAAACATGTCAAAGAGAGGGAGCGTGACGTATTGATAGGGCGCCTTACTGCCTCGTCAATCATGCGTGCGTCGTGGGTTCGAACCCCACAAATCTTGTGTGGGGTTTTCAGAGAAATATCCTTGTTTCTACCATCACAAGGTGACAAGACAAGCAGGTTAATGACGGCCTCGTCAAGTTAATTTTCAGCAAAATGATTGACAGAAATTCAATGTGTCCTAACGTTTTGAAAAAGATCCAGGTTTGACCAATGGATGAGGAATATCAAATGTGATGTTTGTTTGTGAACTACATGATGTATGCATACAGTCTATACAGATCGTCGCGTCGGAGCTAAAGGATCCTATCTGACACTCGTTAGAGTGGCAGATAGGATCCTTTAGCTCCGACGCGACGAGATGTAGATGTGGCTAAGATCATAGTCTTCTTTGCACATTATTACTAAGTGGAATACTAGTATGTTCTGTGTCATGTTCAGCCGCTCATATTATGAGTCGCCAATTCACAAAAACGTAACATATGTACACAGCTGTGCACAGACAAATTAGAATTACAACAAACAATACATTTTAGTAAACCTTAGCACCAGCAAGCATACATACTTAACACATGTACTAAGCATGTAGGCCTACTCTAACGATTCCAACCTTAGCATCTAACCCAATTCAAAAATCTAAACTTGTCGCATTTCACAGCACGTATACATAAGGTCCTATATCTCTGCATATTAAATTCGTAAATGGTACATTGCAGATATGCAGCATGTGGAGGAACAAGGGGAGTAAAGTTTCGCGACACACGAAATAGCAGAATATATTTGCTATCCAAGTCTGTATAATTAAGATGCCTTCACACTTTAGTGTTATATTACCATTTATATTAACATTTGTCATCATGGTCCTTACATGTATCATACATAGGGCTAAGCTAATTATTGTAGACAGTTATTGGGCGGAGGGGGGGGGGGGGATGTGTCAGTGTAATAGCCAGCACTATCATGACTACGAGTCGACGTGTCACGCATTCGTCTTCTGCTCTCGGCCAATTTAAGACACCAAGGTTCGAATTCAGCTGTCTGGGGGGGGGGGGGGGGCTCAGCTAACACGGGCATTCACCCAATGCTGTTTGAATGTTGGTCCACCATCTTCAACGCTGGACCAACATTGAAACGGCCTTGGGTAAATGCCCCGTGTTTGCTGGGGAGGAGGGGGGGGGGGGGGGAGGCACTGTCACCTGATTTAGGCTATCTCACCATCGTCAAGACTTTCCTGGCCCTTCATTCGTTTTAGATAAAGTAGTTAATCATATAACCACCGGTCCTGATTATATTCGTTGTTTACATTTTTTTTTTACCGCATTACATAGCTTTTCAAAAACATGTTAAAACGTGACAATAGTTCATATCCATTTTGTGAAATCTGCATAATTTTCACTCACTTGAAGCGTGAGCGAGACACTTCAAGTGAGTGAAAATTACAATTAACTAACTTTGGTGGTTAAAGAGTTAATTAAAACTTTTAATTATCAATACAAGCGTGTATATATGTCAATTACCCTGATCAGGGCTGTATTTATCATGCTAAGAACCCAAGTACGGGCTGATCATGCTAATGTCAAAATGATACGGGTCTTTGTCGAAAAACAAAATGTCCTCTCGTCTTCATGAAATATCAATGATCATAATTATTGTTTTTAACACCCGGAACTCCCAATAACTCACTTATTCGCTTTCATAATTAACATAATTATAATAATATTATATACAGATTATGTTCATAATATACATTTGCGTCGACATAGAGACACAAAGATTAATTATAATAGCTATCGTCCCTGATCATGCTCAGTGCCAAAATAAATAAATGCTGAGCTATAATTCCGGACCGAGATAAATATTGCTGACACATTATTATGATTATTAGCACCTCAACATACACACTGATAAATAGAAATGTGTCCAGTTCATCAAATTACAAAGTGTTACATAAGTATGATAAGTATCATGTGAAATGTCAAAAAGACTTGATTTTTATGGATTATTAAACATGTTAAACATGTTAAAACCATTTTCACTATAATTATCTTATTAAAAATAAGCAGTGTGTCGCATTTATGCGCGATGGAGCTTAAATGGTTAAGCCTTTATAATCCATCATATAAGCACTATATACTCAGTCCGAATCTTAACCCTTTCACCCCTAATCATGACTATAATCGTATTTAATCTGTTTTATTAGCCAAACCAAATCACTGATATTGGGAATTAAATTAGTGTTCAAACATCAACAATTGGAAATGTTTCAAATTGAACACATAGTAGAGTAATTTTCACCCGCTTGAAGTTGTGGGTCGCGGTAGCGAGACACAACTTCAAGCGGGTGAAAATTAGAATAAGATATATTAGCAGGTAAAGGGTTAATGGAGTTGCTATTCATTACTAATACCACACTGTCATATTTTAGCTAAGATGTTTTGATCTGATTAATGGACACCGTTATGTATTGCAGACCTACCAAGAGTAGGCCTAATCCGCTAAACAGAGCATAGAGTCAGGAACAAGACTTGAGTAAATAACTGTAAGACTTGACCAATTAATTTTTAAGACTTTAATAATAAATTGTATTCACTTCTATGATGACGATCAGATTCGTTTTAAGACAATTTGATACTTTCCACGACGTATAATATTTTGTAATCATACTGTCTGTATCATAGTAGGCCTGTGTATACTACTATCATAGTAGTTTCCTTAGTCTTATTATGATAGTTGAACATGTTCGATATTATATACAGTACGTCACGGTCAAACCCTCTACTTAATCTGCGAAAATTGACACTTATGTCAATTATTTCTCACTGCCGCGACCCACAATTAGAAGAGCATGAAAGAGAAAGAGCTAGATTTGTGCAGTAGAATAAATATGATCAACATTTGTGACCCGGATACATCGATTCATTATTATTTGAAATATATCGTCACCTCGTAACTATAGTGTCATATCCGCCATTCACGTTAGCGGTAGATAGGACACTATACATGCTATAGGTCCATTTGAGTGGTGTTGCTAAGATTATTTCGAATCAATACGATCGTGTGTACTAAAGCAGCAGACACAAAACGTCGAATAACTGTTGGTTTAACGTTGGCCCAACATCGTGAACGGTGGACCTACGTTAAACCAACAATGATGCGATGTCTTGTGTCTGCTGGGAATGGCGGGCTTACCAGTGGGGGTGATTAAATACCAGGAACATGAATAATTAAATTCGATTACATGCATGTGTAATCAATATTTAGCGGAATGTGAGACGAAAATATCAATCGGCTGCCCGCACAAACAGGAGCAGTATCGACGATAGAAGTAGCTAGTGTAGGCCTATAGCCTGCTTACAAAATTAACATACTAAAATATATATATAATATGTATTATCGTTGGGAATTATAAGACACCATGTGGTTTCTCCAGACAGGAGCACTGCTCGCAAGGCCAAACAGCAGTATCTGCTGAGTTCTAAAGTATGTGAAGTAAACATATACTGCCTTTTGGCTCGTAGTCCCATATCTTAAACGTGAAAATTCAAATATATATAAGCACAAATCAGCACACATAGTTGCAGTTATAAATACCCTAATGCAATTGGTGTGAAAGTGTGTTAAGACAAAAACATTTTTAACAACTATAAAATAACATTTTTAGTCTGCTTTATTAAATTTAACAACACTGAACATCTAACAACCATGGGTAGCTATAATATTACAGATGATATGATATAATACCTGGAAAATCAGATGTTGCCAGCTGGCATCATGCCACCACTCAGTCCTAATCCAAACAAACTAAATCTGGTAACTGTTACTCAACTGGGCTGGCCATGCATGCAGAGATTTATAAACACTATGGACAGAGTATGGCAACATTGTTATTCATAATCATGATGCAGATGGGGCATATGAGGGTTTCCAGCAGGTTCACGTGGTTTAGCAGAAATAACTGTAATAACAGTTTATAGGGTGGTGTCCGACCCCTGTTAATCAGGTCAGATGACTGAAAAACATTTCTAAATGAAAAAACAATATAGTAGGCCTGCCAAATTTGCATCAGAGCACCCCCTTTATTCGAGGTTCTGGATCCGCCCATGATTCCGACTCGTAAGGGTAAATATACAAAATTGTCGGCTCGATTGAGCGCATGCAGGGTAGTCCTGGGGGGTGTAGTGAGTGTTTATCACCTTTGAAGGGAAGTCAATTAACTGTTCAACTTTCAGCGCGGGGACCGACTTTAGACGTCATAATCTGACGTCTATAGACGTCAGATTATGACGTCCAAAGTATATCACCGCACTGAAAGAGTAAACTATTTAGAATGGCCGTACACCCATAACATTGGTATTCAAAAGAAGCGGAAAGAGGTAACTAAGACATATATCACGTTTATGATTATTTCAAATTGAAAAAACCCTTTGGTTTCCATGGTTTATACAAAAATATTTCAGCGTTGTTAGGGTTAACCCTTTAACCGCCAAATTATTCAATTTGAATTTTCACCCACTTGAAGTTGTGTCTCGCTGACGCGATCCACAACTTCAAGTGAGTGAAAATTATTCAGATTTGACAAAATGGAGGTAACCTCTTTTCAAATCTTGCTGATTGATGTCACATTATATCTTTAACATGTTTAAAACATGGTACTTAATGTGGCGATAAAAAAGGAAAAACCGAATATATTCGGCACCGGCGGTTAAAAGGTTAACCCTTTTAATCTTGAAATTACGTGATCATTTTAATCCACTACAAGCCGCAAATTGCTGTCGCAATTTTCGCCATGTAGTGGATCAAAATGGCTTGACATTGTTGACAAATTGAAAAATATTAACAATAATTGATAAAATATTTTCTTGAAAATCTTCGTTATAAAACATTTAAATTTAGAAAATTGAGTTAATTTTTAGGGATGGAAAATGATGCTTTGATGCATCGTGGGGGGCTAAAGGGTTAAGACAGCAGCTGGTGATAACGATAATACTCGTGCAGTATATAATAGTGGTGATAAGAATATCCTGGCGTGTTATAGAGTATTGTGGAGAAATGAGCTACTAGTATCAACTGATCATGGTCTTTTTGACATAGGTTATGAGATATATCACGATGACGTGTTATCAACGATTTCCTTATTATCTGTTATCTCGCATTTACCACCTGTTTACAGTATCCTGGTCATAATGATAGACATCCAAATAGATAGACATGAACACGTGCGTGTTACATATAAAATATAAATATAAAAGTATTTAATTATCCTGAACTCTTTATTATGCTGGCAGCAAGTCATATTTAATAAATATTGTATAATTGAAAGAAATATTCGGTATCAAGGCATCCCTACAGGCTACAGGGAATAATGTGTCTGGTGTAGCGTAGCAGTTTGCTGCACTATCTAGGGTAAATGCTACACAATAACCTGTTTGTGTAGCAGTTTTTTAAATAGAAAATAGTAGTTTAGCACATGCTCTCAGCTTCTAAAGTGCTACGCAACTATTCGTTATTTATTAAGGAACGGGGGAGAGAAAATAAGAGTAACTTTAATATGCACATAAATAATTATCTTTATGAATATAACACGACTGCTGAGGACTTAACGATAAGAATATGGATATTACGCCTATATCCATGATATCCGAGTATAGGTTAGTCAAGTGTTAATTATAAACCAACCATATATCAGAGACTCTACACTTATAATCTATATCTTACCAGTGCTTCGGGTAACGTTACACAATTACTCACCACTAAATTAAGCAATGTAGGTATCGGTCAAGCCTACTCAATGAAGTACGGAATACTTGATTTCGTCAGTCGTTACCCAATAAAAGAGTAAAATAAAGTAGAAAAGTCTGTTAAACCAGTGGTGTGATAGGCTTACCTTTAGCGAGAGAGAAGATGCGACTGTCGAGCACAGCAGACGCTGAGATCCACTGGTGGTGGTTGTAGGTTATCTTCACTACAGTCTAATCCTCATGTTTGTTTGTATGATGATGTAGAAGTACTGGTTAGTGGTGATCCGTGGTGATGTTATTCAGGTCAGCCTCTGTACCACCAGTATTATTGTTAGCCAATGTTATGGCCGTCTCACATACAAACCATGCAGACTGAGTTGATATGATCCCTGCACCTGAGCTGCCTGTAAATACTCAGTACTCCGGTACTAGCGCCTGTGGTCCGCTGTGTGGTGTACACCGCTCAGAATAGACCGGCCAGAGGTATGAACACACCGTATCTGTCCGCGTCCCTTTTCAACCACCAAGGTGACCCAGTTTTCTGGCGGGGCGTCCGGAAACCTGGCAAACAATCCTGGGATTAGAGTTTAGCGCTGAGCGTCCACACGCTGCGGGACAACGACAAGGCAAGCTAAGCCCGTATGCGTCCTACAGCCAGCAAACACGAGACATTGAACCAATGTTGGGTCAATGTTGGGCCGACGTCGTAGACGGCGGCCCAACATTGAACCGACATTGGTTCAATGTCTCGTGTATACTGGGACATTCAGCTATTACGTCATTAATACGCTGATAAACCGTTAACCAACAACACACGCTGCACAGCGGTCAACTACATAACTATCAGCCCTCATCTATCAATATAAGATCAATACTACGACGCGAAACCACCGACAGATCGATTTTGTTAAATAAATAGAGAGCATTATTAAGTAAATATGAGCGTGCAGACTTGAGAGTTGTAGAGCTTAAAGGGACACTTATCGGGCAACCGCGGACACGTTCAGCGGTGTTGTCACTGACAGCTTGCTGCGGCTTAACCTTTGTGGCTCTCAACGAGAGGATCAAAAGGAATTAGCCGTTTTAACAGGTTCTCACCCGAACAAATAATAATCCCATCAAAATATATGCCTACTATTTTTAAGCCACGTAGTTAACCAAAACACGAAGATAATTATAATACTTAAAAAAAATGGCTTTTAATCAGTGTCAGTATAACAAAATATTAAATTGCTTGAAATTCTGAGTAGGCCTATTCAGCAAATGCAGAAAAATGTTGGGGCAATTATATAAACAAAATAAACAGAACATTTTTTCTATAACCATGATAACAGACAATAATAGACAATAATATATATATATACTGTTTTACGATAAATTTTATCGTAGAGCAGTATTATATATATTATTTTGTATAGGCATTATAATAATAACCAGGCCTATGCATAACAAATACAATAGTGCTATAGAAATGCTGAATATTGAATCAAAGTTAATGTGTCATACATGCAGTTACGGATCTATATCTATAGGTGTATAAGATTAAAGATGTTGTAAATTAGAAAAAAACACGATCGCATGAATATACGAGACCGGATACACTATTCTCTAACGTTATTACCGATGTCTAATGTCTCTTGCTTGGTTGAGATCATATCATACAAAACACCATCAAATCAGTACGACGCTGGGCCAGCATTAGAAGAACAGTGGGTCAAACTCTGAAAAGATTAAAATTTGCCATTTGAGCAACCTCCTCGCATTAACGCATGTGCACCACGTGGTGGCACCTGCCATTCTAAAAAAATGTGATCGAATAAAATGGTATATCCATCACAATAAAGTAGTTCTGAGCTTTTATTTGAATATATTAGGGCTATAGTGAGTAATTTATCAATTCAGGTAAATTTAATTCACATCGGGGTGGGACTTGCGAAAGCGATTCGTACCCGTCCTCAAGGTGAAGGGAAATGAGAATAAATGCCTCGGTTAATTTCGTATAATGCATCACAGTGAAACACTATTATTCACCCAATGCTGTTTCAATGTTGGGCCAGCGTCAGAAACTGGAAGCATTCATGTTAACTTGCCATACTGCGGATGTGATTATCAAACACTGAGTATCTGGACATGTATACTTGTGAGCAGTATAAACAGTACTGACTGTTTGTGTACCAATAACTACATTCATGCTAATAAACTTACATTAGATTATGCTAGTGCTAGTTTATATGAATCGAAACAAAATATCCACTGCGTTTTATGGGGTTTTATTTTAATTTTAAATTAAATTTTAATAATGATAAATTATTCATGTTTATGCGTTAATTTTAACAATTTTGTATTTATCATGATGGCCTTCATTTGACATGTGGAATCACTGCTTTGCAAAGTGTTTTTTTTTAGCTCAGAGACCAGACAGTGACAGCCCTCGGGAATCGAACCCGGGTGCCTGCAGTGAGCTACAGATCCAGTACCAACTGACCCACCAACAGGTAATTACATGTAGTTAACAGGTTAACGGTAACTCACATACTGTACTTCACTCAAAATAAAGCTGTTTCAACCCTTTTAACCGCCGGTGCCGCATATATTTGGGTTTTCATTTCTTACTAGCACATTAAGTACCACCTTTTAAACATGTTCAAGATAAAATGTGACACCAATTAGCAATATTTGAAAAGAGTTGACCTTCATTTTGTGCAATCTGAATAATTTTCACTCACTTGAAGTTGTGGATCGCGTCAGCGAAACACAACTTCAAGTGGGTGAAAATTCAAATTGAATGATTTGGCGGTTAAAGGGTTAAACGACGCGATGACACGTGCACCAGGTCCTAATTTTTTTTAGTGTAGACCCTACATTATAATTAATTGGAAAACGCTTAATCCACAGCATGCAGGAACTGAAAGAGCAAAGAGAGAGGTTTTTGGTGTCAGGACTTGGCGAGTGTGAAAGGTCATCGTGCTTTATACGCAATGTGCGTCAGCCGCCCAGATGAGAGCAAAACAAAACGCCCGATAGGTTGGAGGAAACCACCCAGGCAAAAACTGCACGCTCTGCCTATGCCGGTTTAGTGTTGGACCGACGTCTGCGACGTCGACCCAGCATTAAAGCGCCATAGCAGCCAGCAGCTCCCAGTTATCGCAGATCCACCCACGCGGGACCAGCGCTGGTATACACCCACACTATTATAGATTTCAAGGTCAATACAAGGACGGGAAGCAGCCAAGAAAGCACGCTGATATCGATTCAATAGCAGCAACTTCAACTTCCTGTTCATGGAAGCCATTTTGAACAAAGAATATTTAATTTAGCGGCTATTTTTTTTTTAAATTATCTTTCGCGTGAGTATCAGAAAATGTAATATAACATAATTACAATAATAAAAAACATTGCTTCGTTTTATTGAAAGCACTTAAAAGTTGTTCGGAAGCGAACACTAAAGGATCATTTTGTTACCGACTGTCTGCCATGTTCCTAATTTTGTGTTATCACTGCTGGTGATATAACACAGGACAGTATGTTTGTATTAATACTCGAAATAAGAATTTAAATACGCAAAATTGAGAAAAATACACGCCGTTTTGAAATTTAAAGTTACAAAATTTGTGATTGTATAACACGGACATTGTGTTTTATATAGTATGGCTGTAGTTATCATGTAAATAATGAACAAAACAAACCGAGTAAAAATGCCCGTGTCGGCCATGTTAGAACAAACACCAACAAGAAAAAATATTGATCGATATGATCCACTCATGTATACTATAAACGTTAAACATATTGATTATTGATTGGATCACACTGATCACCATCTCACGTCATACCATCATGTACCATGAGACTAACAGTCAGCTACCTTAGTCACTGAAATAAGTCGACTGCAACGTTATGAAAGATATTCTTTTTTATACCGTATATGTAGATTACAACTCAACCAAAGTGTACTATTCCGATGATGCTCAATGATCAAATCAATTCACAGTGCCTTATTCTGTGAAACTAAAACCTGTATCGTAGAAATTGGACCAAGAATTAATAAAATTTGGTTTAATGTCATGTGTTTGTTGTGTGCTCCTCATAAAAGGCATCTTTAATTTCTCGAGGTGTACACGTATGTATATGTGCCTATACCATATGTCGCCTATGAGCTCGGGGCACAAAAGAAGTTTATATGTTCAAATGCTACACCAGAGGTAAACAGCACCTTATGATAGACACATCAACAGAAAGTGAACACTACTGGAAATCCATAGAGACCATATACACACCGAAAGGTCAAACACCGGAAAAGCGAAATGCCACCTTTATCACATGCAGTCAATCAATAATTGGTGACATAGTAAAAAACAGCGCCTGGAAAGCTGCAAATGAAAATTAGCTATTATTCAGGTGTTGTAGCAGTTTAAAACTATTTTTAGAACACCGATAACAATCTATAACATATTCACTTATTTTTTAGCTTAAAATATGTGTCAATTGTCTTAAAATATCCAGCATCATTTCTGCTGTAGATAGATAATTTGTGAGGATTGAACTAGGGCCGATGTTCCCTTGAGATAATTACTCCCTTTCATTTAAAACAAATGGTCGGTTATATCAGCGGGTAAAACTCAGCCACCTCACATATCTTCGGAATCTGCTCCTTATATTTCATAAAAAGAGTATATTCTAAGATAAGTAATACACTTTTGAACTTTTGAATGTTGCATATTCTCTGTTTTTTTCTATTATTTGAAGCTGAACTGCTAACACAATTCGCAATTTTGAGTTTAAAAAAACAACCTTGAAATGCGCCATAACAATGTCGTTGTTTAGCTTTATTTTAAGTGTCTCCATTATATAACCTTGTTAACTTTCTCCAAAGTCATGGCACTGCGATTTAATGTGACGCTTTATTAATGTATTTCTACTCTATGGTTTCTGTATTATTGAATGAATATTAAAAGTTGTATTTTAAATTTATCATTTGCTTATAATATTATGTACACTGTATATTCGCTATTCAAATTCGCTATAGTGCTGCTGTATATATTATAACATCCCATAATATTTTATGTATACTTAGAATATTTAACTTTATGCATACTTATGAATCTATTTTATCTACCGTGGCCCACATTTTGATAACTCAATAGTCTGTACGGACTTTTATAGATAACAAATGATTGATTGATTGATTGGGTAATGATTTTTACCATCAACTACAGAGTATCACGTTATTTTTACATGTATCTATTTTAGCTTATGATCTAGATCTACCAGGTGTTGTGTACTGGACCAGTTCAGGGTTTAGTGGGATCTTCAGTCACCATTAACCCTTTAACAGCCAAATTATTCAATCTCAATTTTCACCCACTTGAAGTTGTGCCTCGCTGACGCGATCCACAACTTCAAGTGAGTGTAAATTATTCAGATTTTACAAAATGGTGGTCAACTCTTTTCACATCTTGCTGGTTCATGTTGATGTCACATTTTATCTTTAACATATTTAAAATGTGGTACTTAATGTGCTAATAAAAAATGAAAACCCGAATATTGCGGCACCGGCGGTTAAAGTGTTAATGGCGGAGAAAGGTCGGTGTGGACGACAAGAAGTGTGTTCTCTTAACCCTTAAAGCGCTGATATGTTGTTATGTAAACCAAGAGAACAAAGGGTTATTTTCAATTTGAAATCATTATAAATATCTTAGTTAGTTTTTTCCGCTTCATTTGCATATGTTATGGGTCTACTGTCATTATAACTATATATGTTTACTCTTTCAGTCGATCCCAGCGCTGAAAGAGTTAAACGTGTTACATGGGAGATATTCAGAATATTATTGTAAAATATAAACATTCATGACTATTTGCATGCGTTTGCCTAAATACTAACATTCTTTGTTTTGCCAATTAGGATATTTATGTACATAGACACCAGAGACATATGTATATCAGGTTCAGACATATAATGTATCAGTCTGTTGATAAACGTGCCGCCCGTCAATCTAGATATAATAATCATAACGATCGATTTACTTAGTAAAACAGTGGGGAACGGTACCGACCTCTGATTTGATTCTGTTCAAATATGATACAAAAAGCAAAAATATATATAGGCCTAAAGCACAATAAAATCACATTTACTCACGAAAAGCAAGTCAGCGTAATTCACGGTGCTATTGGAGATTGCTCGAAAATACAGGGAAATACATGGAAATGATTTCACCTCTGAAGGTAGATGATCAATTGCAAAACGAGGATAAGTGCCAACATACAAAATCAAGAGTGATTCGGACAAACGGTCTGCCAAGGTACCGTGATCACAAGGGAAATCAATTAGGTAATAAATCAATAGTATATAGTAGCAATCACGCGGAACGATAATAGCAACAGCATCTATGTAGTTATAGTATAGGCTTATATTACTAGAAATGTACAGCCTTACTCCACGGCCTGGAATGTGGCGTAAGTCGTCCCCTTGGATATGAAAGGGTGTATATGCCACTTTGTAAAGTGGCAGATACACCCTTTCTTATCCAAGGGGACGAAGTGTCAGCGTCCAAAATCACAAGGGCTTCAAACTGGCGAAAAAATCAGATCAAAATATCAAGCCAACAAACACAACACATTTGTATAACATTTTTTTTTGTATAAATAATTATACAATATACAAATGTTTTGTGTTTGCTGGGAATATTATTATCGAATCAATCAAGCGGAACGATAACCCGATCAGTATAATTCAATAAGCTTAAAGCAGTCACGTCGCTTGCAGCTAATCATTTTATTCACACGCATATTGACCACCTCCATAGATATCCATATACATGTGGTCCCACAACCGTGCGTGCTCAATACGACGTGGCTTATACAGATGATATAACACCCATCATGGGTAGGACTTTTACCACAGGAGCAAACATTTTTGTTGATATAACCAACCAAACTTGTTTTTCTCAAAGGCGGTAAATTTATATAACAAACCGACAGGACTTTTTTCTCCACTTCAATCGAAGCAACAATTTGTCCTATGATTTTCCGAGCAAAGATTTTATGAACAATTACAAATAATTATGGCAAATTTAGGGAACGACAGAGCCACCTACAAAATATTATTTACGCATTTCATTAGTATAAAATGCATAGAGTGGTATACAGTGTACATCAAAGTTTAGGAACAATCATTTGATTATAATATATCACATAATGTTAATTATGCGGCTTTGGTCCGCAGAAGGGTAATTCTATTTTTCTGTCAGCCACGTGTCCGGGCAAGATACCAGCGCTGATCTGTCTTATGTAACACCTCCACCAATAAACAGGTCCATGTCTTCACACGTTAATACTACTGTCTACATTATTATTCTGACCAAGCCCAGTACCAGGTATTAACCAAACCCTTAAAGCGCTGAATTAATTTGTAAAAAAACATCGCACCAAAGGATTTTTTCTCAATTTGAAATCATCATAAATGTCTTAGTTAGTTCTTTCTGATTCATTTGAATACCTATGTTATGGGTTTCTGGTCATTAGAAATATGTTGATTCTTACAGCGCGGGGATCGACTTTAGACGTCAGAATCTGACGTCTACAGATGTCAGATTCTGACGACTAAAGTCGATCCCCGCGCTGTAAGGGTTAATCCAATGATTTAATTCGTAGATAAAAGGTCAGCATTAATTCAACATTGATTCAATGTACAGTATCATCACCTTGATCTCAGACCAAATGATAAAAAATATAACAAATACAACACTATTTTTAATTTTAACACCTATCTCTAGTATGAAAGATGAAATGTTGTTTGATATACCAAAAATACATGAGACATGTCTTATGCCTTAACCCCTTGCAGCGCGGGGATCGACTTTAGTCGTCAGAATCTGACGTCTTAAAGTGAGTGAAATACAATTTATTGTAATTCTGAACTCATCAAGGGCTCCCAGTAAACAAGACACACTTAACCAATGATTTAATTGGAATTGCCTAAACAGTGATAAACGCACCGTGTGGAGATATCAGGTGAAAATAAACAATTAGATTTAGTTTATCTGATAGACCAACGCCCTTTGAAAACATTCAGCAACAATAGTAGGCCTACTATAGAAGTATGTGATACACAATATTCATTTTCATAATGATATTATCCTGCGAATGTTCCTGTTATCTATTAAAAGCATGACAGATAAATAAGCTTAAATCTTGAATAATATCACAAGCCATTCATCGTTTAAAGGTGTGATTTTTTGGGGTGATAATTTCTATAAATTTATTTTCTATTATGTATAAGAAACTTCTCTTATTTGGTCTGTTCAACTGTTTGCAGTATTACTATTTCACAAAATATAGTAGACTGACATTAAAAATCAGGTGCGTTGATACCTCACATGGGTGGCCTCTCATGTATACCCAGCATTGGTGTAACGTCTCGTCTATTGGAATGGATTTACGTCAATGAGAACACGTGACAACACTTATCTGTCGCCGTATTAATGTAAACATTCAGCCAGCGGTCACCGATTCACACACCACATAACAGTGTACAAGTAGGATCATATAAATCGCTACTAGTATCAGCAAGACTAATTATCATTTTTATTTTACTTGTGGATGTCTAGAATGTTCCTTAACCCTTTGAGCCCTCACGATGCATTAAAGCATCATTTTACATCCCTGAAATCAGATCTAATTTTCCTACAACAAAGGGTTTTAGAACGAAAATTTCCATGAAACTTGTGTACCAATACATGGCAATTTTCTTTAATTTTTCACCCCCTCAAGTCATCTTCATCCACTACAAGTCGAGAATTGCGAGAGCAATTCGCGGCTTGTAGTGGATGAAGATGACAATGGTAAATTCAGGCTTGAAAGGGTTAACAAACTGACCTTGTCAATCTGTTTATCCATTAGAAAAAATGATTTCAAGAGGAGCCATGGAATTTGAAATTTACACTAGGACCCTCTATATATCCAATCCGTAAAAGTCAGCGATTTTAAATTTTCGTTTTACTGATTCGTCGATTTCCTAACTTCAAGAAGAGTTTTAGTTAACAGTGCGCACAGTTAACTGTGTGAATCAGCGTCGAACGTGTCCGAAGCCTGCTCAAGATAAAAAACAAGTTTGGTATGATGGAATCCGTATTAGTTGATCATTTTGAAAATTGTTTTAGTTTGATCATCAGCAACATCGGTGAACACTTTATTTCCCCTGTCTAGTAATTGGTTAAATATTATTTTTACAGATGAAACTACTCTAATTAGTAAATTCCTATATCTGTCAACTCCACACCCGACTATATCCGGGCTAAAACATACGAAAAGAGAGAAACCCTAGTTTCTCACGAAAAAAAATATTTGCATTATAACACATGGTAAATTTTACACACGTATTAACCCATTGTTTTAAAAAAACAACTGCCAATTTGCTTGCAGAAGTTAACGTTAAAAATGTGTAATTTCCTATTAGGCTAAACTAAATTAGTTATATATTTTTGTTAAATTAACAGGGCGTTCGGTACGTTAGAGATATATATGTCTTAGTGCTGAGGCCCTGGTACAGTGGTTAAAGCTGCCTGCTTCGACAAAATGTTTCTTCCCCACTCACTCGTAAAGATTGAATATTGTGGAGAGCCTCAGTGAGCGAGAGGTAGCATGCCACCTTCTAATCGACAAAACTACATTTTGATGGCCGCCATCTCATCAAAAATCACTACGCGGTCACGGAGATAAGTACAATAATCGCTTATAGATAAAATCACACAAATATTGATAAAATGCAAAATTTCCAACGTATATTAATATTAAGGTGATGTAGCATGGATAGGTAATAGCATTTAAGAAAAGAGTAATTTTCTTAATTGCTTATATGATATGATAACCTCAGTCTTAATCGCATTTAACCTAAGGTTTGCGCCATTAGAGTCATTCAAATGAAAATAGTAAGTATATTGTGTCAGGTTTTACGGCAGTAAATCCACTTGATGAAAATCGTTCATGGATTTTAGCAGTTATTATAGCAATGAACTGTATCGGCGTCTGTGTGGAACTAATAATGTTATTAAATACCCTGTTATATCTTGCAGGGTTTTACAGTGTATGACAACCAGATAAAAAATTGATTGTACGGATTAATTTTGCTATAAACAGTTCACTGGAGACTAAATGGGAAAATGTTCGGCCATTACATAGATCAACAGGTTTTGACTCCCATTTCATTTATTTGTGTTTCTATGTATACGACAATTCCATTTGTTGACCCACATATTGCTTTGCTTTGTCCATTCTACAATTATCATCAACAATAAAAGTGTCACTGTGTCATAGGACATGGCGCATTATCTTTCTAACTATTTAAAATTACAATGGACAGCAGGGACTGGTCACCATAGACGACAAGAGTAGTTCATGTTTATCTATATGTTTATACTAGCGTTGATAATCGTGCACTTTACGCTGTCAGGTGATCTGAATCCACATGAAAAATGGCCAAACTCCCATCCATTTCGGGGCCAGCGTCTATGAAGTTGGGCCTAAAGTGAGCCAGCTTAGATAAACGTTTCTTGTAAGCCGGCTAGTGGTGTGTGACAAACTTGTTGACCTACAGTGGATAACAAGAGTGAGATCGATCAGTCAATCAGCACTCACAAACACAGGCGACTCATATTACATATAGTCAACGTGATCAGTAATATATCACCTTATACTGAACAATAACACTATATTCACGTGCACCATTCCTCACACTGTTGCGGCCCTTGGTGAAAGGAATCGTTTTGGAAATGAACGCGATTTATGCCTTGGTTACAATTCACAAAAGGGGCCTTCCCGGGCAGTTCCCGGCCGTTGTTTTGCCGTCTCGCATTGGACCCGGTGGGACCCCGACCGGGTACCGTCCATTTTTTCACCCCACGCGGGCCCCGGGTTACTTTTAATCGTAACTTAAAAGTAACTCGGGCCCCTGCGAGAATTAAAACACGGATCAAGCCCGTAAATAGCCCGGCAGGCGGGGATCTGCCAGGGACATGGGGAAACATTTTGAAGGAAAGCACTCGGCTTGTAGGGGACCTGGGCGGAGTCCCGCCGGTGCGCTTACGATGCCCGAACGGGAGATATACTATCTACTAGAAGTATAGAAAAAATGTCGGGACTTCAGCGAGGGACAATATGGCTATACTATTTTGCAAAGATTTGTACAAGACATATCGGTGACACCCTTTTAGTCAGAAGGCCCTTTAGTCAGAAGGCCCTTTAGTCAGAAGGCCCATTAGTCAGAATGCCGTTAGTCAGAAGGCCCGTTGGTCAGAAGGCCCGTTAGTCAGAAAATCTGTCAGGCTTTTTTCAGAAGGCCCTTTAGTCAGAATGTGTTCATTGGGCAGTGAACAATGCTAGGGGACGCTCCATTTAATATCTGAGCATGTGCAAGGGGGGGGGGGCTATATTATTTCGATTAAAACGTTTGTTGTCCAGTTATTGATAAAAAATGTTGAGAGTTGTGCACGAAATAATTATTCAAGGATACCAAAAAATGCTGATGGAGTCCACGTGTTTTTCAAAAAACTCGGTAGAATGATACATAGTTAGAGGGAGAAATAGCCATGCAAATTATAATGTGAAAGAAGTATACACAAACAAATAGCACAACTGAGAGTAAAACCTGTAGAACCCGCTTTTTTCAGCACCATATGTTTTTGCATATATAAACTTTACTGAAATAGATGTGAAAATGCATCATGAGAAAACCCCACACAAGATTTCTCAACTCGTGTTGAGTTTGTAGCCATCTGTTTAATTTATGTCAAGCGTTGATAAATGTATCATTTTGCTCAAAATAAATAATAAATTGTTTGTCCAAATATTCTGATAACTAGCATTATTTGACGACTGTTTTGTGTAGGAAGGCTTGGTTCATATTCGAGAAAGTGAAATTTACCTAGGCACGGGAGAACTATTATATAATGTTATTGCAGTATATATTATTACCGTGCTAATGAAGACCAGCGCAAAATTTGTATCTCATTATAATCTATTAGCAGTATCTTGTTATCTGGATCATTTTTTCTCATCAAGTTTCAAAATTTAAGTACTCACGTTTGAAGCAGTATGTTTATCAAATTTACATTGTTCCAAATTGTTCAAAGACATGGAGTGTACATTGTTGCCTAGGCAATTATTATTATTATCGATATACTATCTGGTTCCCATATGTATAAAAATTACTGTTATTTACAGGCATCTTGGCAATTAACGCAACCCTTATGAAAGTGACAGCCATTGTTACTAGCACAAGTAAATAAATAAAGACAAGTAATTGGTCATAAGCTTATTCACAAATGAGATGATTTCGATGAGATAATTATCTGACTTTCTGACTAATGGGCCTTCTGACAAACAGGCCTTCTGACTAATCACCCTTACTTATTTTCTGACTAGCGGGCCTTCTGACTAACGGGCCTTCTGACTAATGGGCCTTCTGACTAGCGGGCCTTCTGACTAAAAGGCGAACACCGACATATCAATCGTCAAAAGATCTTCGCCAGAAAGCATTATTGGAGGGCAGGTTTCCACCTATACGAAATATGGTGTTATGTAGAATCTAATAATTCGTTTTGAGCTTTTTGTACAGGGGGTGTTGCTCCTCCTATTTAAATTTGAACTCTATACTTCTCAACGTATCGATCAAACATACTTTTAAACAATCAATGTATTATGATATTACAAAAAATAAATTTGAAAATACACAGACGTGTCGTTGTGGTAGCAATATCCTATAATTATACCACATGACAAGAAATAAGCTGCGACTTTAACATAATCGTGTTCTTTGTCTCGACAAAAATATGTCTGTTTACTTCTAGTCGTCTGGGACTCCGTCATTAGGTATTGTATTATCGATCACAGTCGGCAAATGTTGGCAACTGGCCAACTACAACCGATATCATTATCCTACATCCTGTCACACCGTGGCCAAAACAAAATCAAAGAGTCCCCTGAAAAAATATACCAGTGTGCATGGTTTAATAGATCAATAAGGATTACGTTATGACTGCAAGGCCTCCGCCATAATTATATTGATATGACGAATTTGGAAGAAAATATTTACGTGTGCATAAAATACTCACCTTAAAATCAAACATATCACAGAAAAATGTATACCAGCCGAGTGGCATGAATCCCGTGAACACAACGTACAAGCGTCCCTGCAGACCAAGCCAGATAATATTGCGTATCGGTGGCGGGTTAGCTAATGCACACGTATTAGCCATATCAATTCATTATATCAGATCCTATATTATAGATTATAGTTTTTTTCTGTATTTTATAGTTAATATTGAAACAGCAATATATGTTTTCCACTCTGGATTGAAACCCAAATATATTATTCATCACAGTCACTGGGATTTCATTGTAGGCCTACCTGATTACATGTCGTTCAAATTCGACTTTTTATGTGCCTCCTGTACTGAACTGGATTTTTTTCGCGAGTGAATGTAAACACACATTATTTGATTATTTGAGACTTTCATAAAAATATAACAAGAAAAACCAGAGTGTAATCCCATCAATTGCTATGTTTTTTGCGGTGTTTTAAAGTAATAAAATGGACATGTTTGATCAGGATGCCAACGATACTCACTAATCATAATCAACTGTGTTCTGAAATGTGCATGGTTTTTCAAAGACAGGTATGAGCTTTGTGAAAAGTAGTTGTGCTATGTGGAAAGATCTTCTATAACAATGTTGGGGACATCCAAAAGATTATTTGCAGCCCAGGGCTCCTGTTGACCAAATTGTTCTGTTTTTTTTTTATTTCTAGAAAAAGTTGGGTATTGGTATTCTAAAATTTAAAAACGCGATCCATTTGTATTGCATGACGGCAATGTGTGGATAGAAATGGACAGTAGTGAACAGGTGGAGTTTGGATTTCACTGTGTTCGTCGGCTGGGAGATATCCACACTTTTTCGAAGACGTGTGAGGCCAACTGTGCTTCAAGTCATCTTATTTGTTCTTGGCTAGAGTACATGCACTGACCGGCTTTTACGTTGTATACAAACATTGCATGCCACCAGAACATGGGAATGGTTCAATGTTGTCTCTAAGGAGGCCCAATGGCTCAGGTGCTCGTGCACGATTGACCTACATTGTGCCAATGTCACGGGATATGGATTTCTATGATTCACTCGTAGACACGTCGGTAAATATGGATAGATTACAGTAAGTTGACATTTGTCTGGTTCTACGGTCCTGTTTGAACGTGAGACCACGTCAAAGGGTTATTCAATATGCCATTGTGTTACCAGCTGGTATGGGGGACTTTTGCACAATGTTGGGCCCACTTCCCAGCGATTGATAAACCATGTGCCGACATTAGGCTTGCGTGTTGAGAGTTCCAGTTTATACTGTGGTACCATACTATATCAAAACTGATCGTGTTTGTATGCATGCACTTATTGCGGTCAGGAAAAAAAGTACCATATATTATATCTACGCCTATCTCTTTCACTATTCTAAGTTGAATGCTATGGTATCCATCTATCAAAAGTGGGTTCTTATCACGTGGTGAAAGGGTTAAACGTGAACGCATTTATATTCAGTGAAAATCGAATGTTTAGGGCCGTTGATAAATTGTTTGTTTCATGCTCGAATATAAATGCATGACGTGCATGCACTTGTTTTCAAGTTTTAAATACAACCCTGTCAAATACAACCCAGCTGTCACTCAATATGTCACAATATGCGTCACTATTAGTCCGTGGTAACCGAGCAAGGCAATCAGTCAATCTTCACTGGAGGTGACATGACAAAAACAGATCGGTTAATTCCGGATGATTTACAGCGATCTAGAGCCCAGCTACATAATGTTACCTGGTTACACATTGCGGTGGTAGGAAACAAAAGTGAAATATGGCATGGAGACCCACCGCATATTGTGGTTCATAATGATGGATTAATAACGTAAATTTGATTGCGCAAGATCATGTTTGTTTATTTTTATATTATGATCCTTTGTTACTTACTAATTCAATCAATCTATCAATTCGGTAACTTCTATAGCGCTCGCCTAAATCCTCAGAGATACGAGCTCAGAGTCGCAGAATCCAAATCGAAATTAGTTAAATGTCGAGTCAAGGCTTAAGTCGTCAACTTGGCGTCGGATCTCCGAGGAATTAGGAGGAGGGGGGAGCCGAATCGGAAAAAAATCATTGATCAGCAGTTTTTTTTAAAATTAGGTGACTGTACTCGCAGTTCTAAACTTACCCGGCAGTGAATTCCAGGCGGAGGGATCTGCAACTGCAAAAGCCCTTGACCCCCATTTTGTACGAAAACGTGAAACAATTAACATTATCTTATTTTGTTGGAGGATCTAAGCAGTTCTGATTTTTAAAGTGAGACTAAATAATTAAAGAGATATGTAGGTTGGTGAAAAATCAAAGCTTTAAAAGTAATGGTACAGAGTTTAAAACGTGTGCGGTATTTTACTGGTGGCAAATGAAGAAAATATAAAAGAGGCTTGGATCTGCTAAAACGAGACGCCTTACAGACTACATGTGCCAGACAATTTTGTACCCGCTGCAATCTTTCAATGTCCCTGTCAGGAAGAATATACAAAAGGGAATTGCAATAGTCAAGATGAATAGTAACTAGAGCACATGCAACATAATTTGCAGCTTCTGGGCTAATACGACGAAAATCACGGCTGCGATAGAAGCATATCAAGTCTGAGAGACGTGTCGATTGAAGTTAAAATTACCGTCAAAAATGAATCCCAAATTTCAAATGAATGCTTTAGGAAGTGTGTACTGGTCAAGTAATAATATAGGGAATAGATCTTTGAACTATTCTCTTTGTATTTTAGAACCGATGATGATAAACTCGGATTTAGCCTTAGCTTGTGAAAACAAGTGAAACCGGATAGATATATCTAAAGGTGTGTGTCATCGGCACAGAGATGATGTTCTACATCATTCTCAACGATGACGTGACTGAGGGGAGCAGTATATAAAGTACTATCGGCCATAATTAACTTTATTATGCCTGATATTTGATAAACCGTGCTAGATAGCTAGAGCATTACCATAAAATAAAATGTGCGGTTTCAGGTAGGGATATGCTCTGAGCAATTTCAACTTGATCAAATTAAAAATGGCCGATTATCGGCCATAATTAACTTTAATATGCCTGATAGCTGACAAACCGTGCCATATAGCTAGACCATTACTACAAAACAAAATGTGCGGTTTTAGGTAGGGATATGCTCTGTAAATTTTCAACAAATTCAAAATGGCCGATTATCGGCCATAATTAACTTTGATATGCCTGATACCGGACAAAACGTGGCTGATAGTTAGATGCTCTAAGCTTCACTATTGGCATAATTTGGAAAATCATTATGATAAAAGTTATTTGTACACTTCTTTAACTTTTCTGATGCAAAAAATATTATGATTTCAACTTTTTTAAGTACCGGACATTCGGTACAAATTTGCATATATATTGCATATAGCAGACAAAAAAACAAAATGGGCTGATGGTTATTAAAAAAATTTAACGTGCACAGGAGAAGCAAAGTGAGTCATTGTCTCAACCGTGTACCAGACAGACAGACAGACAGACAAACATATATTTTATTGGCAGAAACAAAAGTCCTTACAGACTTATTTGTCATAGTAATAAGAGAGATATATGTACATGTATATACAAGAATGTTAGTTTGTTAAAATCATATGACAATATACATGGTATGACAAACAACTAAAATCATGTTAATTGCCTTGCCATAATAAAAACTGGGTATTTCGGTAATGTAAATGGCTACTTCTCAAAATAAAATTAAAAGGCATTGCCAAGATAACATGGGGGTCTATCATTTTGTTTCCCGCACCAAACCTGATAAAATAGCTACTATGTATAACATACTAATTATAGTCTATATAGTAGCAAAAAAGACTCTGGAAAGCGTAGAAAGCAAAAATATATATATGATTATATACAAGTGCATAATTATGCTACAGTAACTTGAGCATGAAATTAGACAATGGTAAAAATTATATGGTATTTTTTAAAACTAAATATAATATAGAGCAGTACAATAAATGTGGCAATCCGCGAAACAGGTAGCTACGAGCCATGTGACCATGCAAGCACAGTCGCTATGAGCTCGTAGATTCCCTGATATTAACCTGTTAACTTAGCAACTAGTAGCAGTAATAATGGCGGTTAATAATTATTTGTGCAATTCACACTGGACATGGCCCTCGCACAAAAACATTACATCTTATTTTAATCCACTATATTCATGATATTGTTTAATTTATACTATTTCAATCACGACCTAGTTAGTACCACATACTCAGGGTTACAATCAAACAAAAACATTCCCGACCTCATACAGAAAATCAGTTGACTTTGCAACTCTGAAATCCTCCATAAGGCCCCACTACGTCTGATAACAAAGGCGACGGAAACGTCCCTAACTGGCCCTAAAAAGCCAAATAATAAATCCGAGAGCAGCAGCCGTCCTGATATGTGGTAATACCCAGGTCAGGTCATGAAAGCATGATAATATGGATAACATAGCGACAGGTGAGTTGTGATTTATTATACTCAGGGTTGTTAACAATTAATTTGCTTAAAACAACCATAGATAAATTGCGCTAGTGACTTCACCACTGTATTGTCTCTAGATGTCATAATTCAAAGAAACATTTCATTTGTCGGCTATATATTGATAGTTGCGGTTACAGAGTTAAACAAGATTTTGCGTTCATTATTCATAGCGCTACGGTGGAGAAGAGAATGTATTTCGTCGTCAATTTGGTTTAATTCACACCTTGTGCAAATTCGCTGATTTATTGGAGTGATTGTATCGTGATTTGTATCGTCCTCTTTCTATATTTAGATCTTGTGAGCTCATTCGATATCTCGCCATTGATGTTATGAGATGCTTCCCCCTTGTGTGCAAGATATATGTTTCAACACAGAATTTTTTTTAATGCATATATGTGCGCAGCTTACTCGAACTCTCAATATCTTTTCTCCAAGTGCTGCTGTGTAAATATTCTAACAATTGATTCTTTTAATAAAGCATGAAATTATTTGTATCCCCAGTATTCTGTACCTTTCGAAACTCCATCAATATAGTTTTAGAGCAGCCGCGCGCGAAAGATGGGTCACTTTTTAGGGTAAAGAATTTTTTGTTGCTAGAGAAAAACACATAAAATTACAATCTACCAACAAAATTCAACATTTATAAAGCAATAAATCTATTCGTAGCATTCATACATCAGCTCTTGGAACAAAAAGAATATATACCAGTCTAATAAATACTATAAAACGAAATGTATGGTTTCAGTGAGCGATATATATATATATACCCTCTTAATGGCAACTTCCTCAAATTAAAAAAATGTTGACTTGCGACCATCATTGACTTCAATATATGTAATATACAGAGTAATCTAGATAGGTGGATCATTATTGTAGAACAGAATGTGAGACTTCAGGGAAGTATGCACCCTGTAAAATTTCTATCACGCGGGCGGGGCGGGGGATTATGGTGGCCGGCTGGCCTCTTGTTCAGAAATATACGGGTCATGGCGGCCATCTTCAATCTTTTTTTTTGTCAAATTAGAACCTTGTCACCCTGATTACTTCAAAGCCGATTATCCGATATACTCGATATTCAAAATACTGCATAGTAGTATTAATTCCTAGGCTGCATCAATTTTTCAGAAAGTTCGGAAAATATCCGGGTCATGGTGGCCATTCTTAAGCTTTTTTCGTAACTTCAAACCACTTATCCGATATACTCAATATTCAACGTACTGCATAATAATATTATTTCCTAGACTGCAGCAATTTTTCAGAAAGTTTGGGAAAATATCCGGGTCATGGCGGTCATCTCTAATCTTTTTTCGTCAAATTTGCACCTTGTCACCCTGATAACTTCAAAAATACACGTTATGTCTGTAATGTCAGGCAATAACCTGATTATTATGAAATGGCCAGCCGTTCAATTGATTTTACCTAATTTTGTGTCATTTTCTTATCTTGCAAAAAAGGCAAAATAGCTGGACCTTGTATCATGTAAGGCCTCACACAAGAATAATCCATGCCAACTTTCACGAAAAAATCTAAGATGGCTGACTAAGCTATTGCAGGCCCATGACCAGCTTCTGAAAACTGGGTTTATTTTACAACATGTTTTAATTGTTTGTAGTAAGTGGGGTAATTGTCGAATGTTCCCAATTATATGGTTTTGAGGCATGCCTGCTAGAAATATTATTGAAATTGGTCCAATTTCATGTAAATCGGTGCCTTATATTGCACCTTTTGAAAGGTGGACAGAAAAGGAGGGGTCACCTACCCATCTTGATTTCTGTTCTGCATTTTTATTGACCTGGTTTATCTCATTATCTTGGAAATATGGCATTATAGCTAAAACATTTGTCCAGAATAAAATTTCTGTTGTATGTAAGGATAACACATGTCAAATTTCAGAGGTCTATGTAAAATTCAAAATGGCTGACTGGTGGCAATTTTTTGTAAATTTTGCACATAAATCATTGTTAGTCCCCTGATTAAGAGCACATGTTCATAATATTGTTTCTCTTGAATATAATGATTATTAAAAAAATACATAATTTGCTGCATAATTGATATGTCATTCACACCATTTTTGTGGCAGCATAATTATGTTCACATGACTTTCAGTAATAATTGTGTGATTTTTTCTTGAATGAAATGTTGCCTGTTGATAAAAAAAATGCTTGTAGTTGGTCTGGGATAACTAAAAAAACATTTTTTGGTGTGTTGTAATTGCAATTGTGTAACATCCGTCCCCCTCCTACCATCAGTCGACAAATCATTGATGGATTTTTGAATAACTTTTTTTTGAGTTGTGATGCTAACCAATTTGACTACTTATCTTGTAACAGGCCATATAAATATATAGCACAGGCTCCTGCACTGAATTCGACTATTTTGTTGTGCTGGTGAAAGTGTATTTTTTGGTGTGTGTGTGTGTGGGGGGGGGGGGGGGGTGGCTTCAGGGCATTTTACCCTATTAATTAGTAAGTAATTGGAACCAGACCGATCTATCAAATCTATAGATAGATAGATAGATAGATTTATTGAGCATTCACATAAAAATAGGGCTTACATCAGTATGATAAATAGTACATTATGCATTCAAAATACAAGTGTGACCACCATTCTGGAACACCAGGGATAAAAACACTGACAAGTATCCTGGTGCAAGTCACTTATTTCCACAGTGGTCCCTACATGCTGTTCCAGAATGGCGGCGGCAAGTTATTTTTATACTTTAAATAAATACTAGTTATATCACAGACAAACTGTTGACTAGGAGCCTCGACTAGATGCAATATAAAATGATTATGCAAGTTTATAAATAGTGCATTATGATGAAATATATTTTATTTATGATAATATACACTATATAACCCTTATTATTTACAAGGGTTTGTGGAGTTATTTCCAGACTCTGCTTGTTATGAACACTGATAGATATATTAAAAACAAATGTAAAAAGCAAGTTGAATAAAATGGCCTTATAATCTCTAGAGCCCATAAATTGGCAGACATACCCGCCTATATTTATAAGGCTGTACTATGATTATAAAAATGATTAATAGAATAACGAAAATCACTCCAAGCTTCAGTAATTAGCTCCTCTCTGAGATGCTTATTGACTCCTTTCTTAAACGAAAGTAAGTCTTCAGCTGATCTCGGAGAAACTGGGAGCACATTCCATATCTTACCAGCTGAGATCTAAATGTCTTTTTCCCTGATGATTTCACGTGGGGTGAAACAACTGATAGAATTTCTGGTGAAAAAAAATGTTGATCATTGAGCATGGAAATGTCCCGCTTTAAATATTGAGGGGCATTTCCATGGACAATTCGATACATATTGCTTAGCTTAATTTGTTTAACCCTCTGACAGACTGGGATCCAGTGCAACAAAGTGAACACTTTTATTCCAATGTGAGACCTAGGGGGTAGCCTAGAAAAAAATCGCCTTGTTTTGTTTTGCAAAATTTGTAGTTTTTTTGTAAGTTGACTGATTTGTAGTTTTTTTGTAAGTTGACTGGTCTAGGCTAACTCCCAGGTATTTCACATTATCTCTGGCAGCAACTTCATTGCCTCGACATATGATTTTCATGGTGGACTGTTGGAGTATTTTCTTATTTGAGACAACAAGAATACTTTCGGTCTTTCCTAAGTGAATGGATAGCTTATTATCCACTAGCCATTCACTTTTGAAAGTCAGTTCATGGCCAAGAGTTTCCTCTATGCCAGAAACCGATGTACCTGAGACCAATAATGCTGAATCATCAGCATAAAGAATTAATCTGCATGATACAGCTGCCTCCATAGGCCTATCATTTACATAAATTAGGAATAGTAATGGTCCCAAGATATAGCACTGCGGTACTCCGCAGGGAACCACCATGGGATCAGAAAAAATATCATCAACTTCAGTCTTCTGAAATCTATTTTTTAAATATGATGAGAACCAATATTTTGAGAGATCATCCAAACCAATAGCTTTCATTTTATTTAACAATAGTCTATGTCATGATCGACAGTATCAAAAGCTTTTTGAAGGTCAATCATGACCATGCCAGTGGCTATAGATAGTTTCCTTTGTCTATGGCAAATCTGATTTGGTCTGTCAGGTGTGTTAAACATTGAGCTACGAGTAGGTGTAATTCTAGTCGGTTATTTGATAACCTGAATCCAGTTACAAATATATATAAAGTCTGATATAAGGGTGACTGCGTTTTTGAAACATCAGAATTTAAATCCTCTAGTAAAAATATTTGTGTAGGGTCTACACACATTTTCAAGAATAGCATAGTAAATAATTTTATATAACAACCTTATTCATTTGCAATATTGGATGAAATGATATGAATTTGACATGTTTGACCGAAAAGCCTAAAACTAGTAAAAGGCCCAGGCCAGGGTCGATTGGCTTTTTGACTCAGAGTGGCACCATAATACATCTGAAATCTGAGACAGACGGACGTGCGAACGGTCGACGTCATAGCCAAATAGTCTACACAACCGAAATCATAACCCTCCTGGTGGAGGTTAGCAAATAAGAAAAGCCTACTCACTCAGCCACCTATTGAGTATTTACAACTTGAGATTCTCACTGGTTCACAAATAAGATGTTAAGAGGCCTAACTGTTACTGTCAATCTGAATGTGGGTTGGAAATTCCAGGACTACCGGCATAAACTGTGACGTCACAAATACTTGATGAAGTCACATCAATTTTACATGTTTTAAGGGATGAACTCTGGGCTTACGAAATTAATTACAGTAGGCTACCTTTAATATTATTGATAAGTCACAGCTAACGTGAGGTGCCCTTATTCAGTCATACTTTTCACAATTTCAATTATCCCTATTTCACAGTGCATTAGCAACTAACACAAATGTTTCTAAATTGAAATTTTCATCATTGTATCAACAGTTCTCTTCAAAATGAGAGAAAATGCTATAAAAAGCAAAAATTATGAACGTTTGTAAAAAATAAATCTGTTGTGACTGAATAGGCCTAGGGACCCGGTGTCCCAAATAAGTCATAGTTGGCGACCTAAAGTGGCCATGGTGTCTTAATTCGGTCAGCGTAGGCCCTACATATTTTAACTTTATTGTTGACAATTATATTATTGTATCACAAATAAACACGATAAAGGAGCCACCTCTTAATTCCTAGCGGGGGGGGGGGGTGGATCAAGTTTTTTATTCGGACAAATTTATTTATTTCACTTTCAATCTTTCAGACTTTCACACTCTGCCTGAAGCAAAATTTTTCTTTCCATTTGCGTGTGGAGACAAATAACGTTATTTATTTAACTTCCTTAAAACTTTTCTGTCTACAAATTTAGATGCCATATTAGGTCTAGTATTGATTTTGAAGCTGCACACATTTAAAGGGACTAGCCCACGCTAAAATGGTCAAAAAATCTGTGATTTTATTTTGGCTTCTTAATATGACCATATGATGTAAACATGTCCATAGACTAGAACTGAAAAAGTTTTTTAATTTTTCTGCTGCGCATTCATCAGTTAGGCTAGATATAGAGACGAAATTCCTGTATTTCCTATTTTTGACATGGTTGTCAATAATTAGAAATCAGTAATCTCGTCTCTATATCTAGCCTAACTGGTGAATGCGCAGCAGCAAAAATTAAAAAACTTTAGCAGCTCTAGTCTATGGACATGTTTACATCATATGGTCATATTAAGAAGCCAAAATAAAATCACCGTTTTTTTGATGATTTTGGCGTGGGCTAGTCCCTTTAAGGGTCAGTCAATCAAAATTGCTTTAAAGGCCAATCAAATGTTGCTCAGGAGTTTATATAATTATTTATTTTACATTTATTTCTTTACAACATGTCCTTCAGACAATGATTTATTTCACGAACAGCCTGAAAATATTTATTTTAAAAAATATTCCAGCTCCCCCTCCCCCTGCTGATTGAATTGTGGCCCCCTAAAAGTACAACTACTGTAGGCCTACAATGCTGTCGTGTCCAACGTAAGCAGGACTGGAATTGAATCCATATTTCCCCTGCTTTAGAATTTCATAATTTTCTTCTATTGGAAATCAAACTTAAAGGAGTAAGTAGTCCACTGTGTACGAGCAGCGCAACACATCTGTGCCCAGAAAAGCACCAGGCCAATTACAGAGGTAGAGGCAACTGGGGTACAACTAAAAGAACAAAACCATGCATAGACTGGTCTATAAGCTCAATGGTAACAGTTACTTCTCCATAATAAATTTGATTTTTTTCCCCTAGGTAGAATTGGACACAGATGATAATGCATGTATTTGTCATATCTCACAGTAGACCTAATCATTTGATTGGACTATTATATAGGCTTACTTATAACGTATTTCTCGTATTGCAGTTGAATCTCTGCAGAATTAAGTTGTGTCCCTGGCTCAAAGTTTAACCCTGGTGAGAATTGGCAACAGGATGATGAGATGAATCAGATGACACTGCCCTATCAGGCACAGGGTTCGGAATTAGAGCCCTGGCGATCTGAGGCGAACACGCCAGGTCTCGGTCACGCCCCCCCAACTCCCCCCCCCCTCCCCACCCCCACACACACACAAACACACAGCACTGCATCTTTATGAGTCGCAATGAAAACATATTTTGCTTCTTTGAAACTGGAACACCAAAGTGTATCTTGTCATTTGTTACACCACAATAACCAAGCATGTATTTATGGGGTTTTTTTCATGGTTATACAGACCACCTTGTCATTGATGGATCAAATTCATATTTTGCACAAACATTCAGGCCTTGGCCCAGAGGATAGGCGATAGGCATTTATTTTTTTATCAACTTAACCCTTTACCCACCATATTATTCAATTGGAATTTTCACCCACTTCAAGTGAGTGAAAATTATTCAGATTTGACAAAATGGAGGTCAACTCTTTTCAAATGTTGCTGGTTGATGTCACATTTTATCTTTAACTTATTTAAAATTTGTTAATTCATGTGCTAATAAAAAAAAAATCCGAATATGTTCGGCACTGCCGGTTAAATGGTTTATTGATTTCACCTAATTAGGCCCATCATCAAACAACGCATCAATTAGCGGGCTAGAAAAAAACGATAAGGGGACGTGATAGCCTACTTGTCAGCTGGGATCGAATATATTGTGATCGACAGGTTGTCTAGTAAGTGAACAGAGTCAGCAAGATTTACCGATTTCGAGGTCAGCTATATGATGGCTGTAAACGGCATTGGGTATTAACATAGGCCCAGTGTTCTCCTGCTTCTAATACACCATTAAGTATGTAGGCCTATATTTGATTTGTACTATTAGCTCTTCAAGCATGCACACCCACATGCAATTTAGCCTAAATTCGCGTCATTTTGAAATTTACCGCCATCTTAGTTAAGCTACTCATCTGAAATGTTTATCATACTGAAAATGTATCACAATACATATAGGCCTACTCACATGGTCATTATGAGTAGAAAATTTTCAACTTTTTGGTAGGGGCCTACTGATTGGGCGGGGGCCCTAGGGTAGTGGTTAGCACCGCTGCCTTTCACGCCAGAGTCCGGGGTTCGGTTCCCGGTCTCGGCGGTTTAAAAGAAACAAAATTGTTTCTTCCCCATCCACGTGTGAAAGTTAGTATTGTGGGGAGCCTCCGTGACCGAGAGGTAGCGTGCTCGGCCTCAGACCGCCAGGGCTCGAATTTCGAATCCTGTGTCTGGAGGACAGTGTCATCTCAATCATCTCACCATCCTCAGGAGGTTCTCCTGGCCCAGTTTAGCCTATATGTGCACAAAGGTGGCCTAAAGCCCGATTCATTTCATTTTCCTACTGATTAACCTTATGGTCTATGGACTATCTGGGAAAGCTCCATGTTGCGTAGGCCTACACTGGGTAGGCCTAGTCATCATCAGCACGACTTTTCGCGTCTATCATCAGAAAAGTATATTTTTTTATCTAAGGCCTCTGTGCAATTGGCGGACAACGTCTACACGAAATATTTGATATTCCAACAGCTACAACTACTGAACAATCAGGGATGACAGACGGGGATACCACATAAGTAGGCCTATGAGATTAAAAAAAACACCGATTCCATGTCATTCAGTCCGCTGCCTGTTAAACCAAGGAGGTCTTTATAACCTCCTTTGTTAAACTGATACTCAGGTAGGCTACAAAGTTCGTGTAACCGGTTTAAAGCTGATGTTTGTGGAGCTTGAGTAGGCCTATGTATTAGTTGCTGCTCAATTGCATTCAAACTGAACTTTCTGAATTACTCCTTTAACGACAGATGCGGGGGCCCTGGTGCAGTGGTTAAAGCTGCCTGCTTGGAAAATCGGAGATCGCAGGTTCAAACCCAATTCTGGCCTTCAAGTTTCAAAGAAAAAAAATGGTTCTTTCTCGCGCACTCGTAAAGATTCAATATTGTGGGGAGCCTCCACGACCGATAGGTAGCATGCTCGGCCTCAGACTTTTTCGAATCCTGTGTCTTGAGGGCAATGTCATCTCATTCATCTCACCATGCATCCTCAGGAGGTTATCCTGTCTTGACCCAGTTTAGCCTATATGTGCCCAAAGGTGACCTAAAAACCCCGAAACAGAGCTGGAATCCTAGTGTTACTGACACACTGACTTGTCTCCCATTATCATCCTAATTTGATATATTCTTTGAAATTGCGACTTACATCTTCCCATAATTCCGACGTCACACGTGTGAAGATGAATATCTATGTATCCATAGAAGTAATTGTGTAGGCCTACTTGATTTATTTGGTTATAGGGTGTGACTGAATTAGGACATCCTATGACTGAATTAGGCCGCTGTGACCGATTAAGGGACCTTTGAGTATTTATGGTGACCCAATTCGGTCAAAACAAGCTTTTATCGGGTTCCAATTCAGTCATATTTTGCAGCAGCGTTTTAAGCGAATAAAATGACTTCTCCCGGCTTCACGGCGCTAGTAGGCCTTCTGGCGATCTATTGAGAACTAATTAGCGTTCATATTGAGGTGTAATATCGATCACAAAGTATTTTTCTAAGGCGTGCATGGGTACAATATTTTTATGTAGTACACATGCCAGGTATACGATTTGGTACGCCCCATTTTCAAATGGCTATTTCTATTAAATAAAATGTAAATAAAAAGCTTTAAATGTCTGCATTATGCTGTAATATGGTCTTTGATTTCGTTTTGCTGTTTCTCTGTCTCCTAAAGGTGCCAAGCACGTGGTAAGGGGATCCCAAAGTTACTATGACCGAATTAGGGATATGACCGATATATGGCACACTACGTTAGTACAGAGGGCACGGATCAGTTCAAGGTACCATAAAATACCACAGAAAAAAATCTTTATTAAAGCTGAGTTATCTCCAAGATAACCGCCATTTATTGATAGTGTAAACAATCTAAGATGGCGGTGAATAGTAAAGAGTGAATGACAATAAGCTTGCAAGCATATATTAATAAGATAATCATCATGATCATATTACATAATTATTATTTATTTTTTTGCAACAGATAACCACCTATATGCCGGATGACACCTTGTCATAGGCCTACAAGAGTATTTTGCGCTAGGGGGCAAAATCCAAGGTCATGATTTTTCAACAAAGAAAGGTAAAGACCAGGGTAATAGGCCTACCTCTTATTCGTGTAATTTCAGGCCCATGCCCAGAAATTTTTGAGGGGGGGGGGGCGAATTTGAGATTGCTGGGGTACCGTATTTCCGAAATAAGTTAATTGGACACCTTGTAAAATACCGCTTGAATAATGATATTTGACGTTGAGCGAATGGGAAACGCAGGTTAGGGGGTCTGGGGGCATGCCCACTGGGATTTTTTTTATTTTTAGCTGCAAATTGGTGCAATATGGTGGATTCTGGAGGAACCCTCTCGCCCCCCCCCCCCCAAAAGACGGGCCCGAATTTTCATGACTGGAAAATTCTTTTCTTATAACACGTTCATGATTCAAGCTCATCTTCAATGTCGAAAAGTAAATTTCAAGGTGAAGTAATAAAAAATATGAGTTTCAACAAATAAAAGTAGGAACATTGACAACATTGTGTAGGCCTAGACATAATACCCCATTTTCAAATTCCTGAAAATGTTATTATTGACAAGTACAAATAGCAACAACTGTAGGCCCTAATACCCTTTTTCATGTGATTTTGAAAGGAGAATCTAATTATGGGTATTATTATTGCAATTCAAGGACATCTTCAAGATCAAAAAGTAAATTCTAAGGTCAAAATGTACAAAATAATATTTTTTATGATTAAGTATTCTTCAATGTCAAAATGTGAATAAATTATTTAGGGTCAAGTGACCAAAATATGATTTTTGATTAGTAAGAGCTGGTGTGATACTGTACATAGTTTTTGCGTAAAAGAAGGTAACCGACCTAACCTAATCTCACCTCCCGGAAGATCCATTTCTGGTATTATTTTAGTGATTCAATTTCATCTTCAAAGTCGAAATAGTAATTTCAACGTCAAATGAGCGAAAAAACAACGAACGTGATACCTTGTTTTAATTTGATTTTGACTAGAAAGTAGGCTAGGAGTTTGATCCTAAGTCCCATTTCAGAAAACACTTTCAAATAAAATGGAAACAAGTGTAATAGGCCCCTACACATTTTTTTCTGTGTTTTAAACTGCATCGTTGTAGTATTTTGATGGTTCAATGTCATCTTTGTGGTTATAAGGTTAATTAGCTTTTCAGTCGCCATTTAACGCCCCCAGTCTCTCTCTAACGCCTCACAATCATCATTCAACACATTCCCATTGCCATTCAGCTCCGCCACCCATCGTCATTTATCACCTTTCCGTCTCCCTTTAACGCCTCAATGTTGCGCTTTAGCACTCCTTCGTCATTCTTTAATGCGTCCCCATTGCCTTTTAACGCCTCCTTGTTGCCCTTTATTGCCTATTGATCACCCATTAACGCCTTTGTGTTGCACTTTGACGCTTCTTCGTCGCCATTTAACGCCTTGATATCGCCCTACCCGTCACCTTTTAACGCACCCCCGTTGAACTTTTACGACGTCTTGTTGCTCTTCACCCTTTAACACCTCTTTGTTGCAATTTAAGGCCCTTTTGTCGCCTTAAAAGCCTCTCCGTCACTCTTTAACGCCTCTTCGTCGCCCTTTAACGTGACCCAATTGTCCTTTAACGCTCCCCTGCCACTTTTTAATGCACCCCGGCGCACTTACACGCATCTTAGTCACCCTTTTACGCCTCCCCATTTTCCTTTAACGCCTCGTCATCTCCTCGTCGCCCTTTAACACATCTCTTTCGCCCTGTACTGGCTCCCCATCTCTAATGCCTCCCTATCTTTTAACACACCTGGTCACACCTAAAAGGCTCTTCGTCATCTTTTAACGCCTTCACATTGCCCTTCAACGCCTCTTCGTCACCGTTTAGCGCCTCCCATTGCCCTTTAACGCTGCTTACGCATCACTGACACTGTCGCCTTTTAATGCCTAACCATCGACCTTTAACGCTTTCTTGTTGCTCTTTAACGCCTCTACGCCGTCATTTAACACCTTCGCCTCTTCGTCGCCCTTTAACGTGACCCAATTGTCCTTTAACGCTCCCCTGCCACTTTTTAATGCACCCCGGCGCACTTACACGCATCTTAGTCACCCTTTTACGCCTCCCCATTTTCCTTTAACGCCTCGTCATCTCCTCGTCGCCCTTTAACACATCTCTTTCGCCCTGTACTGGCTCCCCATCTCTAATGCCTCCCTATCTTTTAACACACCTGGTCACACCTAAAAGGCTCTTCGTCATCTTTTAACGCCTTCACATTGCCCTTCAACGCCTCTTCGTCACCGTTTAGCGCCTCCCATTGCCCTTTAACGCTGCTTACGCATCACTGACACTGTCGCCTTTTAATGCCTAACCATCGACCTTTAACGCTTTCTTGTTGCTCTTTAACGCCTCTACGCCGTCATTTAACACCTTCACATCGCCTTTAAAGCCCTCCCCATTGCCATTTACTGCCTCTGCCCTTTTACTTGTAATGCCTTGTTATCCCTTGTAATTCCTTGTTAAATTAATCTTTTCACCTTGAGCATGCTTGATCATTAAAAACCTACCAGAATTAGATTATCCATTCTAAATCACACCTAAGCGTGGTAAAATGCGCTCTCCAATGGCAATTTGTGGCAGATATGTTTTTCACCTCCTCCCCGGACATTTAGAGGGGGGGGGGTGGAATGGTGTAATCACATGTATTTTGCTTGATAGAAGAAGTAAACACAATGAACATGTATTCCTTGGATTTCACTGCTTTTCCATGATATAACTCCCAGAGTCAATGGATATTCGACCTTGTTTCCTTGTCAACTGTGGCATGTATGGTATCAAGTGGTTTTAAAAGCAATTATCGAACTACTATATTCATCTCCCCACATCTCAACGAAACTAATGTTTTGGAGCCCATTGAAACATTGAAAATATAGGGATGCAAACCCTATTTCGACGACTTATATAGAGGTACTATAAATATGTTTTTACCAACGTCGCGCGATTTTAAATAAGGGGGTAGGGTTACTTGAATGTATGTTATTTCTGTCCTGTTAAATAACATATGAACGGTAATTAAATTCCGCTTCTTATGGTATATAAATCGTTGCATTATAATAAATAATATCGCTTCATGTATGCCTAAACAAAATTTAATTTAAAAAATCAGCGAAATCCACAACAACAAAACCCCGTTGGAAAACACCATTTCATCAAACGTTCTTTACATGTATCCACATTTAGGCCACGGTTTTTTAACCCAGATATGCCTATAAATAAGCCTGGATGTTATGTGTGCTTTGAAAATGCACACAATTTTTCTGAAAGAAAAATAAAAAATAGCCGCCATCTGTTTTAAAAAAAAATATCTGTAATTTTGTACATTTTACATGACATCAAGCAAAATTAGAGCTATGTTTTATATAAAAAAAACTTATATTATAATTATGAAAAATGACAAAAAATGACAAAATGGCAAAATTGTAGGTGTATATCGACACAAAAAAGAAAAACCCAAGGTAAAAAATATACCAACATCTCAGCTATTATCAAGGACTTTTACATAGATATAGACTATTTTATTTATATTAAATACGAAATGTATACAACAAAACACTAAGTTTGTATTTTATCCCTCTATATGTACAATTTCCAACGTTTTTTAGTGACTACAAGCATGACTTCTCGCTCATGGTAATTTTATATGGTATAATTGTGTGTTGTTACTTTTACATTCTCTGGTGTCATTTTTCAAAAGTGATGACAGCCACTTTAAAAGTTACTTCAGCAACTACAAAAGTGATCTTGACCACTGAATAAAGCAACGTAATCAGTTCATCAGAAATACCTAGAGAACAACCATACCAAATTTGAATGCAATCCAACCAACAGTTATCATAAGTTATCGTGCCCACAAGCTTTTTAGGCGGCCATCTTGGAAAATGACCGCTTATGGCTTGGTGCTGAACACCCGCCCGCCTGCCCGACCGCCCGCCCGCCTCTGATGATCGCCATACCGCTGAGGGATAAAAAGGAGATAATAACTATAAAGACGTGTACACCATCATACGTCCTTCTACATGTATTAGCTGAATTTTGCAGTACAATCATAATTTTTCTGTAATTGTTTATTTTATCTGTTGATGGATTAGAAAATTTGAATTGGAAAATATAATTAATTCTATCATTGAAAATACTATAAAGATGACCGAAATGTCCATACCGTTGTATGTCCAAACCGATGAATACAAATTTTAAGACCGGCAACTGCTAATGCTGTTAACTAGAAAATGATTCCCATGTATTAACTATTTATGTGTATATTCAATTGTATATGTGCGTCTTTACCGTTAGTTTAGAGATCATGTGATCACATGATTGTGTACAATTATCTCAGAATAAGCCCGACTTGTTGTTTGAACTAACCATTTTGGTTCATACGCATTGACAAGTTAGACGTTTTTTGCAACAAAAAGTGATTTGTAACAACAATCAGGTAAGTGACACAACTGTAGATGGTATTCACCGTATTTTAAATATTTATATATCTATTCTTCAGAAGACAACTTTTTATAAGTTTCAGTGTAGAATACTGTATAGTTTATTATTGTTACACTGGCTGTATTAGTCCAGCAGCAGAATGCCCAATATTGGCATGACCCAAAATTCACTGATAGTTTTTTTCTCTGCTGATTATTTATCTTTGGGGTCTACATAAATATATTTAAGGTGGTGTGGGGGTGTCACCTTTGAGCAATTTTAATTATTCAAGATGGCCGCCATGGAGTTGAAAAAGGTCTGAAAATGCCTCAGTTATGATGGACTTGACTTCATGAAGGGCAAACACTCGGTTAATATGTCTTGTAAAAATGTATGTTTGTCCAATTTTATTCACATAAATCTGTTTTACATCTATACATAGTTTGAAAATGCAATAATGGGGACCATTTTGGAATCCAAAATGGCTGCCGTATGGCTAAAAGTTCAGTTATAATCATATGAAACAAAATTATATATGGGCAAACGATAAAATTTAGACTTATGGCTACCATGCACCCCCCCCCCCATCTCAACGAAACTAATGTTTTGGAGCCCATTGAAACATTGAAAATATAGGGATGCAAACCCTATTTCGACGACTTATATAGAGGTACTATAAATATGTTTTTAACAACGTCGCGCGATTTTAAATAAGGGGGTAGGGTTACTTGAATGTATGTTATTTCTGTTCTGTTAAATAACATATGAACGGTAATTAAATTCCGCTTCTTATGGTATATAAATCGTTGCATTATAATAAATAATATCGCTTCATGTATGCCTAAACAAAATTTAATTTTAAAAAATCAGCGAAATCCACAACAACAAAACCCCGTTGGAAAACACCATTTCATCAAACGTTCTTTACATGTATCCACATTTAGGCCACGGTTTTTTAACCCAGATATGCCTATAAATAAGCCTGGATGTTATGTGTGCTTTGAAAATGCACACAATTTTTCTGAAAGAAAAATACAAAATGGCCGCCATCTGTTTTAAAAAAAAGATCTGTAATTTTGTACATTTTACATGACATCAAGCAAAATTAGAGCTATGTTTTATATAAAAAAAACTCATATTATAATTATGAAAAATGACAAAAAATGACAAAATGGCAAAATTGTAGGTGTATATCGACACAAAAAAGAAAAACCCAAGGTAAAAAATATACCAACATCTCAGCTATTATCAAGGGCTTTTACATAGATATAGACTATTTTATTTATATTAAATACGAAATGTATACAACAAAACACTAAGTTTGTATTTTATCCCTCTATATGTACAATTTCCAACGTTTTTTAGTGACTACAAGCATGATTTCTCGCTCATGTTAATTTTATATGGTATAATTGTGTGTTGTTACTTTTACATTCTCTGGTGTCATTTTTCAAAAGTGATGACAGCCACTTTAAAAGTTACTTCAGCAACTACAAAAGTGATCTTGACCACTGAAGAAGTCATCACAGACACATTGAAAATGCTCTAAGCCACTGCAAACGTGATCTTGACCACTGAAGAAGTGATTACAATCACAAAATGGCAAAATTGTAGGTGTATTTCGACACAAAAAAGAAAAACCCAAGGTAAAAAATATACCAACATCTCAGCTATTATCAAGGGCTTTTACATAGATATAGACTATTTTATTTCTATTAAATACGAAATGTATACAACAAAACACTAAGTTTGTATTTTATCCCTCTAAAAGGTGATATTGGCCACTAACAAACTAGTGTCAGACACTGATAAAGTTACCTAAGCCACCACAAAGTGATCTTGGCCAATGAAGAAGTGATCACAGCGACTTTAAAAATTATCTCAGCCACTACAAAGTGATCTTGGCCACTGAAGAAGTGACCACAACCACCTTAAAAAGTATCTAAACCACTACAAAAGTGATCTTGGCCACTGAAGAAGTGATCACAGCCACTTTAAAAATGATCTAAACCACCATAAAAGGGATCTTGACCACTGAAGAAGTGATTACAATCACTTTAACAGTTATCTCAGCCACTACAAAAGTGATCTAGGCCACAGAAGAAGTGATCACAGCGACTTTAAAAATTATCTAAACTACTACAAAAGGGATCTTGACCACTGAAGAAGTGACCACAACCAATTTAAACGTTATCTCAGCCACTATAAAGGTGATCTGAGCCACTAACAAACTGGTGTCAGCCACTGATAAAGTTATCTTAGCCACCACAAAGTGGTCTTGGCCAATGAAGAAGTGATCACAGCAACTTTTAAAATTATCTCAGCCACTACAAAGTGATCTTGACCAATGAAGAAATGACCACAGCCTGAAAAATTATTGCAATCACTTTAAAAGTTATCTCAGCCACTACAAAAGTAATTTTGTCCACTGAAAAACTGATCACAGCCACTTTAAAAAGTATCTAAACCACTACAAAAGGGATATTGGCCATTAACAAACTGGCTTAGATAGCTTTATCAGTGGCTGACACTACTTTCTTAGTGACCAAGATCACCTATGTAGTGGCTGAGATAACTTTTAAATCGGCTGCGTTCACTTCTTCAGTGGCCAAGATCACTTTTGTAGTGGCTGAGATTACTTTTATTGTGGTTGTAATCACTTCTTCAGTTGTCAAGATCCCCTTTGTATTGGTTTAGATACTTTTTAAAGTGGCTGTTATCACTTCTTCAGTGGCCGAGATCTTTTTTGTAGTGGCTGAGATAACTTTTAAAGTGATTGTAATTACTTCTTCAGTGGTCAAGAACCTTTTTGTAGTGGTTTAGATCATTTTTAAAGTGGCTGTGATCACTTCTTCAGTGGCCAAGATCACTTTTGTCGTTGCTGAGATAACTTTTAAAGTGGTTGTAATCACTTCCTCAGTGATCAAGATCGCTTTTGTAGTTGCTAAAATAACTTTTAAAGTGGCTGTGATCCCTTCACCAGTGGTCAAGATCACTTCTTAAAAATGGCACCAGAGAATGTAAAAGTAATAACAGACATTTATACCATGTACAATTTACATAAGCGAGCAGCTCTGCTGGTATTCACTAATAAAAACCGTGGGAAATCGTTCATATGGAGGAATGAAATACAAACTTAGTGCTTTGTTGTACATTTCTTATTTATAAAAGTCCATGCTAGTGACTTTCAACTGATATCAAAGATGTTTTTTTTTATTGTTTCGATTTGTATTTCTTTGTGCCGATATATAAAAAAATTCAAACAAACGGTGGCCATTTTGTATTTTGTCATTTTTTGTTATTTATCATATAATATAAGGTTTTTTTTTATAAAACATAGCTCTCATTTTGCTTCATGTCCATTATTTCAATGTAGAGTCAAGTAAAATGGTCAAAATTACATCTTTTTTAAAAAACAGATGGCGGCCATTTTGTATTTGTCATTCACAGAAATTGTGTGAAATTTCAAAGCACACATAACATCCAGGGGGTGCATGTTAGCCATAAGTAGCTCATCGACTAAATTTTCTCGTTTGCCCATATATAATTTAGTTTCATTTCATTATAACCTAACTTTTAGCAATAAGGCAGCCATTTTGGATTCCAAAATGGTGTTCATTATTGTATTTTCAAACTATGGAGATGTAAAACAGATTTATGTGAATACAATTTGACAAACATACATTAATATAAGACATATTAACCGAGTGTTTGCCCTTTATAAAGTCGAGTCCATCATAACTGAGGCGTTTTCAGAGCTTTTTCGAGTCCATGGCGACCATCTTGAATAATTAAAATTGCTCAAAGGTGACACATCCACACCACCCAAGATATCTTTCTTTAGACCCCAAAGATAAATAATCAGCAGAGAAAAAAAATTATCCGAGAATTTTGGGTCACCACCCTTAGCTGCCGTACTATATGCAGCCAAATGTCCTTATACGCAAGTAAATCTTTGCAGACCATGTGAATGTATTTGCCGTTAGAAACATATGCTAACGGTAAAGACGGGTAAAGACATTGTGAAACTATGTGTCTATACTAAACAGATTTATAATGTTCTTCATATATCGTATCAGTGCTATATAAAATGTTTATATATTGATTAGTTTGTGCAATCGTCATAACAACAATACACTTTATGGGGGCCACCATTCAATCAAAAATTATTTATTTCAACCCGGCTCGGCGGCGCGCTCAGAATTTTAATTACATGCATGCTTATATAGAACAGTTATAATTATTACTTTCAGGGAGAGTCCGCCCGAACTTATTTATTGCAAAAATACTCTACCTCCCTCCCTGGAGATTGAATGGTGGCCCCCTAAGTTATTTGTTGAATTATTATAGGCTAACAGGTTCCAGCAATGTCACAATAAAACCTTTTTAAACACATTAGTCTATAGCATAGTTTTTCCACCTCAAACCCAGTAAATTTGAAATATATTAGCAGTCTTCAACATCTTTAATACGGAACGAAGCTATTAGTTTACATACCAGGCCAAAAAGACGGAGCATGAGACAGGCTGAAGTCTTTTTTTAATACCATCTTAAGAACAAAAAACTTTCCTTATCTGAGAAAAAACTAGATCATCATGCACAACAAAAAATTCTTCTCAGTTCATTTTACTAAATACTCGCAAAACGATCATTGGTTTGTAGAAAACATTAATGTCATACTATTTTAAAAAGATTGCAATGGCACTTCCCCAGCTAGAAAAAGAATGTTACGCTCAGCAAAGACAAACGTCAAAAAAAGACACTTGTGTCAGCTTATTGTGTGACACAATGTTGAATTTGCATGAGAAATTAAAATCATGGTTTTGAGAAATATCTGATTGAACCACCTTTAAATATATAATCTTAATGACAAAATTTCGGTGCCGCAATCATCGTTTACCAATCTAACATTAGGCCAGTAAGAATTGACAGTAAATTTGGCTAACCCGGACATTTTCGATAAAAAGCAAGTTTTGTGTTTTTTTGGTTCATAAGGGTCTCAGGGTGTTGCAAAAAAATTTCAACCAAATTCAACCTTGGAAAAACCGGATTTTGGGCCCTTTTAGGCGGCCATTATCGAAAATTGTAAATTCATTCATAACTTTTTAACGGTATATAATATCACCAAAAAAATGGTGTCTAGACTCATGTTTATTGGGTCAAAGAATACAATTATATACCACAATCTAGCTAATTAAAGTGCCAACATATATTTAACCCGTTTTTAACGTTTTTATGGTCTGCCCCCTATCCAGCGGTGGACGATGGTCCAACCTGAAGCTAGTTTTTCATTGATAACTTTGTCAATTCTCAACCGATTTTCATTGAAATTGTTATGGCGCCAAATGAGTGTGTTGACACTTTGTGGTTATAGTCTAACTGGCAAGTATTTATGTCCACAATTGTGGAGAGTATATGAATGCACTGATCCCCTTGAACTCTCACAAGAAACAAAGCCGTATTTATTACAATGATTTTTGTACAGTCTCAAGCATTAAAATGTGGCATGTGCTGTAGAACTCTTACATTTGATCAGCCACTGTATTTGAAAAGTTTCAAAATCAAGCAGGACAATCATCCACAGTTCCGACATCTATTTCTTCGTGTTGGTGGTGGGGTACTGGGATGGTTGCTAGTAGTAGTACTTTTCGCCCCCATCCGAAGAGGGTCATTAGGGTCTGTTCTGTCAGTTGCATGCTGTACGGCATGGTACGGAAGCACTAGTCTACAGCAATCATCCAGCAGAAGCTGCAGCCTCCTCGTATCTGGCTATAATATTATCGGTAATCTTCGGGCCGATTGCCAGTGGCGTACCCTGGTTCCTCCGCTCAACAGCGGTACCAATGCATCTCTTGCATCAGTGCAGGCGCTAGTGTAGGCCGTGGTAGCCTTGAATAACCGGCAATAGAGTGTTTGACTTTAGGTCTCTCACGGGGGATTAATAGAGTTTCCCTTTCTATTGTTACTCCAGGGACCATCCGACCCGACGGTAGGGAAATGCCACGCAGTTTCAGCATTAAATTGCACAGCGAAACCCAAATCTCTGGCCGTCTGGGGGTAGATCCCCTACAGATGCCCAGAACCGTTTATCGGGTGAGCGAAGGAAAACGCTCTCAATAACCCACCATGCCCTATCACCCCCACCCTCACATCATCATCTGTACATCATTCATCTCATCAATTGACTACAACGTTTTTATTGTATTACAATGTCACTTGTAATGTCAGACCATTTGGGCCGAAAAAGTGACGCAAAGCAATGATTTACTACTACTACTACTACGTGCTGGTGGTTTTCACCAGCTGTTGTCCTTTGTGGGTGCTGGATGCAAATTGGTAGAAGAATCAGCTCTTGGCGCGACCTACGGTTATACCTTCTTTGTAACGACATCGGTGATGAATGTACCACTATCTGTTATTTAGAGAAGATGGTAAAAAGTATATAAATGACGAATATTGGAAAATACCTTCAACTATTCAACTTATAGCAAGGTTTGAAAGGTTTCCTAACATGAACAATAACATATTTGTATAAATCATTAAAATGGTAAATATTATCATGATATGCACTGTGATGTACTGAATGGCTCTTCTGTCATGTTCCTCTCACAGGAACCATCAGCATTTATACTTGTCACTTAACCCTTTGAGTCACATCATTATTTTGGCAAAATATAAAGCTAGCATACTCTAAAAAGTGTTACTCTGTCACTGACAATATTTAGCAGTCATATTAGGAATATACAGATACTTGATTAACCGAAATATTCGGTATCCATGGCAATGCTTGTTCTGGTTACCATGGTAACGAATCCCTGGAAAACATGACAAATATGCTTATTTCGCATAATTTCATTGTCCACTGCACAATAATTCACGGTTGGTAACTAGCCTATGTAAAACTCAACATATGTGTAAATATAATGTCGCCACCATATACTTCCATCGTCGGGAACACATGGCTTGTAAAATACCGCAGATGCCGTCTGCATGCATTCTGTCTATTTCCATAGAAGGTAGACGTATTCATGATGACTACATGACTATGCTGAATCCGGGGAGTCATTATGCTAGCTTGTGAAACAGGCACGTGTCTAAATGAGCAGGTGCGACGATAAAAGATAATTACGGCGACAAAAAATGAGCAGGTGCGACGATAAAAGATATGACGTCACAAGTTTGCGATTTTATACATCGTGTGTGACGTCACTATTTATGCCTATTATTATGTAACTATTAATGTATTGAGCGCGCTTTCAAGCGCGGTTGTGACTCAAGGAGTTAATACTCAATATACAGAACGTAACTAACATTTTATAAATTGTTGTTCAAATTCGAAATAATTTACATTAACATATTAAACCCGTTATAGGCGATTTCTGTGTTGTTTCTCCACTACTTGAAATAGCCAAATTACCTGGGGGCTACTGTTCTCTATCATTCTCCACACATAGATCAGGTCACCCACCATGCATGCATTGCATAATCTCTGAGGTCAGAATTGTTCTGTATATTTTCCTTTTGCGCATGCGAATACAAATTCTTCGTTGTTTATGGCATACGATGGTGAAATAAGAAGAAAAGTTGATTCGTGTATTAAAATTATGAAATATAGTTAATGTTATCGTTTGTGACATCGCGAATGGACTGTATGCTCTCCGTGGAGTTGAAATGGCACAAGAACGAACAGATCCTGCGACCAGGGGGTAAAATGTAAAGTCAGATGATAGGTTCTAAATTAAGAATTAAAATCCGACTATAAACCTGCACATTTATCTTTAATATAGGTAATCTGACAAATTGTATTACCCCAGTAGTGTGTTCAATGAGAGATGAAAAGTGTTGGTGTCGGTCATGTCAAAAGTGCAAAACTGTGGGCTAAAATCACTCATCGGTACTTAATCGAGACAATCGAGTTTCAGTATTAGATCTGAGCATAGATTTTTAAAAGTTCTATTGAAGCACCACTTTAATATTGCCAAAAAATGTGTTTAAATATGCTCATTTACATATATTAATTAATAAATTGATTGATTGAGGCCAATTCCATTATCTTGTGGGCGGGGGCCCATAGGGTAGTGGTTAGCACCGCTGCCTTTCACGCCAGAGTTCGGGGTTCGGTTCCCGGTCTCAGCGGTTTGAAAGAAACAAAAAATGTTTCTTCCCCATCCACGTGTGAAAGTCAGTATTGCGGGGAGCCTCCGTGACCGAGAGGTAGCGTGCTCGGCCTCAGACCGCCAGGGCTCGAATTTCGAATCCTGTGTCTGGAGGAAAGTGTCATCTCATTCATCTCACCATCCTCAAGAGGTTCTCCTGGCCCAGTTTAGCCTATAAATTATGTGCACAAAGGTGGCCTAAAGCCCGATTCATTTCATTTCATTATCTTGTCTTTATCGTTATTTGTCACATATATAGCAAAGTCACTTTACTAATATTGTCCCCTTTTTTAAATGACCTGTATATAGGCTTATATGTCAAAGAATCCTTGTCAAAGTGTCTTTGTCATTATTGTCCCCTTGTTTTGAAAATGGCCCGTATATAATAGTAGCATGGTCGATTTCGTGCTGCATCGGTTGGTGTTACATCCTGACAAAGTAAATTCAATAACCCACGAACGTATTATAACCTGAATTTCGCTTTCTGTTGGAATACACTGACATGACAATCTTGGCATCCTATTATTTCCATTCTTAGATGTAAAATCACGGAGATTTTGAATGTTCAAGAAACAATCGTATATCAGGCCTACTTGTAAGATAGGAAACAAGAGCAATCTAATGTTGGCTCAACGTTGTCCTATCTTCTATGACGGCACAAAAGTAGATGTATGTATGGTTGCAGTGACGGTAAATCCATTCACATCATGGTAGTAGGGGACGCCCACCCCTAAGGATCGGAACCTTTTGTAGCCAGGACGTCTTACTGATTACCTAATGAAGATCAGCAGTTGATTCTGGATATAACCATGCACGGCCAGTGAAATTTTTAGGTCTGTACTCTGTGTATTTGATGAAATATGCCGGAAAACATTTTTTAGAGCAAAGTGGGCGTTTTGGGAACGTCGTTCTTAAGACGCTCACCCCCGTGCACAAAACGCCCACTGCTCTTTCTCCATTCCCACATGAAGGCACAAAACGCACACCCTGGAACAAAACAACCAGGTAGGCTTTATAGGGACAAGGGTGGGCGTTTTGGGAACACTTGTTTTGTGCATGCTAAATCAGAGGGGGGCGTTATAGGAAAAATTGGGGTGGGCTTTTTAGGCATATAAGCAAATATTAGAACATGGTCATTTCCTTAAAAGACCTCATGCCAGGCTTGTCATATTGCTAAAAATACGTCGCAAGAAAGATGCTTTTGTAAGGCCCTTCAAAGTTATCCATGCTATCTAAGATAGTTTAGGCATAGTCACAGTTCAAAATTGTGCAAAAATAACATCAAAAAGTATCATTTTACATTTTAGTTTGTCACATCAAAGCTGTCCTGTGTCTATACAGCCAAGTTCACACTTAGGCTAAACTCGACTCGGCCATTATGGTGCGATGAATGAGATGACACTACCCTCCAGACACATGATTCGAAATTCGAGCCCTGGGAGTCTGAGACCGAGCACGCTACCTCACAGCCACGTAGGCTCCCCACACTATTAAATCAAGAGGATAGTGTTGGTCCAATACTTCAGTTTTAGGCCCTATGGTGTTGCTTTTTATAGTAGGCCCTATTGACTATGCCTAGATAGCGGTTGCGATATATATAGAGGGGCATGGCGCAATGGTTAGAGCGTGGCGCTCTGCCGATGTCTCTGCCTGCCGTGCTTGGTGCAGAATTTTCAGAGAAATAGCATGTTTCTCCCCCCCTCAGTCTTGGGACATTGTTAAGATGTTGTGTCCTTGGGCAAGGCACTTCACCCTCAAATGCTTCACTTGACTCAGGTGAAAATGCGTACCTGGTAGGATAGAGATGGCAATGTGTACGATAAGTTCAATGCGCCGAAACGGCTGCAGGACTGTATGCTCTCCGTGGAGTTGAAATGGCACACGAACAGGTCCAGTGACCAGGGCGTAAGATGTAACGTTAAAGTCGGATGATAGGTCTTCAGACTTGATATCAGACTATAAACCTGCACCTTTATAATCTACATGTTTTCATCGAAACTTTCATCTGTTATCATTACATGATATGATACCCTATACTAGGCCTGGGCATCTTGAAACTTCTATTTTGTGACGTCACATATTCGCATATTATTCAACTTGTGACGTCACAAGTATAGCACTGTGAGGTAAGTTGGGCAGGGTAAATCGTCACTAGGCCTACGTGAAGCCTCTGTGCATACCCAGCGGTCAGGGTCAGGGCATGGATCGTCATTAGACTTCAGCACATGAAGCCCCTGTGAATACCCAGCGGCCAGGGCATTGCCTCCGGGCGGACAGTAGGGAATACACGAGGTCTGCCCCCACTTGATTCTATCTTGTTTTCCACGGGTGGGAATTGCTTTTGTATGCTATTTTACTGCTATTTTACAGCCTAAGCCTTTGGCATTGCTATATATAGTGAAGTGCCGGTGAAGTGGACGTGCAGAGGCTCCTCGCGCCTGCAGGGAAACGAGGAGGGGTCATTTTGGTGAACCCCGGCATTTCGGGCGTCTTTTTAAAGACGGGACCGGGCACTCCCCTGGGAGTTGCTCCAATGAACTTGAACTTGGTGAACTTAGTTAGGCTACCTATCTTAGTCCATTCTTGGAAGGACCTGAATCTGGCTGTGATCAATGCAAAGTATATTGGGAATTCAAATCTACCAGTAGGACTACAGTAGGCCTACATTTTATATGTCTGTCATATGTAAGAAACCTCATGGCCTACAATTTCATATGCTGCTGCTAAGGTAATTCTAGCCTAACGTTGATGTTTGTAGAACTAAATTCTAATTATGATTATTAATATTAGAACGTTATAGACTAATAGGCCTAGGCCAGGGGTCTACATAAATAGGCCTAACACAAAATAAAATAATTTTCATATAGATCTAGGCCATAGTAACGTGCCTAGACTATGTAGTTATAGGAAAGGCTAGCCTATAGGCTATAGGCCTACTATCACTAGCCCACAGTCTGTCCCACGGTGGTCTGGAGGATGGTCCAAAATGAAAGTTAACTTTTCGGTATCCAATCAATCATTATTCTCAATCGATTATTATCTAGATCTAACTGTGTTAGTCATTTGGCAACAAATATTTCGCGAAATTCCATTAAGTATTTCAAAAGTTAGTCAATAGACCAGTTGACAAGTAGATCTAACGCAATTCTGAGAATAAACTGGAATGAAGACATTGAAGTTTTAAAATGAGTTTATGGTGTATGGCTATATTATGACTGCTGTATGGTTCACAATCTAGGAGGGTCTACGTTCTGAATGTTATGTGTTTTGGAGGTTCCATTTTCCTAAGCCTAAGTATTCGTCGATTTATTGTTACATTTTCTATAACGTTAGCAGATAGGCCTAGGGCCTATGGTTGGCATTTTTTGGCGGTCATCTTAGATGTTTGTCGGCCATTTTGGAGTTAATTTTATAGGTCTACTGAAATCAGAGTTTTAGTTTGTCATATATATTTTGGCTAGACTAATAATAGTAAGGAGAAACAACGAAATGGTGGGCGGAGATTTAAGGGATACCCTTAAAAAAGTTCCCAAGTTCGAGTTCCGGGAACTTCAAGTTCTGAAACTCCAAAATAATTGAAAAAATAGACTATGTTAAAACATTATTAATTTTGCAAAAATCGTTTTTGGTCGGAAAAACAGTTTGGTAGACTAGGATCTACCCAATAATAATTTTAAGTTTTGTAGATCTACACTTAACTTAGTTTTTCACATATTTAGGCCTATATTTTGTTTATTTAAAAGGCGATCTTGGCAAACATGTCACGATGTGAAATTAAATATGTAGGGGCCTAGGCCTACAGGTATGAAATAAAATTTACAATAGAAAAGCAAATTTATTATACAAAATCTAAAATGAAGTGTATTACAATATGATATTTTCCCAGATATAATATAGGCCTTGTAGGCCTAGGCCTACTTGTAGGCTAATTATGTTCGAGTGGTGTTTGCAGACGATAGAACAACATTATTAAACCAGCATCGGGTCAATGCGGGTTGTTTGCTGGGAATTATCATCTGCGAGGTATGATTTGTAGGCCTATACCCTATATTCATGATTATGCTATATCGTTATATATTTTCTTTGCCTATAGCGGCATGTTAGAATAGTCTTTGAACTTGAAAAACAACTGGGCCTAGTCAGATTAACACTTCTGTGGATGGCTGCTTAATACCAGCTGTAAATCTCCCATCAATCAGACATTGACCCGATCTTGGATTAGTGGTGCTGTAAGGTCGCAGACGTTGGGCAAACCTTACTTTAACTTTGGGTCAACGTCGGGCCTACACACACAGGCCTAAATCGTCATTTGAACATAATGCTAGGTTTACATTATGTTCCCGGCGGCTACGGCGGCCACGTTTGCCCAAAACGTAGTGCACCGTGGGATTTCAGCCCTCTTTCAATTTTTGTTAGGTCTTGCTACATGTACGTTTTCTAACGGTCTCTCACGGTATGCGGGACGGGCCGTGACGGGTCGCAGGTGGTCGATTCCTGGAGGCTCAAAGCGCGGTACGGTTCAGCCCGTTCGGCTCCCGATCTACTACGGATGCCAGTACGTTGCGTCGCGGGCCGTCACGGTCTGATGGGGTTCCTCGCGTTTTTAACGTTCTAATCAAGGACTGACACGTCTTTCACGTTCTCTCAAGACTCTCTGCGGATGAAACGTGGACACCGGACAGCTTTGGAGTGCGTTTGAACATATATTGCATCTTAATCAATTTAAAAGAAGATTTTGGTGGCTAATTCTACATTTAAGAGGTCCAAGAATCTGCTGAAACTATTTTCAATTGCTAAATTACAATAGTTTTTTGTGTAATTCAAGATAGCGTCTAAAAAAATTACAAAAATTACATATCCCTGCACTTTTGAAGTTATGATTTGTGATTTAAAATATCCCCAGGACTCACATTGAGTGATAGGGGGTCTATCATGTTGTTCAGGGACCTATCAGAAGTCATGATCAGGCTCGTAATATTTAATCAATATAGCAGTGTGCGACATTAACGCTCGACCGCTCGACCCAGTCCAGTAATCCTGGCACCGGGCGAGTACACATTCTTAGGCACTGGGCCTGCTGGTCGAGTATATATTCAAGGCCTTATCTGCTATGTAACGTTACTAGGCCTATACTAGTATTGTCAGCATGTCTGACCAGAGCATGGATAGTCTGCATTAGCGGTATTAAGACAACGCGGCGCGGTTATTAAGCCACGCGACATTAGTTAGAGCTCCCTGCACGTGCCAGCCTCCATCCACTCTCACGCCGCCACTGTGCAGTTGTAACTGGTGTGGTAATACAGGCTGACACCCTATGCAAACACGGCCCGCTTTATTGGCTTAGACGACGCAGTTACCATCACATTTCATCTTTGAATGTTCTCATTTGGGTACGACAATATCTTAATATGTTTTTAAACACATCAGAATAATAGAAATTCGTCGGCGGCATACTGTATGAATGTTTTAAAAAGACGTAGGCCTAACTGAATAAATTTACGTCTAATTTCACACAGTGTGTAGGCCTCAGAATGTCTGCCTAGAAGCAGACCGTCCCGATGACGTCATCTACTCTTGCCGACCTTAGCCCGCCATGGTGGTATAACTATATCATCCCTGCAGGGACATCGTGTATACATGTGCGCTAAGGGTTGAGCACGTGTCAAGTCGTATGTCCCTCGGCCCTACTATAGTAGAAACAGATCCATACCTCACATATTTGGATGACCAGTGGACGCCAACTGCTAACAGTCTAAGACATGAGCTAGCGCGAAAAACAGATGCTTCAAAGCTTACTTAGCATTAAGCCTATAAATTGGTGTCGCATTATCGCTGGGAATTTAAGAGGGGCGCTTGTAAATCAATTATCTGATTATCACTAGTGCAATGATTATGAACAGTTATTACTTTTGTTGTGAGCAAAACTGACATGGTGTCGTCATTCTGACACAACTCAACGATTAATTACCCAACACACACAGGTGTTATTCAATGCTGGTCCACATGTACGACACTGGCCCAGTGTTAAAACAAGATGTACAACAACTAGGCTACATGTAACAGTAGCATAACGCGCTTACACCCACGCTCACAACACGCTGACCGTGGCTCAACCATGTTGACACAGCTACATAAAGCAGGCTGGTGTCTGGTAGATTTTTTCAAGCCAGCAGATATTCTGGTAATACAGGGTACAACAAAATCGGGGGGGGGGGAAGTGCGTTTATTAGGGATAATACGGTATATACTCAGACGGAACGCTTAAACCATCTAGAGCCAAGTAGACTCTAGATGCAAATATGTTATTTATATTATTTGATTATGTGAATTGAAATCATCTAAATTGACTGTTCAATGTGAAATGACAAGTGATTATTATGGTATTATGCTATATGTTTGTCTTTGTTATTTTTAACTTTTTTTTATAAAAATCACAATAATTGCGGGTTGTACATCACTTGTACATAATTTTTTTTAAAGTCCATACCGTATCAGATTCGAGCTTACCTGGTCTAGTGACATGTCACCAGGTCTAGTGATAAACTAAGGTTACTAGACCTGCAGGTCTAGTGATACAAAATGTTAATGTCACACCCTGATATAGGATAAATGACCAAAGAATGGCAGCTATCAAAATCACCGAACAGTCGAGAAACATGCTTCCAGTCCCACTACGGACCGTCTCAAAGTTCCATTACGGCTTATTACGCACTGTCACGTTTTGTCACGTTTTGTTGGGTTCACCCCGTTTTATTACGACCTGCTAGGTTTCATATCCGTACCGTGACTGCCGTGGCAAATTTTTTGACAGTTTTAAAATCTGGCACGGCCTCCCAAGTTTGTCCATCTCGCCGCCCTGCGTTGCCCCACGTCCATCCCGTTTTCTCCACGGTGGCCTGAAACGTGGCCGCCGTGGCCGCCGGAAACATAGTGTAAACCTAGCATTACAATGAGTGTGCGCGGTCTGGAAAATCAAATTTAATTCCATTCATGCGCGCAGCTTGGCAATACTATAATGCGTGGAAAGGCAAAAGGCAGTATCTAAAATGTTTTTTGTTAAAATAGGAAAAAACATTTTTTTGTTAACTTTTTTATTTCGGAACTTGAAGTTCCCGGAACTTGAAAATTGGGAACTTGAAGTTGCCGGAACTTGGGAACTTCGGAACTTGGGTATCACGAGATTTAATAACTGTCTATGCCGTCATTTGACAGAACGATTGTGCCGCTGCGACTCCCAATTGTAGGCCTATGTTATAGTCTTACTCTAGGTCTACTATTGGTCACTCCGTCAGGATAAGGTATCTAGATCTGTAGATAAAAGAGACCATAATAAGGCACTAGGCCTATAATATAGGCTCTGGGACTATAGGTAGCTACCATTAGGCCTACAGGCCTAGAATCATTTAGGCCCACAGTAGAGCTACTAGACTACATCCTTCAGTTTCGTCGATAAAGCCTTAGAGACTAGATAAGATTGTAGAATATTACACGAAACCAGTCTCGTTACGTCGAATAGACCACAGGAAACCAGTTTCGTCAGTTTCGTTTCATAGATTACAAAAAGCTTTTAAAATAGAGCCTAGCTCTGATCGGCCTACGGTAAGCGGAGCGAGTCGCCTGGTCCACGGCTAAATAGAGCCTATAGGCCCTATATAGGCCTAACATTCTAGGTTCTAGTCCTAAGGTGATCTAAAGGTTTGATGATCCGATATAGTCCAGTCTAGTCAGCCAGCCAACAAAGGCTATCGTGTCACCATGGTGCAAATCTTTGTTACAAGCAATCTATTTATCTAGGTATGTTCCATAGATACCAGAGATGAGCGCTAGGGCGGATAACATTTTTTTACAGTCCTGGAAAGTGTTTAAAACTAAAAAACAAAATGGCCGCCAAATTCACTATGAAATGTACTAATATTCCATTATCCCGAACCCCTATCGTCAATAACACTTGTATAGGCCTATCTACATTTTCAAGGTGGTAATCTATACAAAAGCAATCCATTGTGTTTATTTAAAGCGATTTAATCATGTACAGCTATTTTATTATTAGTTATTGCAAAAATAACAAGAGATTATTGGTGAAAATCTAGCTTTTCGCTAGATTTCATCAAGTATTCACGCTGTTGTTACCATTATCATGTTTTAACCATGTTTTCATTGTCAGTAATATATTTAATTATGATTTTAATATGATTTCATGGATATTTTGTTATCCATGTTTTTTCTCCATCATACATCATGTTATACAAATATTACCATAATATTTAATATATTAAGAGCCACCATGCAGTCACCTATAATCAGTAATGGTGACGTCTCAAATTCCCAGATTGAATAGAAAAAAATTATATACCTAAACAAATTAGAAAACTGGTTGGGCAATATGAGGCATATGTTGCTTTGACACGGACTTTGACTTTGTTGTGTATAGGAGTTTAAATTGCTGTTGATATTTTAGTGGCATGTGAGCAGATTTCCTTGATAGTACACGTGTGGCAGCTACAACATGTCAATGATCGAGATGTTCCCTTTCTTACACAGTCGTATTGGTGAAGTAATCATATGGGTACAAATTTGATGAAAATGAATGTGTCAGAGATCTCAGAGATCCATAATTATATCGCTGTTGTTAAACTCTGTTGTTGAAAGCTTGTGTGGATGCAGATTCGTCATCCCTTCACTCGACTGAAGGGTGTGTACATATTTCTTCAAAGGATATTTATATATTACCCAAGAGTTCATACACCTCTACAGGTGAGTATGGTGGATGAATTGATTACATGATATTTACACGACAAAAGTGATTACAATAAGTATTATATATGTGTTGATGGTATAGAAGATTGCACGATAAGGACGTGATAATGAAGCTCACACTCTGTATCGTTCGAGACATTGTATTTACAACACATATAATTAATGCATTTGTACCAAAACAAGTAGATATTGGGTTAGACAGTTCAGCAGAATACACGATCTTAGTCTGTTGCGATGCTTCATATCAGATCATTGGCATGAAGATGAGTGAGATGAGTAAATTCTAGCTAGAAGATGCGCCTTCATCGGTATGAGCAGAATTGTCATATAGACCTACCTACCAACTATAATTTTTCCTGATCACCCTGGAATTTTCTTGTTGGTCTGAAGGGTTTATTCCCCAGAGCATACACAAAATTGTCTGAGACTGAGCTATACGGCAGCAACGGCATCCCAGACTGATGTCCCATAGACCAATGGCAAATCCACAAACTTTGCTTGAAGCATCTACAAATTGTCCATGAACTTCTACAGGCTATTGGCTGGAGAAAACTTTGTTCTCAGAGGAATTGCTCATTATGAGTGAGTGACTATTGCTTTACGTCGCCTTGTGCGCATTATCACATATATGATATATTATGTCAATATCTTGACAGGAGAAATGATGGATATCATTTTAAGCAATACTGCACACTCCATGTTTTTCAAAAAGTTGATATCGATGTGACGCACAACAATGATGACAAATATCCGGCATGGTCGGCGTCAGAAATCAGTATCTCAGTTTTGATCCACAGCCGACTTTTTGTCCCGAGGAGTGTTTAAAGGTCGACCTAAATGAATAATCATATTTGGTGAATCATGTTTGCATCTCGATTAAATTTTGTGGTTAGGCCCTATGGTGTGCATTTGATCATGCTCAGCTTTCAATGAGGGATGCAGTACTGTTGAAAACACTTATGGAAATGGTGCCCTTATTAAATGTAGCGACTGGTACAACACGGCAATAATGAATTGCTTGGTCAAAATAAAGTAATCTTTGATGATCAACCTGCCTATGACAAGGCCAAAGATCGAGTTGCAGAGTTGTGGTGGCCTTTTCTGAAAAAAAGTATTACAGTGTTATTGTTGTGATATGTGACTTGTATGTAGTTTGTGAGAGTTATCAGATATTAAACACATGGAACGATGGAAGAATTCGTGTTAAATCCAGTATGTTTACCAAATCAACACAAGCAAGCATCCGTGACAGGTCTGACTACAAAGTCCTGAGATTGCTTAATCTGATAATAGGCTGACCAATAAAGCATTCTAGTGTCATATTGGTTTCAACCGCTATATATCTTCAATAACGTTCAACGAGCAATTCATTGATTAGGGGCCCACACAAACTAAGTGATTTGTCATGACTAACATGATAAGAGCTTACATCAATCTTTATCCTAACTGTTAGTGATGCTTATTGGAAGCTGGACACAGGATAAAAGATACTGGCATGGCTCCACATTCATACAGACCATATAAACTTTATCCTAGTGAGTATCTACATGTGTATAAATGTGCGCATTTTCAAAACACTGCTCTTGTAGTGCTTCCTAAATAACACGCGAAATGTGTACTATGCTGATCTAACAACTTGTGGTTATAGCCCATGCAATAAAAGACGTGATGAGTACTCAAAATCTAGTAGTGTAGATGCACTGAACCTTAATACACGTATTAATAATAAATTTAGTGCTCACAACTTTTTTTGAAGCCAAATAAAGAGAGCATCATATATCTTAATGATTCAATGATATATAAAAACAAGAATGTGAACGCTGACATGTCTCATTAGTATAGCATATTCTAAGAGAACATCAATCTCAAAGCTGTATGATATATATCAGCGATATACTGACACATGAACTTGTGTGTGTACCTTTGTTTGGGCATCATAAGAACGACGTTCCCAAAACGCCCTCTTTGCTTCAAGAAATGTTTTTTAGCATATTTCATCAAGTACAGACCTAAAACTGTCACTGGCCGTGCATGGTAACTTACATACAGAATCACCTGTTGATCTTCATTTGGTAATCAGTCAGACGTGCTGGCTACACAAGGTTCAAAAGGTTCAGATCCTTATTGGCGTCTTAGGCAAGTTCCCCAATCATCATATAAAACAAGTGATAATTTCACGACTTTTGCCTCCAAATAAAAATAATGTCTTTCTGGGTTTGACAATTATAACAATATTTCTGCAATATTTATTTTTGGAACGAAAATAACTGATCTGGCCAATATGTTTTTTTCTCTGTTTTAGATGGGCGCGCGCATTTTATTTAGGCAGCGCATTACCAAGAAAACATTGGAATGTTGCCGATTTCCGAAAAAGCCCAGTTAATTTCTGGAGATAAAAGAACATTCTGAAAAAAACAAGTTTATTTCAAGAGATATAAAACATTTTTCCAGCTATGTTTTTTTACTGCTTTATTTTGTCGCCCTCATTAACTTTTCCAAAAATAGGTTCAATGTTTTTTTTTCAATGTTTTTTCTGCTACCGCCCTCCCCCATTAGATTTTGGATTTTTTCTGATCTAAAACAGAAGAATTAAACAATATAGCAAATAAGTCATCTTATATTAAGATAACAATTTAGAGATTAAAATGTCTTCATTTAAATAACAGAAGAGCTACATGTAGAGAAAGTACACAAATATATGGGTACAGAACGGGAGGGGGAGTGACGGTATGTCGTCAAGCATGGCGTCGATAAGGGAGATCGGGGCAAAACTAAACTAACAAACATAACTTGACAGACGTGTCTTTTGATTAAAACTTTTGTACTTTTAAAATTCTATTTAGAACACATGAGCAACATTATTAAATTATAATATGTAAGCCTTTTCTCTCGGACCACTGCCACCAATGTCACTAAGGACTGGAGCGTTGACAGTTTGCTGTTATCAGTGGTTATCTTTAAAACGTTCTTTTTTTATGACACATTTTATTCATGGTTTAATTTTAATAATTTTCTATTTCTCCTTCCATAACTGGTAATGATATGTGCATTGTTTTCACGCAGCACATGTTGTAGCCGAATGGGGACATTAATATGTAATATGAAAGTGAAACATGCATGTGATTTAGTAAGTTTGTTTTTGATGAACATAATAATTGATCTCTTTTATGACTATGTAGAATCTGTTCAGGTATATTTCCGAAAAAAATCAATTGAACCAATTAATTGTATTGAGTTTTGATGTGGAACAAAAGCCCAACACCCTGAATATTCAAATATTGCTTTTTTTGACAGAAATGTATGTAATTTATTATTGACATCAAAATTATTTTACATTTATCACATACAGATCGCGACACTTTGCGACAAATTTATCCACTGATATATACAAGATTATTCTCCTCCTCAATGGAAATACACATTTGTGGCGTGAATTATTTCAGCATCGGTTAAGTTAATTCTGTGACAGAATCGCTCAGATCAAGTGAATCAGAAGTAACAGTAACATGCTTTATATCAGCGAAAGATTACTTTTAAGGTATACTCCGAATGATTAACATGACAAATGATCCGTGTCATAAGGCTATATATAGTACATAGACATCGAGGTATGGACTACCAACTCGCGCGAGAACGTCGTGAACTTACGGCTAGGAAAAGGGATAACTGATCAGCATGTCAGTAGACCCTAATTCGGACAATTGTCATATTGAATTGAATACATGTATAGACGTAAATTAAGTTATAGGTGTATTGGACGTGGTGTGTATACGTCTATGATCTATGTCCACACATTTTCACGGGAGAAGCATACTTTATGGGCTTGGATTTTTTATTCTTGTTGTAATATTTAAATACTTTTGATAATGAAGCAGAAGGAACTATTATAATGTATTAATTTATCAAATACATTTATTACGATTTGAAAGATATTGATGTCAATAATTAATTTGACTGTGATTGAAATTGTGATCAACACAATGTCTACATAGCCATGAAAAAACTATCAAAAAGCTCATGGTTGACAGTTTATAGCGTAAGTAAACTATCCCCTTTCTCGCCAATTCTCGCGGACAGAAGCTCATACACATCAATCTGTGTCGTAAGATTTGAAGTCGGTTGTCCATTCCCTCGATGTCCATGTTATATGTTTTCCTTTGCCCTTATCTTGTTTTTCTTCACCCGTATCTACCCTTGCACACATCGTCACATGCCAGAAAATACGAATAGTCCAGTGGATTTTCACTAAAGCGTGTTTCGCGGTATGGACGATGTTTTATGATTGATTCTGATACTATGGGGTGTCCCGAGCAGAAATCAGCCGGGTGCCACTTTGGCACCCTTGGGCGGAATTTTTTAAAGGCAAAAACAAAAAGGCCGCCAGATATTTCAAGGTCAAATATGTTTTTTTCAACAAATGAAGCCAGGAACAAGTGTAATACCTCATTTTCATGTGATTTTGACTGGGCAATCCATTTCTTGTATTAGTTTTATGATATAAGGTCATCTTCAAGGTCAAAACCTCAATTTCAAGGTCAAATTAGCAAAAATACCCTTTTTAACAAATAAAGCTAGTGTAATACCTCTTTTTCATTGGATTTTGTCTGAAAAATCCATTTATGGTATTAGTTTGGTGATCCAAGGTCATCTTTAAGGCCGAAAGGGCATTGCCAAGGTCAAATTAGCAAAAATACCCTTTTTACAAATAAAGCTAGTGTAATACCTCTTTTTCATTGGATTTTGTCTGGAAAATCCATTTATGGTATTAGTTTGGTGATCCAAGGTCATCTTCAAGGCCGAAAGGGCATTGCCAAGGTCAAAAACAAAATGGCCGCCAGATATCTCAAGGTCAAATATGATTGTTCAACAAATGAAGCCAGGAACAAGTGTAATACCTCATTTTCGTGTGATTTTGACCGGGCAATCCATTTCTTGTATTATTTTCATGACTCAAGGTCATTTTCAAGGTCAACAAGTCAATTTTAAAGTCAAATAAGCAAAATTACCATTTTTAACAAATCAAGCTGGGAACATGTGTAATACCTTATGGTATTTATGGTATTATTTTGTTGATCCAAGGTCATTTTCAAGGTCGAAAGGTCATTTTCAAGGTCAAAATGTAAAAATATGATCTTTTAGAAACAAAATAGGAAGAAGTGTAATACGTCTTTTTGACGTGATTTTTGACTGAATAATCTATTCTTGATACTATTTTGATGCTAAAAGGTCATCTTTAAGGTCGAAATGTCAATTTCACGGTCAAGTAAAAGAGAATATGATTTTCAACAAATACAGCTAGAACACGTGTGAAAAACTTTTTTTTTGTGAGATTTTGAGCGAAAAATGTCTTTTTCCTATTACTTTGGTGATTTAAAGTCATTCTCAAGGACAAATATATGTTTTAGCGTATAAGGTAGAAATTGGAGTACTTATACTACCTTGTGTTGGGTTTTATTTTGACTGGATAATCTAATTCTGTTGGGTTTAAATAATCAAACATTCTCAAGGTGAAGACATCGGCTCGAAGGCATTGAATGGCAATTAACAGAGATGTGTTAAAGAGAGATGGAAAAGTTCTAACGGTCGATGAGGAGGTATTAAAGGACAATGAGAAGGCGATAAAGGACAATGAAAAGGCATTAAAGGGCAATAAGGAGGCATATTAAAAAAAAATGAGAAGGCGGTAATGGGCCACAAGAGGCGTTACAGAGCAACCGATGGCCTTATAAGGTGAGAGAGAGGCATTATGGGGCTATAGAGAGGCGCTAAAGGGAGACAATAATGCGTCTTCGTAGCTTTTAGATTAATGCCTCTTCTTTGCAATTGAAGGCCTTTCTTTCGCCCTTTAACGCCTCTTCTTTGCCCTGAACGTTCTTTTAGTTTAACGCCTCTTTATTGCAATTGAAGGCCTTTCTGTCGCCCTTTAATGCCTCTTCTTCACACTGAACGCTTCTTTAATTTAACTCTGCGTCACATTTCAACGCTTTACCATCAATCTTTAACGCCTCCCCATGGTCCTTCGACGCCTCCCCATCGCCATTTATCATCTCTCATTGCCCTTCAATGCTTTTGGGTCTTCCTTTATATTTTTTCTTCGTCCTTTAATGCCTTTCCTTCACCCTTTAACGCTTCTTTGGTGAAATTTAACGCCTCCTCATCGCCCTTTACTGGCTTCCCATCGCCATTTAATTTCCTTTCCATCACCATTTACCGCCTCTCCACCGCCCTTTGACCCTTTAGCATCACTATTTAACGCATCTGCAGCACCTTTTTAATGCCTCTCCATCAACCTTTTAGTGCATCTCCATCAACCTTTAACACTTTTTCTTGGCCCTTTACCGCCTTTGCGTCACTCTTTGACGTCTCTCCGTCATAATTTAATTTTTCTCAGTTGCCTTTTAGCGATTCCCCGTCATTTTTAACACTTTCTCACGCCCTAAAACACATAACCATCACTTTTTAGCACCACCGCATCACCTGTCATTTAATGCTTCCTCGTCACCTTCTAACGCCATTCAATAGCCCTTTCATGCCACCCACCAACACATCCCGTCACCCTTAGCTCCTCTTCGTTGTCCTTCAACGCCTCCTCATTGCCCATTAACGCCTTCCCATCGCCATTTAACGCACTGCAGCGCCTGTTAGCATCTCTCCATCGTCCTTTAATGCATCTCCATCAACCTTTATTACTTTTCCGTTGCCCTTTGACGTCTCAGTCACCATTTAACGCTTCTTTCTCGCCCTTTAGCAATGCTCCGTTGTTTTTAACACTTACCACTCACCCTCACACGCTTATCCAGCACACTTCAGCTCCTCCCCATTGCCCTTCAGCGCTTTTCCATAGTCGTTTAACGTTTTATGTTCGCCCTTTACCGACTCCTCATCACCCTTTACCGCCTTCCCACCGCCATTTAACACTTTCCCATCACCATTTAATGCCTCACCATCGCCCTTTAACACATTCGCATCGCCATTTAACGCATCTGCAGCGCCCATTAGCGCCTCTCCATCGAACTTTAATGCATCTACATCACTTTTACCACTTTTTCGGCCTTTAACGCCTTTCCATCGCTCTTTGACGTCTCTCCGTCACTATTTGACACTTCTCCATTGCCCTTTAACATTTCTCTGTCTTTTTTAATGCCTTCTCATTGCACTTAGACACCTATCCATCAACCATTAGCACTGCCCCATCACCCGTTTACGTACTTCCTTGTCACCATTCCATAGCCCTTTCATGCCACCCCGCCACCTTTTAATGCTTCTTGTCGCTCTTTAACGCCCCATTTTTGCCCCTTAACGCCTCCTCATTGCTATTCACCGCCTCCTCATTGCCCTTCAATGCCTCCTCATTGCCCTTTAATGACTATTCATTTTCTTTCAACCCTTCTTACTCGCTCTTTAACGCCTCTGGGGCACCTCTTAGCGACTCGTCGACATCCTTTAATGCCTCCCCATTGTCTTTTACGGCCTCTGTGTGACCTTTTACCGCCTCTCCATTGATCTTTTATGCTTTTTCGTCGCTATTTTACGCCTCTCCGTGACCCTTTGATGCCTTCTAGTTGTCTGATCATTTCACTCTGATGATGTTTATTTATTAAAACCCTACTAGAATTAAATTATCCAGTTAAAGATACACCAAGACAATTTATTATGTGTGCTCCAATGTTGAATACTACGTTAAAATAATATTTGACCTTGATATTTACATTTGGCCTACAGGATCACCTCAAAAAACCAAAATCATACCAGAAAGATATTGTCCTAGCTTTATTTGTTGAAAATCATATTTTCGCTTACCTGACCTTGAAATCGACACACTGACCTTGAAAATGACCTTTAATCATAAAAATAGTAGCAGAAATGGATTATTTGTCAAAATTACACCAAAAAGACGTACAACACTTTTGCTATTTATGTTTGTTAATTGAATTTTGATGACCTTGAATTGAAATTGACCTTGAAGATAACCTTAATCACTCAAATAATACTATAATTGGATTTGTCAGTCAAAATCCCATAAAAAGAGGTATTACACACATTCCTAGCTTTATTTGTTAAAAAGGATATTTTCTCTTACTTCACCTTGAAATTGACCCCTTTGACCTTGAAGATGACCTTAAATAATCAATATATCAGATATGGAATGCCCAGTCAAAATTGCATGAGGTATTACACATGTCCCTAGCTGTATTTGTTAAAAACGGTAATTTTGCTTAATTGACCTTGCTATTTGACCTTTTGACCTTGAAGATGACCTTGAATCATGCAAATAATACAAGTAATGAATTGCCCGGTCAAAATCACATGAAAATGAGGTATTACATTTGTTCCTAGCTTCATTTGTTGAAAAATCATATTTGACCTTGAAATATCTGGCAACCATTTTGTTTTTGACCTTGGAAAGGACTTTCGACCTTGAAGCTAACCTTGGATCAACAGAATAATACCATACATTCATTTCTAGATAAAATCCCATGTGAAAGAGGTATTACACATGTTCCTATCTTTATTTGTTTAAAATGGTATTTTTGCTTCTTTGACCTTGACATTGTCTTTTTGACCTTGAAGATGGCCTTGAGTCATCAAAATAATACAAGAAATGGATTGCCCAGTCAAAATCACATGAAAATGAGGTATTACACTTGTTCCTGGCTTCATTTGTTGAAAAATCATATTTGACCTTGAAATATTTGGCGCCCATTTTGTTTTTGCCTCTAAAAAATTCCGCCGAAGGGTGCCAAAGTGGCACCCGGCTGATTCCTGCTCAGGACATCCCTTAGAACCAGAATCAATCCTAAAACATCGTCCATACCGCGAAACACGCTTGTATAAAAAAATGCCATTTGACAACTGGACTAGAAACGATGAACCAATGCTGGGGTATTGCTGGACCAGCATTATGAACGTTGTACCAGCATTACTCTATAAGTGGGTCATCGTATCGTGTTAGCTTGGTTTGTAAACAATGAATATGCATACTTGCTTATGCAAGCGCACCAACCACTGAATTACCAAAGGGAAGAAGACAAATAAAAAGTATTGATAACTAACTACAACATTATTGGATGAAAAATTAAAGTAAACCTCCGTCAATACTTATTTTTCTGATTATTATGATGTATTGTATGTATTGTTTTTAATAGGATCCATGTCATAATTACTCATCTATCGTAATATGGTAAAATCATGCTTGATATATGATAAAAGCATCTCTATAGTAATTAAACCTTTTTTTTATCTGATTTTCAAGTCATCTGGGAGTAATATTTTTAAAATATACACCTAACAAAATGTATTTAGTGGAACATATATTTTCATCGTGAAATCTAAAATTGCCGCCATAAATATATCATACATTTTAACTATTTCTTTGTATTTCTTTAGATTGGTTTTTGAGGGTTTTCTGCATGCCAAGGCGATTTCTGTCACTACTTGATTGATAATGGGCATATTTGGGTCGTTTCAAGAGTTAAAGGTCAAGGTCAAGGTGAATTTAAAAAGGACTGGTAGATCATGTTCTAACTGAGTGATTGAGTAGTAATGCAACAATATTTTTCCCACAACAATGATAATGGGTCTCACCGTCTGATTCAAATATCCCTTTCATTTTTACTAAAAAAATTATTTAAAGATTGGGTATTTTTCTCAATATCCAATTTTTTTTGCTACAAATATTTAGCCCTTTTTTTACTAAATATAGTTATCTTATAAATATATGCACCTGCGTGCTAACACAACAGTTTTTTCTCATCTTTGACATTTGAGGGAAATAGAAGCCTTTTTTTAACTGTGGATATATAAAAAGCTTATTAACACTGATTAGTATTAAAGTGTGATGCACTGCATTTATTCATTGACGTACAGGAATGGACTGTCGAGTGGCGGGAGATCGTCGTGCACTTACAGCTCGCATGCGCGGCTAGGAAAAGGGATAACTGATTTCCGGTCTACCTATATAATGAATTGAATACATGTATTATAGACGTCAAATCATACCAAGCAAGCACAAAACATTTGCATAACATTTATGCAGCGTCGACCCAACGTTGGTCCAACGTTGTATGTTATACAAATGTTTTGTGTTTGCTGGGTATGTGCTGCCGAGTGGCTGGGTTTATTGGACATGGTGTGTATACGTGTATGATCTATGTCCACACATACTTTATGAGCTTGGATGTTTTATTCTTGTTGTAATATTTAAATTATTTTGATAATGAAGCAGAAGGAACTATTATATTTTATTCATTGATGTTAATCATTAATTTGACTGTGATTGAAATTGTGATCAACACAATAAACCCATGAAAAACGATTAAAAAGCACATGGTTGACAGTTTACAGCGGAAGTAAACCATCCCTTCTGTCGCAAATTCTCGCGGACGGAAGCTCTCACACATCAATCAGTGCTGTGAGATTTAAGGCTAGCTGTCCATGCTTTCCATGTCTATGATTTAATTTTGGTACACAAGTTGCACAGTAGCTCATCAGGTGGCTGTTCATATCAGCCACCTAGTGATTGCCAAGAGGAGCAGCATCATCGTCAAGGTCGTTGCTTTGGTTGACCAGCAGTTTAAACAAGTAAGTGACATGTTGTTTTTCGAATCCTGGTAAATCATGGAAATTTGATCAATAGATTGATGAAATTTAAAGTAATAATAAGAAATATTATAATATATATGTAGAAAAAAAAGGGTTCCAAGAAAAATAATATCAAACCAAGTTTTAATAATTATATATAGAAAAAGCTATATTGATCATTTTAACTCGAGTAGACTAACACTATACATGCTATAGTAACAGTAACACTAGGCCTAAGACACTAACTATAAGCCCAATATCGCGACCCACGTTTTCTGCCATTTTGAAAATTGGTGACTAAACTTTATTTTTTTCAACTGACTCTTCCACTAAATGCGGCAACTATTTCTGACAATTTTTCATCAAAAAATTCTTTACATCGCCTGATCCTTTCTTTGTCATGTATGATGACAGGTGCAAGTCATTCATCATCACATAGATATAGAGGAAGAATGGACTGTCTACTGGCGTGAGATCGTCGGGAACTTACAGCACATGCGCGGCTAGGAAAAAGGATAACTGATTTCCGGTCTACCTTTTCTGCTGTCAATTTATGTTTTTCAGCCGCTCGATAGGTGAGTAATTTGGGCTATTTTGTAACTATAATTTAAATTACTGAACTAGCTAATTGTTCATATTAATGTATTTTTTTATGTTTATGCTAAATATATACATTAAGCATGTTAAAAACAATGACAAGTGAAGTTTATTGGACATGGTGTGTGATTACTACATGTACCTTTTCTGCTGTCAATTTTATGTTTTTTAGCCGCTCGATAGGTGAGTAATTTGGGCTATTTTGTAACTATAATTTAAATTACTGAACTAGCTAATTGTTCATATCAATGTATTTTTTTATGTTTATGCTAAATATATACATTAAGCTTGTTAATAACAATAACAATTGAAGTTTAAAATTCAAATTTGACGCCAAAGTGAAGCTGTCTCAAACTTGACTGTACTGTGACTGACCTGACCACTGCTGACTGTCACTGCCTACAACTTCAGTATTCAGTAGACCTTAATTCGGACAGTTGTCATATTGAATTCAATACATACATATATAGACCTTCAAATCAAAGGACATGGTGTGTGATTACTACATGTATCTATGATCTATGACCACACATGTGCAGTGACCGCTCATTTTCACGGGAGATGCATACTTTATGTGTTTCAGATGTTTTATTTTTGTTGTAATATTTAAATAATTTTGATAATGAAACAGAAAGAGCTATTATAATTTCTTTATTTATCGAATTCATTTGTTACATTTTGAAATATATTGATGTATTGTGATTCATTAATTTGACTGTGATTGAAATTTTGATCAACACAGTGTTAACATACACAAGTGACATGCCATGAACAACGATCAAAAAGCACATGGTTCACAGTTAACAGCGGAAGTGAACAATCCCTTATCTAGCCAATTCTCACCGACGGAAGCTCTCATACATCAATCAGTTTCGTGAGATTTCAATTTGGCTGTCCATCGCTCTATATCTCTGATCATCAGAGCGGTGGGCTACATAACAACTCGTGAAAAGATTAAAATCGCAAGTTAAAATAATTTTCAAGCAAAAATATACCTGGAGATCGCCGGACATTTTAGTGAGTTGAATAAAATTTAAAAAAAAATTCAGTCAGCAAATATTTTTTAAATGGCGAAAAACGTCGTTCGCGATATTGGGCGTATGACCTACATGTATAATCACATTGCAGTCTAAATTAAAGCAGCCCCTTAGGATGACATCAATTTTCTTTTTTAGTTTTGTAATGAAGTAGTGTATCCCCAAGATCATGATTTTATTTTTTTCAGGATTTTTAGATTTTTAAAAATATTTTTTATCAACATTTCTAAGAAACCGCTTCAAACCCAAACAAACTTTTTGTACACCTAAACACATGCTAAAGGACGGTTAAATGTTCCTACGGCATTGGACCACATGGTGATGCCGTCGGCCCAGCGTTGGGCAGACAATAAGTGTTGCAGATGTATCACCTCATGTCCTCTCTATAAGACACCAATCAGACACCAATTAGGGGCGATTGCTTTGATCTCCCCGTCCAAGACGTGGGAATATGTGGTTTGAAGTGCTGCATATTGCTGACTTGTTTTGTTTACATGGCAATATACGACCTGGAAATATAACTATTTCACTCTTTTTCGGTGCTTTAAAATTGTTTTTTGATTTTTGTCGTATTTTCAGTTAAGATCAGTAGGCTGTATAGCTTCATATAAGTTAAATTTTCAAAATTGATAACATTGAAAATGTCTCATCCCAAGGGGTCCCTTTAACAAAGTGACAAACTCAGTATCCTCTAAAAGTGAAATTGCTGATTGGTCGTTTTCACTGAGAACTCTTCGGACCTCAGAGCCTGTGTTGACTAATTCGTCGTTGTCAACGAGCACTCTTTGGATCCTAGCGCCTGTGATGACTTATTCATCATTGTCACTGAGCACCCTTTGGCCCCAAAGCCTGTGATTACCAATTCGTCATTGTTACTGAGTTACCATTGCAGGCTTTTCACTCCAGAGCCTGTAATGACTAATTCGTCGTTGTCGTTGAGCACCCTTTGGACCCTAGAGCCTGCGATGACTAATTCGTCGCTGTCACTCGGCACCCTTTGGACCGCAGCGTCTGTGATGACTAATTCGTCGTTGTCACTGAGCATCCTTTGGACCCTGCAGAGCCTGTAATGACTAATTCGTCGTTGTCTTTGAGCACCCTTCGGACCACATAGCCTGTGTTGACTAATTCGTCGTTGTCACTGAGCACCCTTTGGACCTCAGAGCCTGTGACGACTAGCTCGTCGTTGTCACTGAGCACACTTTAAACCCCAGCGCCTGTGATGACTAATTCGTCGTTGTCACTGAGCACCCTTCGGACCCCGGAGCCTGTGATGACTAATTCGTCGTTGTCAAAGCCTGTGATTGGCATTGGGTCCGATTGGATGTTTTCATCCGGTCAAGGGTGAGGGAGGGGGAATTATTGGTAACGCAATAACTTAAAAAATACTAATTTGATCAATTTTTATATTTAAATTTTTTTTATTTTTTTTTATTTTAATTATTTTGAACATATTCTTACATTAGGCGGCCTGTTTTATTACAAGTGGATATAGGCCTATTCATGTATTTTATTTTTTCAGAATGCCTTTAACCAATCCCAAAAAGTGTCATCGGTATCGGCAAAGCACATCGAGCATATCAGACAAAAAGACATTGAATGAAAAAGAAAGAAGAGAGCTCAAATGAAAATGTCTGAAGCAGCCTCACGGCATTACAAAGCGGCGGATGCTCTTAGAGAAAAAATTGCCAAGAATGAACTAGCTGAAAAAAAAGGACATTACTCACGGTCAAAAGCTGAGATGCCCAACGCCGCACTAAATGGAGAGAGGCATTACCGAACTAAGAATAATTTTCTCTGGAGTCTTCGGGAGCTACTATGCATCTTGAAGAGTAGAGACAATGATGAGGCTAATTTCAGGAAGAAATTTAATGATGAGCTAAACTTTTCCACCGGTTTTTGACAAAACGAAAACATCGGAAGTTCCAGTGTAGCATCCCTGAACTATCTTGTTTGTGTGACAAATGTGAAAAATTAGAGCTTCTAGTTGAAGGCATAAAACAAGCCGTAACATCAATTCACTATTTACCTAGGTCCAGTTTGAGTATTGTTAGTGAGTATGTATGTGACATTGATAGTGTCAGATGTATGCACAGTAACTGTAGCAATTGTTCACAGTTAGCCTACATCTAGATCAGACAGAAGCTGCATAAAACGTTACCTTTTATCAATGAGCGACAACAGAAAAGAAATTCCCAGAGAAACTTAGAGTTTACGGTAGATATGTTTCGTAAGCATATGTATCTGCAATAAACATCAACACCACGCCTACCATCTTACAATATACAGAACAATAACTTGACACATGAGGTCCCAATACATGTACACTTTAGTGAGAACTACAAGAAGCTACTATAAGTGCCTACTTTGGCCAATTGGGTATGACTCATTTTCTTTGTAGTACACCACCTGTACAGAACGGACCCAGAGTCTAATGTCCTGTAAAAATATGGTGCTGGTAACTTCAGCAGGATCATCAGCGAAACGCAGCATTTTGCCTAAATTCAGTGATTTTGCTGAAAATTCAACAAATTTATTCATTTAACACAATCTATTTTTGGTCAGGTGGCTGCACTGCACAATTCAAAAGTAAATTTTTTTATCAAATGGTCACTACTTCAAAACTGTAACATTTTCGGTTTCGTTGTGTGTGAATAACTCCACTAGTTATAGGATAGCTAACGTCTCTTGGTTCCTTGTGTGATGGTAATTAGCACTCGATTTATAGCAAGTATCCAATGCAGAATAATCAGGCGAGAGGAAGAGAGGCAGTATCATAATGTATGCAGCAGGCGAGTACCAAAATTGACTAAGCCCCTATATACCACGATAAAGTTCCAAGAACAAACAACTGTTGAACGGGCTGGATCACAAACCTCTGTCCCTTGGAAGATCTGTAGTTTAACTGAACAGACTCACCTGCTTCAAAATCGCCCCAAAGACACTTTTGGTGACCACAGTGACGTCTCAGACATATCTGTAGCTTAAATACGTTACAGCTGAGTGATAATACAGCTCGTCATAACTATTATAAATTACAGTACATTAAGTTAATTTCCTAAAAACCGCGGGACAATAATGGATTTTCTCCAACAAAATACCCAGGGTATTGATATGCTCACTCATAATTGAAATAATGTCTGTTGATGGGACTGACCTACTTCATCTTTTAGAGGTCGCACCCAGACCTGATTCATACAGTCGATTACAGCAACTAAAATTGGATGGTTGTGATTGGCACGCTATTGTCAGCAAATTTGTAATTATGTTCTAGTTATTGAAAGTAATCGTTATGAACTCACCCTCTGTAGACTTGTCATACATATTTATCTTTCTAGCATGGTGTCCTGCTTTCTATTGAGTCGTCAACAAACACATATGACGATCAGTTATTCACAGTTTTCGCATAATTTACCTATGCTAAAAGTGTTCAATGTTTTGCTTAGATGTTCTAATGATCATCTGTACAATTTCTAATGTCTCAGACAAACCAAGAAATTTAGATTCCTTGTTCAAACATATCATTGTGACAGATATGCATATTATTTTTATTTACCATTGAAACCCCATCTAATAGTGAAATATTACTAACAATCTAAGTATATCAGCCTGTGGTCCAACACAGTCCACAACATATATTACTGACTGACGTAAGACAGATTTCTATGCCACCTGGTGGCGATTAATGTATTCAAAACACGTTCGACCAGTGTACGAGCTAAAGTTTTTTAATATTGACTTTCAGCGCTCTAAGGGTGGGTTTACCATACATTTAAAAAATAGTACTTGGGCTCGAAAGTATCCTTAAAGATCCCTCATTTTAGGTACTTTGCTGCCACAGTGAAGTTATACACCCGCCCTGATATTAAATGTTCTAGTGATATTTCCCTGGCACAATAACCTATCAAACCTTTTCAATGTTTTGGGTCAATGAAAACGACACTATTCACGAGTAGGCTCCCAAACTAACACTAGGATCAATATAATTTAATTATTGTTTTACAATGCACAATCTGATTTCAAATTTTATTTTTACTCCTATAATTCAATAAATGAATCAAAGAAAGACGTTTCAATGTTCTCCGAGATTTACATGTAGGTCACATAAAATCCAAGATAGCCGCCTATGTTGATCGAATAAAAGTCCAGACAGTTAAAGCATCAAAATATGTTATTATCATAATGATGCAGATGCACAAGATTTCTTTCAAGACCACATGAAGATAATCCAAGTCATTGAAGAGAGTGAAGCTTTAGTATATATTATGCTTCAAATAAAAAAGTAAAGAACTACCTATGATTTAGAATGTAATAGCAAGGGCAGTAAACCATGCAACATCATTTCGAAAATGTATTTTCTTAATATATACGTAACTACGACAACAATATTTTGATATGCAGCATGTGCATAATCGATGTGCTCTCCACAAAATGTATGTGGTTACCTTGTGTAACTGCAGGGATCGACACTAACTGATCTGAGGTAGTAACGCAAAGGGCCAGTAACTTCAGATAATTACTGACCCTTAGCCTTCCTTTTCTAGTCCTTAGTGTACACTGTATCAAGGAGTTTGATTTTTTTCGTTGAGCCCCCAGGGCCAGTATCTCAGGTGATTTTTACTGGTCTCGGTCCAACGGGCCAGTGTTAGTGTCGATCCCTGCTCACTACATGTACATACATATATTTTCTCTAACAACACATCGACACACCATATGTCAGGAGTAAGCCTTCAGCATACAGTACGGTACAGGTTGATTCAGCCGAGTAATTCAACTACTCCAACGAGACACTCACCCAACGCTGGCCCAACATTGAGTTAACACTGCAGGAATGTACAATGTTTGAGGGAAAGCCAACCTGCCAATACATGCGTTGGGTCAGCTGTTTCTAGATCCCAACAGTAATATACAGCATAACCTCGGTTCCGGACCACCTCAATATGCAGACCACCTCGCGTCTCGGACCACTTTTGTCCAGTCCCAAAGTTTTTCCCATTGACGTAATGCTTAAGGATTAACCCTTAGCGGACCACCCCCGCTATTCAGGACTCGGACCACTTTTTTGCACAAAACCAGTCTTGAACCTCGCTAAGCGAACCACCTGGGACATCAAGGGTCAATTTTTCGAGCCTCTGGGATCACTGACAGAGCATTCACACCTACGACAAAAGTCGCACCTCCACGCTTGGATGCCCACAAACAACAAACAATGATTATCTGGATAAGACCTTGTAACCTCTCTGATCCTTGTGAGCTGAACGCCCTGCACCGTGATATATATCTGGCAGTCTTGGTGAGGCATTAAAATTGCCATGGGCCCTATATGGAGGACGTCGCGCCTTCATGCTTGCTTGAACACAAGCGACAACAGTCTGATTGCTCGGAATGATTCTTATTTCATGTTGATTTTAATATATTGGTAGCTTTTAATGAAGTAAGGCTGATAACGATAATCTTTGTATTCAGTATCCTTGCAAGATAATTTATTGCATACGTTCTTCTTTAACTATTTTAGAAAATTGAATCGCAATTAGCTATTAAATAGAATTATAATATGATTATCGTGATTAAAAAATCTCATAGATGCAAGACGCACTCAGTCAGCGACAATTAGCAGATTAGATGAAGAATATGATGACCAACGAGATCTGTCTTCTACGCCTAAAACAGTTCAGGTGCTCCAGAATGGATAGATTCTATTCCAGAGTTCTGTTGTAAAAAAGATTATCTGATACCGTTGAAAAGTTGATGACTGCTCAAGATAGTTTGCGTGTTGCTGCTCTAAAAGGCAGCATATAAACTGCGGCAAACTTCAATGAATGTAAAATAAATGTTTTTATTTTAATAATTATTTTTAGTGCTAATTGAATATTTATTTTTGTGTTTGTTTTGTGTTTGTTTTATCTCTTATACACGTAGTTATTGGTACACATACTGTACTTAGAGCATGGAAATTTTCATATATTATATGGTTTATATAATGACCACCTCGCTAATGGGACCACTTTTGTCAAGTCCTCTGGGTGGTCCGTTTAGCAAGGTTCTACTCAAGTCAGTTAGTTTGCAAACCCAACGCACAGCTAAGAGCTTTGGTGGAATTATTAACTAATAGATGTTGTTCAAGTATATATGGACTTGCTATGATTTGAGAACTTACTCTTAATGCAGTGTTCCGGGTTTTGGGTATGAAACTTATATTTAGTATTAATATGGAATAGGGCCTAGGCCTACCCACGGGCACTATTGCATTCTGGGGGACCCATGTCCTGCGTATTTTAACAGTTCACTATACCTTACATTACCTGCTCTGTTTTGCAAAGTCAAAGCCGTAATTTGGCTTTGCACAGCAGTACTCACTACTACTTAAAGATCCCTGAACGAAATGATACCATTCAGTGTATTATCAACTCTCAATTAACAATTTGAAAGACAGACAGACAGACAAGTTATTTTGACCAATAATATACAAACAGCTATGCATTAACATAACAGAAAATACTTTATAGCAATATATCCATACATATAATCTGAGTTGGGAAAACCACCTTAACCCTTTCACCACTGAAGCCCGTTTTTATGTGCTGAATGCCATAGCATTCAGCACATAAAAACGCGCTTCAGTGGTGAAAGGGTTAAGGCACGTGCCGCTATCAAGTCGCCACCTCACTAATAAAAAATCAAACAAAAAACAATAGCTATATCATAACACTAATGATTTTGATCATTCATGAGAATTAATTTCCAGAAATATGTTAAATAAAGACAATAATGGTTCACTGTAAATGCAAAAGACCGTAATTCAGACAATACCAAATGACACTCATTTTGTATAAAGTGTAAAATTTGTGTGTAATTTATAATGAAGCTTCTTATTTACACACTCTAGCTAATCAATTAAACTGTGGGTGTGTAATAACAGTTTTTATATGAACAGGTGTAGCAGTTTTCTATATTACAAATACATGATGTTTTGTACTGATGTAGCGCATAATTTTTTATACATCTTGAAATGCCATAAAGTCTGTAATACAAAGAGGAGTAGTGTTATCTATTTGTGTAAATGCTATATCTAATGCATTTCCTTTCAAATTTATGCCGTATTTTAGGCGCTACGAGTTTTTTGTTATTCCGTGTAGGATATGAGTGTATATGGGAGTTAAGTGCCGTGCAAGAATCATGTTGGTATAAAAGTATTGAGGATTGTTTTTTATGAAATAGCTTATAATAAAATTGCAGTACGCGTAGTTTATGTAGATCTTCTATTTTTTTAATTTGTAAGTTTTGGAAAAGGGGGTCTGTGTGTGCAAAAGGGGGTCTGTGTGAAGCGGTTATAGTGGTAAAGTTTTAGTTGGGAAAGGTCCCTGAACAAAATTACACCACCCAAGTAATGGTCTCAGTTCATATCAATTATCAATTCACAATATCAAGGGGTATAGAGTTAAAATATTTGACAGTTTTTTTTTATATTGTGGGTGCTATCTTTGACCACACACATACTATCAAAATTATGCAAATCTTAACAAATCCCCTGATCATAAAAAATATGGTTAGCCTTCCAACCTGCTTTGAGCAATTCCACGGTTTCGGACGTACACTTCAGACAGTTCTGTGCTATATTTAGTCATAAATTTATCAATATATATAATAATAAAAGTGATGTTTCAGTACAGTCTTGTCTTGTTTACAAGTAACACTATTGAAAATTTTGTTATTTTTTGTAGTTTGGAAGAAAAATTAGTAAAATATGTCGGTTTCGGACATACTCAGAGAATGGTCATTTTGCATGCATGCATGATATCTCATAAAATTTCTGTGATGTGTGGTGTTGAATGGAAATATTGTCTGTATATTTTTGGAAAAAAGACGTATGTGTTAAGGGTCCTTCATAAATTTTAATTTTTTAGTGTTCCTTCCATGATGAAAAAATAATTTGAAGTTTGGTTTCGGACGTACATTTTTTGGTTTAGAACGTACGCGTCTGAATTTAATACTTAAATGTAGCAGTTATGGTATTATCACTCTGTATCTAGATTTATTTTGAGTCCACCACATGCATGATAAAGCTATATAAAAGTACTCTGTTGATTTATAGATTGCTATCAAATGCATAAACCTTTTGGAAAGATCGTATGCTTGTATGGTTTCGGACGTACACCTAATTTGATAGTGATAATGACACCCATGTAAAGAAAATTATTAGTAATCGAGCTAAATGGTCAATTTTTCTTCTTGCAATATAAATAAATGTATGACTCTCACTTCTCATAACGATGACTCACTGCAATAGAAATTTGTAACTACTACTTTTACATAAAATGTGATAGAAGTGCTTGTTTTAACTGTTCAAAAAACATTTTGTAAAGTGTTTGTCTGAATTCCATATATAAAATATACAATATTGTTTATTTACCTTGGGATAACTAGAAACTGAGATATATTCTATAATATTTCACAATTATATTTCAAAAATTTGAAAAAGGCAAGACCTAAATTAAATTCTTTTTTTACATGATGACCCATATTCATGTAACAAAATTTCCACAGGGAAAACATGTAATGTGTATACCGAGTATCTGAAACTGCATTCGTCTAGAAACTAGTATAAATTTATCAATACAGAAGATAACTTTAAAACTTTACTAATACAACCAACTTTTGAACTTAGCTTTAGATCCTTATGTATATTCCTGTATCCCGGACCGTGGATTAATGCAAATTTGTTAAAGCTTGTACTTTTTGGATCCAGATGTACATCACCACCAAAATGTATTTATAAACTTAATTAAATAACAATTCAAGGCAAATAATAATTAAAAAATATGTTGATGTCATAAGAAAGCAACTAAATGAACATAAGCCTGTTTTTTCGACACCAAAAATATTATATTGTTAAAATATAGGTGTTCCTATTTCAGTTGTAAGGGTTCCTTTTTGTGGTTTCGGACGTACATTATCTTGTACGTCCGAAACTTTGTACGTCCGAAACCGTTATTTTCTGCGAAAGCAGCCCCAGTGAGAAACCTAAAATATACTGAAAACTAATCATGGGATAAAGTTAATTTTATATATTAAGTAAAGTTTTTTTTTCTCGCTTTCACTTAATAGTAAAAGAACAATTGGTATATTTTGGGTTTCGAACGTTCACAAGTATAATTTATTTTTTGCAAATTATTTTTCAATCATAGAATATTTGTTTTTCAAATTTGTTAAGGTAATATTACAATATATAACTACTTAGCTGCATACAAATCTCAAAGCTAGGTAATTTTAAGGTTTAAGTGGCACAGAATTTTGGATTTTCAATTTTCACCATGTTTTCAATAATTTTTTTTCTTTAATTTCATGTCAGTTCAATGAACCATGCCGACATGAAAAATGTAAAAATTACAAAAAGTGTTTTGAGTTTAACTAAATTTGATCGAATACCTGCCATATGCAGTGGTTACCTTTGTGATTTTATGGATTTTTTTTTAATTGGTGGAATAGTTTCTTAATTGGTGGAATTGCCCATTTCCAACTTGGCTCAAAGCCAAGATATGGTGTCAATATACTTCACAATATTTCTGTAATTTTAAGAGGCTTATTTTGAACGGTCGTATTGACGATTTCGACCTTTTTGGCCTAGTATAAGCCTAGTATAAGTCCATTAATAAAACTATGCAATTTTGGAAGGTTCCTAATTGGGGTATATTAATTTTCAATGCGTTAGTGTTAAAATATGCGTTTTCCCCATAGACCGATATCTGTTTTTTTCCTTATTTTTGACGACCATCCCAGATTACATACAAACAACTAAAGTCATATTTCTAAGTAAATTAAAAGCCGAAATCAATATGCATTTCAGGAGATTCAGGTCAGTACAGATCACGTGTTAATTGGTAACAAGCTGATTTTGACCAAAGATAGGTCCATGAACGAAAAGAAACAATTCGAGAAGTGGACATAATTATTATTATTAAGATTATAGTGTTAAACTATGTGAATTTTAGTTCTTATATTACAATTTATCGATCAAAAATAGGTTTAATCGATTTCTTGGTCATGGAAATATATGATTAGCCAATAAAATCATCATATGTAAATTAAAAGCCATTACGATCAATTTTGCATTTCAGGATAATTCGGTAATTTTTATAGCAGCCATAAATTTTGAAAATCGGATATAATGCCAATTACATTCCTTCAGATCACATGACGTAATAACAGGCTGATTTTGATCCAGGATTAATGTCCCTGAAAACTGATGTAGCTCGGGGAGATTCCTGCCGATATATCAACTTTAAATTCATGAATTCAGTGAGTTATAGTGCTAAAATATGTGACTTCCCTTTTTTGGCTGCTATCTTAGATTACATACAAAATGTTATATTTGGGTTTTGTCGATGGCTTGGCCATGAAAAGGTATGATTTATTAGCCATTAAAAAAATCATCTTTCTAAGTAAATTAAATGCCAGAATATGACGAATTATGTATTTTACGAGATTTCAGTAGTTTTGATTCCGGCTATTTTTAAATCTTTATTCAGTAGGAGAAAATACTTAATTAAAAGCCGCCAGGTGGTCTTATTTAATATTTATCCCTGTGTACCTTGGTTGCTGTGAGTCGTTTTAATGAGTTTCGAGTGATAAAATTTGTGTTTTGACCAATCATGTATTTCAGGAGATTCTGTAGTTTTCTGGACTAGATACCTAGCTTCCTGGCATCCGCCCCCTGTTCTTCTAAATATCGAGGTTGGTGTTCATCAAACGGAGACAGCTGGCAAATCTGCTGGAGGTTTTCATCAAAGATGGGTTATGAAACAGGTTATCGTCCAGCTTTTTTATATAATCAAGAGGATGAAGCTGAAAACTATAGAAGTCTGCAACACGAGAGTTGACACTCACTTCTACACAAGGGAAGGTAATTACAAGTTTAAATCAATTTCTTCGTTTTATATTAAAGCTTTTGTTCGGAGGGCAATGTGTTAATTTGAGTCTCTTCTTTGGAGATCTGATCCCTATCATGGTCATTTGCTGCCATTCGGGATCCAATGACCTAGATAGAGGTCAAATGTTACAAGTCGGGACTCAAATTAACACAGTGCTCTCTGAATGCTATTGGTTATAACACATAATTATAGGAGTCATTCTTATTGTATAATTGTAGGTCGAGGTCAAAGCTCATTCCCATGAGCTGATAATATTAAACCAAGAGGAGAGAGACAACAGGCCATATACTCAAACATGTTGTTAGATCACCAGACATCCCAGTAAACTCAAAACATTTGTATAACATTTGTACAACGTTGGACCAACGTCGAAGACGTTGGGCCGACGTTGTACAAATGTTATACAAATGTTTTGTTTCTGCTGGGATCTATATCTTTTATTCCCGTGTACCATTACATGTCTATTCATCTCTCCATCTACCTGGATACCGGCACTGGCTTTGGTCGGCAGATCATCAATGTGAAAAATTTACTCATCAGGCAGCATGTTGCTTTGGTAAATATTACTCATTCTCGGGAGAAGATTGTTGTAGTACTTTCAAGGGGAGAGACAAACAAGTTTAGGTCTCTCACGAAGCTGTAGAAAAATCCCTGGTTTTAAATGGTTTTCGGGTACGTGTTACATGTATATGATGATGTTTTGAAGTTGTATAAAACACCGCCTTTAATTACAGTTGTAAGCTTGTGTTTATTGACTTAAAGGGAATTGCCTGCCACCTAAATTTGGTGCATCAATAGTCTACGACGTCGGTCCAACATTGGGTTATTGGGGTACCTAGTGATTTTGGGCTACTTTATCTGACTTTTGTAACGGTTTGTGAATGATATGTAGCACCTAACGCTGTAATATGTTTTAACAAGCCATTTCATCAATTTTATTCTATAAATATTAAACTATGTCAATGTGCTGTTTTTCTGTAAAATGAGGAAATATTCTTATCCAGGTTGGCACTTGCGTTAATTCACCCAAACCAAGTTTCTTCTGGATAAAGTATTTCCGGCTGAGTATCGTATATATCAGCAAACAAGAAACGTTCACAACAACGTTGTTCTAATGTTGGTCCACTGTCTACAACCCTGTCCCAACATTAAACCAATTTTGAGTTCTGGGATATTACGCAATTGATTCTCCTCTCCACGGGCTATATAGATATGCCTACAACAATGTGTTCATCAACATCATCAATCACTGAAATTAACCTGGATGTCGAACTCAGTTAGGATGCTGGTCACCTCTATTCGACATCCTGATGTACACAATTTTACTTACAATTGCATATTTGTACGATTATTGTATATATTTGTTTCTACATAAAGCCTAATAAATAATTAAATAAATGAATCTGGGCAGTGCATACTTTACAGAACCTTCATGGCCAGTTTGATCTCTTTAGTTAGGCTACTACGTAAACTGAAAATATAGGCTACTCAGGAACTTGTGCATCTTCATATCAAAGTTTATAAATAGTTTATAATTCACCTGTCATTGATGCTCAAAAGTGAGAGATAGTAAGTAAAGTTAACAGCAAAATATTGGTCATCTAGCTTTTCCAACAGCTGGTGTCTAAGCTATATATTATAAAATATTAATATGCATCGGAGTCCAATACAGGTATCTCGACATTCAAAGGTTTTGTATATTTGTTTCCTTCTCTGTGACAATTTGTTGAAACTCGTTATTTTTTTTTCTTTGCAGTATCAAAAAAGGGTTTATAGCGTCTCAGATTCACTCCTATATATTCACTGGAAGATAAAGGAGGCCGTACTTGATTATCCAGTCCAATCAGTGACCTAAAGATAGAAAGTAATAGATTTTGTATTGATATTTGGCAAATATGGGTGAGTTTACATACATGTATCATTAAACGGTGGACAAAGAAATATTGGTTATACTATCACGAGATAATCAGATAATACATGTATAGTTCCCTATGCACTATTTTCTTGTGGATGATCTATTGAATTGTTGGTGTACATGTGCACAAACTAAAAATATGACGGCATCACATCATATGAGTGTCTCTGATATATGAACGTTTTAACCCTTTCAGGCCTAAATTTACCAGTCATCTTCATCCACTACAAGCCGCGAATTGCTCCCGCAATTCTCGACTTGTAGTGGATAGAGATGATTTGATGTGGTTTAAAAATTAAAGAAAATTGCCATGTATCAAATGGTAAACCAGTTTCGTGGAAATATTCATTCTAAAACCCTTAGTTGTAAAAAAATTAAGTCTGTTTTCAGGGATGTAAAATGATGCTTTAATGCATCGTGAGGACTTAAAGGGTTAAATAATCTGATAATGATAGCTATAGGCCTATGCCTACTACTGATGTTTTAGTTAACGTGATGGAGTTAATATTGGTACCACGACATTAGTCCATATAGTCTATATGTGATCATTTATGTGAAAACGTAACGCCATTTTTTACTGAATGACGATAAACTCTGCTAGTTGAACCACTTAGTTCCAAAAATACGCTAAAAAAACTACCCTTTGGATATGAAAGGGTGGATATGTCACTTTACAAAGTGGCAGATACACCCTTTCACATCCAAGGGGACGAAAAGTGTACAAATTAGTGTTACTCAGATCTTGCAGTCAGATTCAGATTGAAAGATGTGTCAAACACATTGCACAAATTAGCAATCAAGATTACGATTTGTGCTAATCGAGCAGAGCCTTAGAAACACAGACCAGCTGCTCATGTTATTATATATACCGGTACAATAACTAATCTATAATACAAAAGACACCCAGACAGAAATTATATGTACGATAACACGTTAGTAGGCCTATCTTGTATAGATCTGTGAAGCCGCAGAAAATCACAAAACGTGCATCTATAAAGAAATAACAAATGCTAAGATACGATGTAAATGCTACAACTTTCTAGTATGATTATATATTGACCTTATAGAACGGTTGTCAGAATCTAGACGTTTGTAAATATACCCGTAAACGACAGCTAAAAGACAAGATCAGAAAGATGATGTCAACACCGCCATCTTTAAATGCCAAAATCTCGTGACGCAACGTGATACCGCGAGAATTACGCTGTAATCAACATTGGCGTACATGTATACATTTTCATCGCAAAATGGCCGCCCAAACAACCACGGCGAAATTTAGCGAATTATATGACTTAAAAGAGGAATTAGGGAAGTGAGTATTGCTATGATTTCTCGTTCAATATGATGCTGTCTAATTCCAGAATATATTGATTTTGGTGAACATGATTAATCTCAATATATGAACAGGTTTGAAGCGATGTGTTCACACCCCACTGTCTTCACTTCAGTCAATATGAGAATGCCAATTCTCAGATTCTTTAACGCAAATATCCGAGCACCTGTCACTTAGTCACTCAAATAACGTTCATACACTACGTCTACCTGGTGCTATTATCATGGCGATTAACCAATCTCTCTGTCCAGTGGCCATTATTATTATCCTAATATAATAATAGTACTGTAGACCTGTGCTGGGGTAGATGGCTGGAAATATTAGTCAGCAAACCCGTCAGCAATGACAATATCAATTAAGAGACTGACTGGTATGACTATTATTACTACTACTACTACTAGGTCTAGCCCTAGGGGCTACGCTTATGCGTATATCCTATACTTTAGTCACATGGCCTACACTTAAGTTCTACAGCGTTCGAAATAATGTTTGGAATATAGGTTGCTCAGGCTTCAGTGGACAACCAAGCCCTACTTTTCTGGTTGTCCGCTAACATTTTTTGGTTGTTGTGACAAAAAGACCCAGCTTGAAGAAATCAATGGTGCCATCACTGCCGCATGAAATCAGTTTTCACACTGTGACTGACCAACTGAGCTTCTAATGTTTAATACTACCCTGACAAATAATCAATGATGCAATGAAAAAAGCAAGTCATTTGAATGTTGCGAGAAAACAACTAATAAAATTAAAACCATGATAAATTTAATTTTACATTGGATTAAACGCCAGCATGCCCAGTGAGTATAATGATAAAATAAGATAAGATACTGGTTGACAGATCACATGAATACGCAGCTGTCCTTCATTTGGTCGATCACAGGCGAGTCAATCCTTATACCGAAATAGTAGTTTTGAGTAAGTTGGTTTTCAAATTTTAAACAATGATTTTAAATTGATACTTCAACATGAAAAAACAAATTTGAACAGAATAAGTCTTATTCTGTGGCAGTGCTAAATTTAATTTTGTTTGTTGAATTATCGATTTATCAGCATGGTTTAGAACTTTAAAAGCAATCTTCTCAAAGCTACAATTTTGGGGTTAGGATTGTTTTGTCTGTGACCTGTTGACCGACAATTTTGTTTCTTGTTTTAGATTGTAAACAGTGGTAAGCAAACACAGTTTGTATGAAATATACAGATATAGGCGATAATATAGCCTATTATTGCTACATATTAATTTTTTATTAATGTATAGATTGGCAGAATTGTAGATGTTCAACAAGATCGATTGAGAATTCAGCCATTTTTACCACAAAAAACGCTTGATTGAAAATTTAGAATGGTAAAATTGTATTGTAATATTGGATAAATAGGTTGTCCATGCAGATAACCACAACTATACTTCTGGTTGTCCGTCCTAGCATTTGGTTGACCCGGATAAATGGATGTATGCTTATAAATATCGAACCCTGGCCCTAGGCCCACACAGTATAGTTATAGGAAAAGGCTAGTTTTATCCTAGATAGTTTGCCCTGTGTTTCCTTTACCTAGCTGTAGCATGTTCTGATAATGGACTGGCTATTTGACCAGAGTTGACCGTCTTTCAGTTGACGTTAGCGATGGCGACAGGAGTTCTGTATTCACATTTTATCACCCACACCGCAAGATACAGTCGAACAGCGTTTTCCTGATAATTAGGGATAGGAAACTATTTTTCCTGAATGGTTAAAATGCTAAAAAATAGATATTTCATTTGAAAAATGATGCAGCGAAAAAAATCTGAATTTGTTTTTACCATATTTTTTTCCAAATCAGAGAGGGGGTATTTCTACATAAGCGAGCCAAGTTTACAAAGAAACCTGACTTTCTGGCAAGGGACAAATTATGTAGGCCTAGATGACAAACTCATTGAACAAAATTAAACCATTCTGATGCTATGTCAAACTGAAACCAATGGCCAACTGTAAACAGATAGCAATAAGAGATACTCAACTATCAATTTGTTCATGTCTGAAATGTCAAAATTCAAGTTGAATGTGGAGGGATCAAATGGCAGAGATGCACCTTGACAAGATGGGCTTCTGAATCTAATTCCAGATTTGTCCGGCCCCGATGGCTTATTCGTATCGACTGGGGCTTTTAACCTGGGGGTACCAGGTTCGAATCCCGGTCGGGACGGATATTTGTCATCATGGTTGTGCATATACAGTGCAGAGCTCCAGATAATTTTTTGGTTTGAGGAGTATTTCACTCATTAAAATGGGTGATGAGGAGTGAAATATGATGAAAAAAAGTATATTTCATACAACAACATGAAAGCTTTATTGGTCATTTTTTTTACACTCGGGAGGCATAGTTCTGGTCACATACAAAATACAAGAATTGTTTTATTTTTTAAGTTTCTTTTTACTTTGATATTTTTCATGACAAAATATTATATAGCTCAAAAGTTAGACCATTCGACATAATAGTAGCACAACTTGCTAATTACGACATCCCTCTATAAACCCATTAAACTGGTTAAGTTAAAGTCAGTTTTAAGCCATGAATTGCATTGCATGTCAGATTGTCTAACTTTTGAACTATATAATATTTATTGATGAAAATGTCACTGTGTTTGGTGGGGCACTCGATAAAAATAGCTCCTGTTAAATTTCATGAAAATCGGTTGTGAATTGACTGAGGAATCACCGAAAACTTACGCCACAAGTTGTTGCCATTAGTATTAATTTCTATTCAATAGGCTATAATCTAAATCAATGCCATTTATTGACATCGCTACCTGGTGAGAGTGGGTCAGTTACGGAAGTAGGAGCTCTCTAATGAGGTAGAAATAAAACAATGGCGTCTCCCTTTCATACATGGCATTGAAATAATTTCCAATAAATTACTGATGTTTATGCTCACGTATATTGAACAATATATATTTAACACTTTTATTATATACTTTTAATATTGGTCTACCAGGCTATTCAATCGCATTGACTCTCTCCTCTTCTGTTGCTATTAACGTCAATGTACTGACACCTGACACTTGAATATCGTCAGACCTGTCTCTGAGCCTGGTGCGTCATATCTGCCGGTACGACCTGTCTATGGTTTGAGCCTAATCTTGAGCCTAGTGCGACTTATACTCCAGTGCGACTTATAGGCCGGCAAATACGGTATATATATATAATTCCAGATTCACAACCTCTATGATGTGAGCACTGGACTACCTCACCATGCTAAATCTTGACTGAATGGTAACTCCAGGACTATAATAAGATGCCCCATGATTGCTCTCTAAAAGACAAGGATGTCTGAAATAACAAGGGAGTTACTAAGTGCATATTGTTTTTGTCCCAGTATGTACCATATTATCTTCGCAACATGCTAGATGCAAATTTCAAATTGTGATCATTGCAAAAACTTAAACATGATGTAATGGTTAAAGTAATATTGTGATCAGTCATCCATCACAGGGTTTGACATTAGCAATGGTCTGGTGGCCTGAAGCCACTAAATTAATATTCTGTTGAACCACCAGAACACTGGGTAGCTCAGTAGTCCGACAGGCCACTAAAATTTCCTGGCCAAAATTCTTTAAAATATTGTAAATAATTGTCCCTCTGTTCAGAGCACTGGGTGCAGTGGTCTGGTAGGCCACTCAAATTTTGACACTAGTTTGTGTTGTGAATTCATATTCTATTCAGAAATGGCAGAGGAACACCATATATTGGGGGCTTGTGCTTCAATATGTTAATTTCTAACCCTGCATCAGAGTCATAATCAATGCTGACAGACTATTTTTCTAGGCATCAATTGATTGCGTTTATGAAGCCCTGTTTGATAGAACATGACTTTTATCATGTTTATGTCCATCCATAAATATGATAAGCATTAAAACAAATTGTTGCCAACAAAACTTGCATGTTTTACAATACACTTGTCAAAATGATTGTGATATCGAAAAATAACTATTATATACTTGTGTTGGTCAACTCTTAGTGAATATGAAAATATACAGTGTTTTAGTAGCCTCAGGAGCAACAACTGTGCATGTAATGCTTGCATTTCCCCCCCCCCCCCCACAACCATGTTGTTCTTGTTGTACATGTTGTATGTACAATAATACACGTACTATGCCTAAGCTGCTGGTCAAGGTAGGACCTAATTCCTAAGAATTTACAAAGTTAATGCGGGCAATGAATAAAACAAAAAAAATAAAAACATAGCTGGAGCAATGTTTTTTATCTCCTGCATTTTACATATTTTTTTCTAAAATTGGCAAGCATCGAATGCGCATGCTGGGCGAAAAAGCCCACATGTTTTTTGGTAATCAGGGCACGAAATAAGGGCATTCCGGGCGTCGAGACAACCCTTTTTGCTGTCGGACAACCCAGTATAAATCTCAGGGTTTCCGTCCGACAACCAGCCAAAAATTGATAATAATTTACTAAAATATGCAAATTGCTTCTGTGCACAGCACATTAACCCTTTAACACCTGAAATAAGCAGGAGAATTGCAGGGAATCACCAGCTATTGTTTTGAAATTTATTTAATTAAACATGTTAAGAGAAATAAATATTGTTTTTTTATGTCACAAAATTCAGACAACTAAAAAATCTTGCAGACAACCTGAAAAGTTGACCTGGTGGTCCGGCGGACAACCAGACAAACAATCGTTATTTCGTGCCCTGGTAATGCGCAGCTTTAATCTACTGTATGCGGTCATCTAGAACAGAGAAAAAGCATAGTGGCCCAAGCATTGTTACAGCTACACACTTTTTGCATCCCGCTGCGCCATCCTTTCACTTTTTTGCGCCATGTCCTCAAAATATGGTGCCATGCCCTTAAAATGATTCTTAGCTAATAATGTGTGTTAAATAGCGAAATGTGGCAGAACGTGATACAGTAGTGTTTGTTGATGACATAGGCTACATGTAAAAAGAGGACTATTTAGTGCCCACAATACTTTGACTGTCTATTTGCGTAGTATGTGTACATTAACCATGTGTGAAATTTTCATAATTTTTTAGTTGCTTAAATCAGGTCTCCCAGTGTTACGGTAAGCATGGTAAGTTAGGCAACTTATAAAGCCCTACTTTATAAACACAAGGCAGGTGATTAAGGGTACTACTACCAATAGAAGTGATGTTATCAGGAATGATATGCTCCTGTGATCTTTTTACTCATGAATTATAGCATATTGATATGTGCAGGAAATTATTTCTGAAATGTATTTGGTGCCAGATTAGCTTTCACAACTACATGTATTTTGTTGCTTTCTTCCACAGGGGCGCCTTTTCAATTGTCAGAAGATGTGTTCAGAAATCCACAGGCTCAGAGTTTGCTGCCAAAATAATAAACACAAAGAAGCTTTCCACACGAGGTAAACATTTCTCCCCAATCTGGGATATATTTATCTGCTTATATATCATCTCTTTCGGGATCCCCACTCAAACATTCCTGGTGGAAACCCTGTGTAATGGATGTATGTCTGATCAATGTTCAAATGTCTTCAAATTAGGTACAATTATGAAAGCATAGAGTGAAAGTCTTTTCTTTTCTTATAAACGCCCATCTCCAGCTGCCGAGTCACTTATTGGTCACAGTTTCAGTTTAGCCAATTTGTTCAATCTGACTGGATCTAAACTCGACTCCACCCCTCATCACTCAGCTCAGAGACTGGAATGTTTACCGTCTTCTGTGGATAATGGCAGAGTGCTCACTCTAGCCGTTGGCAGGTAGCACGGTCCATTCAGCGACCACCTTTGGCTGCGAGTGAAAAATTCTGAAAATTTACTCCCATCATGGTTTTGAACTGGTTTGTGAGTGACCGCCACGTTATTATCAAAGCCACAGATTAAGGTTACCTATGTCTCCACACTGACAGGAACAGGCGACACTGCTGAAGAAGAGTAGCTGGATCGGGCTCTATTGAATAAATGGATTACGTCATGGTTATGACGACGTAGGCCTATCTTGCGTGCATGCATAATGTCTTGCCTTGACCGGAACTATTTCCCGGGTAACTTCCTGCCATGACACACATTTTAGATGTGTGCACACCTGGATGCGCACATGTTAATGCTTACATCTGTCTTGTGTTATGATGTATGTCAATATTTCATATACCATTTTTTTTTTAAACTACTCTTAATAAGTGCTATATATTAATTAATGCCTGGGCATTTAGTAGAACAAGTAACTTATTGATTTTTCACTGTTTATCTGAAGTCGTTAAGTTATAGTATCCTTAAATCTCATAATTGTGAACTGAGATATGAAATTCAACCATTTAAAATGTTACATATGATACTAACAAGTACTGTACATTACATTACATAATTGTCACTTGTCCTTCATACCTTATAGTTCTGGAATGAGATACGGGGAATGAAATTTAAGTTTAACCATATAAAATGTTACATATATGATGTGTCTATAGCGAAGAGTTTGAAGTAATATTTTTATCAACTAAATGACTAATTTTAGAAGCTGTTAAGACAAACCTTTACATGTACTTGAGAGTTATATTATCAGATAACTTTTTCACAGTCACTGAATAAAAGCCAACCCGTGCTAAGGTATATTAAGCGGAACCTGAAATGTCATACAGAACTAGGCTATTTTTCAATGGTGAGTTCATGTCTGGAGTATGCTTAGACAGTTTGGACAACGTCCAGACAAGAAGCATCTAGACTAACAATGCTGTACAAGGCGAATCAAGGTGAGGTGGCTCAATCTACACACATCATTTACAGAAAGCTGACACACACACCGAAGCAGGTGCTAATAACTTCCATAACATCAGGACAGTAAACAGCCTTGTTGAATTCCTTCTACTTTTAAACTATCAAAGCTAGGAAAAAATTGTCCCTGGGTATTAAGGCAGCACCATGTACTGCAGCTTTCAAAGCTAGGCTGCACCGTTCCACCAGAACCATCGCACTCCAACCAACACTTCTCCTGAGGCGCAATAACACATGTGTCTACATATCGTTATAAAAGCTCACCTAAAAGTAGTGAGGTGAGTGATCACTCCCTACAATTAACCACAATGCCAAACTGGTTATTGAAATTTGAAAAAAGAGTAAATCTGCATTTTGAAAAAATCTGACAACACATCTGAGGTGTGCTGTATTTCACTCTCCTGACTTCACCTTTGCGTGAGTTATGGTGCGTGTGAGCGATCACTCACGATATATCAGAAGGCATGTATAAAGTGCCTGTATTTTAGCAAAAACTTCCTATATTTCATTTTTATTTTGTTTGCAATTGAATCGGACCTTTGCGAAAATTTACAATTGTTTACATTTACACTTTTTTAATGTATTTTTATCTATCTGATTTCAAGATTTTTTGTATGTTATGTGGTACAACATCGAAATAAGGTGTTAGAACAGCCGATAAATGTATACTATACCAGTTATGATGAAGATAAAATTTAAAACCAGGTTTAAAATGTAGGCAGTTACCGGTCAGTGCATTCCATATGCAGACTGGCTGAATATGTGTGTTTGCAAAGCTTGCTTGAAAGCTGGTAGTGTCCTGTAAATGCATCATAGAAATCATCCATATATTAAGTCACAATTTATTCTGCTTGTTTGTTCACTTTTCTAATTATTATGTATTTTTTAAATGTGGTACATTTCTAAATGATTATATCAGGTCCTAGTTACAGGTACATGTAATTATCTAGGCAGATGCCTACAGCTGGTTCTACTTTAATCTTTTTTAAAATGAATGTTTCTTTTGTTTTCAGATCTCCAGAAACTTGAGAGGGAAGCAAGAATATGTCGGTTATTAAAACATGCAAATATAGGTAGGTTTTGCTTTCTTTTCACTATACAAGTAATAGCATTATTTTTATCACCACATCCTTGATGTTTTCTGTATTGTGAAATTATGTTCTGCTAACAATAGTAGCCTACTGGGTGATTAAATAACGCTATAACATTTATCAATGCAAATTAAAAATTACAAAATCTCTCAAACTTGAAAAAAAACACCATTTAATTATGTATAACAGTACTCATAAGGAGATATAAATTAGATTTTTGAACTCTTCATAAATATTTTTTTGTGCCAAGTGCCGGCTCTGATGAAGTCAGCTGGTTTAGTAATATTATATGCATACGGCATCGTTCGGAAAGCGAGATATACTCATCTCAGAACAAGTCACGGCGAGCCTTTAGGCGAAAGCTTGATGTCCTGATGAGTCCTGAGATCAGGCCATCTCGTAGTACCCGACGATGCAGTATGTATTTTCTTGTACGAATATCTATCTGAAATGGCAAAATTAAACTCAGCAGTGAAGTGTTTTGGAGGGAGTGCGAGTTGGGCTGATCTCACCATGAAAGCCAACAGTATGAGTGCGAAAACAGAGAATATTTTGTTCAGTATTGCGTAGCGAAGCCATGTGGTTCAGCCCATTCGCTAATCAAATATTTATACATCAATGATAAGGCTGTACTGTCAGTTGGAGCTTGAAGAAGAAAATCGCTTATCAATAATTTTCAAACAAAATATTCCCTGAATATGTCCAGAATATCTTCTTCCAGACTACATCCCCCATTTCCACAACTATATGCATAAATATAGTTGAAGAAAATACATGATTAAATGGAAGAGCGCCCACAACGTTTTAAAGGTGTTTTTTTTCAACTTGTGTTTTGCATTGTCCCCTTTTAAACATCTATATTAGAACGTCCCAGAATCTACCCCTTTCTCTGAGAGTACATGTATGTGTACAGTGTACCCCCTTTTTAAACATCTGTATGTGACGCCCCCAGAATTTCACCCTCCCAGAATATACCCCCCCCCCTCCCCCCCTCTCCCCTAGTGTATGGGACGCTTCCAGAATCTATCCCTCCCTTCCAGAATATACCCCTCTTTCCTACAACTATATATGCAAAGCCTCCCTCCCATGACCACAATCATTAACTATTATAGTCTATGTTTGACAGTAAAAATAAAATAATGGTCAAAATTTGGGGAGGCATAGGCTAGACTAGTCTAGTAGTAGTTACTGCTCTGACTCGTCACAGTGACTGGCACTGTGACTGTAGGATGAAAGTCCGTTGTCCATTTTGTGTTTTAGTTGTCTCGGACATGCGGAACGTGCCTATTTTCAGCCATGTCGCATATATTTGTAGAAAGGTGGGTGGGGTATATTCTGGAAGGGAGGGATAAATTCTAAGAGGGTCGCATATAGTTGTAGAAAGAGGGTATGTTCTGGTACGGAGGGGTAAATTCTGTGAGCGTCACATATAGATGTACATATTGTTTGTATTACACACATGTACTTATATTATGTAATAATTTTTATTTTCTAATGTACACTGTTTATATGTCTGTATATGTGTGAATGTAAGGAGAGCAACTAGTGGCCATGTGGCTGTTTGTAATCCTGTTGAAATAAATGAAGTTCTTAACAAAAATATAGATGTTTTAAAAGGGGAGGGGTATATTTTGGGAGGGAGGGGTTGATTCTGAGATGTTTCATATAGTTGTAGAGAGCTTAATGAAAGGTATATTTTCGGAGGGATGGCCAGATTCTGGGAGTGTCCCATATAGATGTGGGAAAGGGGGGCTCAGTGGTATATTTCGGGAAGAAGGGGTAGATCATGGGAGCTGTGTTATGTTTAAATGGAGGTATGTTATGGAAGGGAGGGGTAGATTCTGCGATGGGCAAATGTAATTTGTAAAAATGGAGGGTATATTCTGGGAAGGAGGGGTAGATTCTGGGAGTGTCCACTGACATCGCAAACTCACATATACCGGGTGGTTGTGTAAAATAGGGTTATATTATAATCTGGGAGGTAGAGGTAGATCCTGGGAGGGTCGCTTATGGTAGTGGAAAAGGGGGGTATATTATATACTGCAAGGGAGGAGTACATTCTGGGAAAGAAGCATACAGTTGTGGAATAAGGGGTGAGGGAGAGGGAGGGGTAGATGCTGGGAGGGACTCATATAGATGTTTAAAATGAGGGTATATTTTTGGAAGGAGGGGTATATTCTGGAAGTGTCACGTATAGTTGTAAAAAGGGGGCATGTTCTGAGAGGGAGGGGTAGATTTTTTATTGGTGGAGGGGAGGGGGTCGCATATATTTAAGTTTAAAAGGGAGGTATATTCTGGTAGGGGTTGGATTCTGGGAGTGTAGCAAGCATATGACAAGACGGTATGGTACCGGCGATACACATGAGTTGAAACGGGTGTACACAACACTTAACCTTACAAGTACCAGACCCATAATTAAATGTCCTGAAAAATCTTTAAAGCAATTTCCTACAGACTACAAGAATGATATAAATATGCACTGTGTAATAAATCTAATGATAAAATATTCACTGTAATAAATCAAATGATATAATATGCACTGTGTAATAAGTCCAATGCTAAAATATGCACTGTCTATTAGGTCCACCGTGAATGATAATCGTCACCGTCAGTTTTATAGCAAGGCCATTCAACTTGGTTGACGCTTGACAACACTCGCCAGATCTGTGCGGGTTATCACTAATTAGTGTATAATGGTTCATTATCAAGCCAGCAGTTGTTTATTAATTTAGCATTTCATTCAATTTTAGAGCTATGTGCAGCCCTATGTTCTATATCTTTCGATATGGGGTATGATTTAATAGTGTGCGTTTATCATTATTATTTCTATCATCACCCGCTTTGACTAGACTGATCTTTGGTAATAAATCATTATTGCAATGTCAATATTATACACATGATACAGGTCTTAGTGTTCAAATAAGGTGACATATAGTAACGTCCTCTGATATTGTATTCCCCACAGTTCCGTGTTTTAAATTTAAATGTGCCTTAATCTATGCTGCATTTTGTATTGGACAACATACCTTGTATTGTAACTTTAATTTTGTGTATTTTGACCTTGAACACCTCTGCATATGTATGTAATTAAATGTACCGGGTTATATAAATATAGTGATTCACATGATTCACCACACAACACGAAGTGAGATAACAACAATCCCGAAATATATATAATATACAAACATGTATTATAAGTAACCTCGTTACTGGAGACTTTTTGTTTTAAATAGTGCGGTCTGATGTGGTTTTCATTATTATTCAACAATTCGAAAACATAAATGCTGTACAATCGCCAATATTCATCTGATCTTCACAATTTTTATTGATTGATTACTCTGGTTTAATTCGGAAATTGCATACTTTGCATGTATGTCCAAGGTGGCCCTTCCTTACAAATTGGTGTAAACGCTCTATAGTCGCCAATATACATCCGACCTTCATGAAATATATTCTGAACACTGATGTGATCACCCCGGTTTCGGCTAATTTGCATATCCAAGATTGCCGCCCCGGCCCTTTCTTACAAATCGATGTAAACACTCTACATTCGCCAATATTTATCCGATTGTCGCAATTTTTTTCTGAACACAGATGGATTACCTTGTTCGAAAATCGGCTGATTTGCATATCCAAGATAGCCGCCATGGCATTTCCAATGGATATACCCATCTTTACTGCATTGCAAGCAATACACTGTTTTTAATTGTGAAATGTGGATATTTTCATATTTTCTACGACGTAGTCAGTGGTAGTAGGAACGTTTTTAAATATGTAACATCTACTCTTATGATTTCCGTACTATCATCAGTCTGTATTTAACTGATTTTACAAAAATCTTCATTTATTTAAATGTATGTAGCATCCTGCTCAAAGCCGTGTAAGATGCTGAACCAACAATGAGTCAACGCTTGTGCTCGTGACGTCATGTGCTTGGTCGATTTACACACAAGCCATTGGGGTGATTCGCAATAGAATGGTTGTATTATTAATAAGCCACACATGCGGACTTGCAGCAAATCATAATAGGTTATGGTGATGTTTATAAATCATTTATAATACCGTCATCACGGTAATCGCCCGTGCATCACTCATTATCCTCCCACCACATGATAACAGGGCCCATTATGACTATAGTAGATTTACATACTTCGACGATTATTTTTTTTACCACGTTACCAGATCCAGTAAATTTAAATATTTGAATTCCGAAGTGCTCTTGTAACTTCTATATGATTCACCACAGCACTTACATATATGATACTAGTATTTCGTCAGCTACCTACATGTATCTGATTATTTAAAGGGAATCTATACTTTTCGTCTATTTAGTTAACCTTCTGAGAGATCACCTACTTATATGCATATTATGTTTGATCACAATCCGTGGTGAGAATTATACCTTTATTTACATTTTAACCTGCGAAAATTCCCTGATCACAAGAACAAAACAGAATATGTCATAACAATAATATATGTAATTTGTATATATTTAATAAAAAAACATATTACAATCATGTTATCTCGTACATTTTTCTACCAAGTTTTAAAGTGATTTTTTCACTCGCTGTTGTGTTTTGGTGACGCGACTCACAAATTTAAATGTGAAAATGATTTAGCTATCTAGTCTGAGGCTAAATATTTAAAAAAATTGCTGATCAAAAAAGATATATTCATACACAAAAAAATGTTTTTGAAAGTGCTAATAGAAACTTAGACGATTTCCTAACATTTTGAAGATACATTATTGTTTGATATCACACTGAGATGAACGCCTTGTATGTTTTTCTTGGCGATCGCCGAGTCAAGTTGCTTTCGTTTGAGGTTTGACTGGATCATCAGTAATGCATGCAGACCGTGTAGCGTTCTTGCCGCGAACCATCACATGGACAGACATTTCCATTAAGCTCAAGCTGTGCATCTGCCGCTGTGTCACTCAGTCAACGTGTCTAATGACTTCTCTTTCCATGTATCAAACCTTTACACATGTTCACCGTGGATGCCACAACAAATAAAGATGTCCACCCCAGTGAACACAAAACATTTGTATAACATTTGTACAATGTTGGATCAACGTCGAAGACGTTGGGCCGACGTTTTACAAATGTTATACAAATGTTTGGTGTTTACTGGGACAACACCTTGTGGTAGTTTAACGATGGATCATTGTACATCATCCATGAACCACATGGATAACGGCTACTTGGACGTGTCTATTACAATATTTGATTGAAAAAGTGTCATTTGTATCCATGGGATAGTTAGGTTGTAGATGTATTGTATTTGGTAACCTGTATAGATATTAACAAAATAACGCCTTAGACTTGTCTTTACATGTGATACTTTGAAGTATTTTTTAATATAAAATTTACAGTGAGCTAATCGTCAGCCAATTCGTTAAAAGTATAGTTTGAAGAGGCTATATCCGACATCGTGCCGTGTCGCTAATCATTTTATGCAAGTACAATCAGATAATCTATATTATATATCGACATCCCATTCATAGATGTATTTCTCTGCAAAATTAATGGGCCCACAATGAGACACGCGTACCGACGACGAGGGTTCTGCTTTATTGTTAGTTCTGCTACTGCCTAATAAGGCCGTCTTTTCGTGTTCGCCAGGAGTGCTATATTATACCGTCTCAGTTCACGCTGTTTCGTCATAGTGAGATTAAAGATTTATAAGCTTTTGTTTAATGCATAGATATTACTCATTACATGCATGTATGTGGAGAGATACATGACTGCTTGAAGCTTCACTTTATTAATGATGTTGGATTTATATTTCACAACCCAGTCCCTCTTTATACTTTATCGAACATTATAATATACAGAAGGAGATTGATCGACTGACATTTCAGTTGGTATAATCCCCAAATGTACAGCTAATTTTAGTTAACCACAATGGGACTCGACAACCGCTATAAATAAATCACATCCGTTATTGCAGCCGACATCACTGTCGGACATCATTAGAAAGAAAGATGGCGCGCATCTTCTAAGTCCATGGGACGAGGGTGAGGATCATCCAATTGTGACCATAGAATTTATTTTAAGCCAACACATCAATTGGTAATGCTTGTGACATTGGTAATGTTAGTCTTGTAATGTCATTGTCCTCTGTATGGTATTTTAATAATAAAAGCCTACTATTTCCTAGTGTAATAACCAGCAAACGCGATACATTCGTCCAATGATGGGTTAATGTCGGCCCAGCGTCTGCGACGCTTGCCAATATTAACCCAGCCTTGGGCGAATGTATCGCGTTTGTTTGGACGTGGCGACACGCCGTGTGACCGTGGAGAGTCGGTCACGCTGTGCGGCGTGACAGAAGAGCGCTGACAGAGCATCACCAGCAGTAATGAGTGTGCATGTAGAACACGGTGGCATTTGTCACCAGCAAGGAAGCAGGCCGTATATGAGAGTCAGGCTGAGTGTGGCCTACCTAGCTCACTGTAGTATGGATCTGGCGTGTCCAGGCACCTCACTGTACAGACACCTCCTGCCAGCACATTATATACTGGCAACCAGCAGCATGATCTGCCTGCAGACCAAGGCCGAACCAATCAAATAAGCTCTTCTCTCCTTTCTGCTCGTAAATACACTAAGCTAGACATATTCTATTTTTGGTAGACATATGTTTCTAAATTAGAATTATCTGCCATTCTTTATTAAACCATTTGTTTTCATTTCGAAATAAATCATTATAATTCTGAATCTCTTTGAGGACCGCTGTATTTGTGGTTGAATCCCACAAAACAAAACTGAAAGTAGTCAAAGGATTACCCCCTTAACGTAGCACGTTCCCGACAGTTTATTTGCATTTTTAGCTGGATGGTCATGATGCAATAACATATATTCGACGTGGTAGTGTTTACAACAGTTTGTTTGTTAAATACTGCTAATGTCGCAATGTAATCATTGTATGTTGTTGTGAAGGATACATGTACATGATCTGGTATCTAAGCTACCTTTATTTTACTTGTTTGTCTGTATTTTTACGTAGAACCGGTGATGTTTTACCAAAGAAAAGCATCTATTGATCTTCTGAGAAGGATGCAATGAATAAGCATTTTTCCTTTGCTGAGCCATGTTACATTGTTGCTGCTATTCACATACTAACTTGACTAGATTGTTGTAGTCTTAGTCGTGTGTATCATGCTCTTATCCCGGGAGGCTGGATCAACAATAGTAAATAGCCCATAGACAGGGTGCATTCACATAATGCTGTTTCAAAGTTGGTCCAGCGTCGAAGACGACGGGCCAACATTGAAACATCATCGGGTGATTGAATGCCCCGCGTTTGCTGGGGCATTACACCTCACATAGCTGTTTATTTACGTGTTGGTGTATAAATCATTGTAGATCAGTAAGTTGTTGACGGAAGCTATTTTGGATACTCCCCCCCCCCCCCCCGTGGTATATATATAATGGTCTACTAGATATGCTCTTCATACTTACATGTAGGGCCTACATGTATTACTGTATTTGTATCAGCGCTGCAAGCCAGACTTTATAGGAGATTATAGTCGATTCTGACAGATTATTATTCATAGGGCATGCCATTAATTGTTGATGTTTCGCATGGTATTGAATACGTTACGGCAATTATTGTCATTATGTGTTTTATGCCATGCTATTCTCATTTTCTCTGATGGACCACCCCTTTTTATCGTCACAATGCCGGCCAGTGACGCAATCGACTCGGCCATAAACTGACCGTATCTATTGTTTTATGCAGTTGTTGGTGCACAGGACGGAATGTGTTGTAACGTATCTGTCCACTTCGCAGCTGAAATGTCGGATCTTTCACTCATTTAACCCTTTGACTTCCAGGCCGGGGTGCATACCAGGATCCAGATATACTGGTGTAGGAGTTCTATTTTTCGTCATTTGAAGCTGGAATCGCTAACGCAATTTCCAGCTTCAAATGACGAAAAATACATAAATGTAGTATATATTTGACGAAAATTTGTGTCATTTTATGGTTACGTTCATTGACGAATGACGACGGAAATTTCCGTCATGTATGGTAGTGAAAAGGTTAAGTGGCATATAAGGCTCTTTTGATGCAGGAGTGGCTATTCGGTGCTGTTTTGTTGGCACTATTGAGCAGTGACCCGTACCTGATGTAACACGCTGATGTCTGCGGCGTGCAGACAATGCCCCGCGGCATGCCATATTCCTGTTGATCGCCACCAGAGCAGCACAGTTCATTTATCATGCATCCGTCAATTAGAAAGGCTTGCCCCTCCACTGCCCACCTGTACATGTATGTAGGCCTGCAGGGCGAACGTATCGTATTGTTTCGCCAGTTCTCGGGCCCATGTTGACCTTCCACAATTAGCTGACAAATGTCAACTACTAGTGACAAATACGCCTAGCCCCATGCACTGACGACAAACCATGAAAAGCTACAAGTTACCCAGGGAGCCAGAAGGGTTTGAGGAACATGGCCTGCTGTAAAAGGTTGGCCGGTGGAATTCATCTCTATATACTCACGAACGCAACCTAAGTGGGCAACCTTGCAAATATTTTGCAGGAAATGCACAAAAATCGAAAATCCAAGATGGCCACCACAAATATCTTTTTTATTTAACTTCAGAACGTTTTGTTCAAATTTAATGTTTGACACATTGTTTCTAATGTTTTTTGCATGCCAAGTCCATTTATGACAACTTTTTATTGACTTAACCCATATTTAGGTTGTTTATGTGAAGGTTAGGGTCAAATTCCACTTTTAAATAGGGCCTAGGCCTAACTAAAATAGAGCGTATTTAGAAACATAAGTATTTTGTGAAATATCAGCGGTCCGGAAATAGAAAGTTGGACATTAGATCAAACCTTGGTATGAATGTAGTTACCCGCTTACTATTGTTATTGGAGACTATCTGACTCGAAGGTAGCGGACCTGAGCGATAAGCCAAGGCGTTTCGTCATTCAATTGCTTAGTGACACAACTGCTCAGTAACCCTCCATGCCTAATCACGATTATGTCAGCTGTATATCACTTATTCTTTACTTACACATTTTTTTATTTATTATACTGTAACTATTTGTAACATATTCTAGAAAATATAAAGATAAAAACAAATAATGGAATCGATGCAATAAAACAATCAAGCTAATTAGTATAAGACCAAGGTTATGAAGTTGAAAACATCATGATAATCTGATTGTAAGATCCATATAGAAACTGGAGAAAAGTGATGTTTGATGAATGACATAATTTTTTGCTGGTGGGGCTTCTGTTAATATTGTCATTTTAAACATGGGTGTATGGGGAGTGAACCCTCCACCAATTGCTCGTGTGCTATTCAATGGCGATGGTACGTACCATGCGGACGTCTGTTAGCAAAATCTACTCTTGTGAGCGTAGGCCTACTCAAAGATTATGCCACAAAATATATCAGACAGTTCTGACTTGCCGAAATAAAATGATAATACTGCAGCAAATGTGGATGCAATGTATGCTATTCGTCGGTGATCGTTTCATACAGACAATTTTTTTAATCAATAAAAAATGCGGTATATATATATTTACATGACCTTATATAATTTTCGGTATGCATATCTGCTTCCTCTCAGTCTGAAGTTGTAAGCACAGAAACATAATACAAGATTACAACAAATACAAAAGTTCGCGTAAAGAGATACAAAAGTGTATTTCGATAACAAATAGGTGTTTTTTCTAGCTCAGTGTACATGGATGTGAGACTTGGTGCCAGGATGAAGAGAGGTTAGGATTAGTGTTATGATAAAGCAAAAAAAAAAGTAGAATATGTGCCTTGGGGATAGATTAAATAATGGAAAAGGAATAGTAAATAGAGAATTACAGTCCACTAAGAAAGATGGAGATACCCATGTAATTTTGCACTCATATATAACTTGTTTGTAGCTATTGAAGGAGTTATTATAAAACACCTGCCAGTCCGTGAAATTGCATCTCATCAATCAATCAATCAATCAATCAATCAATCAATCAATCAATCAATCAATCAATCAATCAATCAATCAATCAATCAATCAATCAATCAATCAATCAATCAATCAATCAATCAATCAATCAATCAATCAATCAATCAATCAATCAATCAATCAATCAATCAATCAATCAATCAATCTATCTATCTATCTATCTATCTATCTATCTATCTATCTATCTATCTATCTATCTATCTATCTATCTATCTATCTATCTATCTATCTATCTATCTATCTATCTATCTATCTATCTATCTATCTATCTATCTATCTATCTATCTATCTATCTATCTATCTATCTATCTATCTATCTATCTATCTATCAGTCAATCCATCAATTAAACTTCTATAGCGCCTATATCCTCAGCGAACCGAGGTCAAAGGGGTACAAATCCTTAGAATGATCATGTGTCATAATCCAGGCCAAAGCAGGCTCCTCAACAAGGAGCCGGGATACCGAGGAGCTAGGGTGGGGAAGCCACACGACGAGGTTTTCTAGTTGAAGTGTCACAACTACTTAAATAAAATTAATCGGCATTGTCAAGATATGAACGTATCGCTCTATTTGTTTACCGCACCGATACCCGATGTAAAATGACTACCAGTACATAATTATGTTGACGTTTTTGTCCTGATTGATTGAATGGGAAATATCAATTTGTGAAGAATCAGTCAAGTTATTATTCTGAGCTCTTACATGGCATATTACAAATAATCTCTCATAAACTTAACTGTAAAAATGTTGTAAAGTTTTTCTATTCCGCATATGAACATGCGTATTCACGACGATTTTACCGCTTTACAGACGTAATTAGAAACACAAGTCAGGAATGACTGGATAGTGTAACCTGGTAACAAGCTGTCTACTCGGAAGCACCTGTGTCCTATCTCACAGTGTTTCTTATGTGTAACTGGACACATACATATCTGGAGACATGCATGCATATCTTATTGCATGGCTATACAAAGACCAAACATCTGCTAGCAAATGCTGAATTTTGGTTTAGCACGGCAGTATAAAATGTACTTGATTGGTTCTCCCTACACCAATAATAAATACATTATACACACTTGGTCCTCATTATTTGCTAAATTTATAATCTGCAAAACGTTTTGTTTTAAGTACATTTAGACACGGAAATCCATGATGCATTTTTTTCTGTACATCCCTTTGTCGTATTAGTTATTGATATAATGTTATAATGTAGCCTACATTGAACTTCGTGACGTATTTTACTAGTTTTAACATTTTCACGCATTCTATTTTGTGCTATTGTGAAGGTAACTGTAATCGTCTATTATATCCGTACTATTATTCAGCTGGGTAATGGTACGGAAGCACGTGACGAAGTCTTACCTGTTTGAAACGTATTTTACAAGAAATCTATCTAAGGCGGTGAGGACACTATGTTTTTATCTTGTTTTAGATGAGCGCCCGCTTTAGAATAAGGCTGCGCATTCCCAAAAAAAGCATGTGTTTTTTTGTCCCAGCGCGCGCATTGGATTGTTGCCGATTTTCGAGACAAACCAGTCAATTTCAGCAGATAAAAAAACCCATTTTTATCCAGGCATGTTTTTTTGCTTGTTTTTGTCGTCGCCCTCATTAACTTTTTTTAAATAGGTCGACAGTTTTTTTATTCAATCATTACCTTTTCAAGAAATTTGTCCAATGGTTTTTTTGGTCGCCCTCATCAGGTTTTCCAGATCTAGGTTCAATGTTTGTTTTTTCTTAACTGTTTTTTTTCTGCCCTCCCTCAGTAGATTTTGGAGTTTTTTCTCATCTAAAACAGAGAAAAAAACATAGCTCTACTTGGCCTAACTGCGACGTTGCAAAATGACCGTGATAAAATAATTATTATAATTTGATTTCTTATTACTGTAGTCGACTTGTATATGGCGGTGTCACGGATTGACCATGCTAACTACCCAGCCAACATGTTTCATATATTGAACCTTGGTTGATTTGACGTCGGTCCACCGTCTGCGACGCTGGTCCCACACCAAACCAACAAAGGCTGTATGTATCGTGTCTGCCGGTATGCGTATTATATCGTGTACGTTTATTTTACATATATGAGGGTTCAGTACTGATACATCATGAGAGGGGCACGTGGCGCATTGGTAGAGCGCCTGACTGCCACGCCAATCATGCATGCTTCCTAGGTTCGAACCCCGCTGGTCCTGCATGGGTCTTTCAGAGAAATATTCTGCGTGCGTGACTAGACGATCACGTTAATGGCGGTCTCGTCGAGTTAAGGCTAAAACCTGTTTATTGACGTTAATTTCGCTTCTTCACCCTCATCACTGCTCATTGCATCATGTTTGTTGATGCCAGTTGAGTATATTTCTGTTCTGAAATGTGTCCAGTGTTCTACATCATGCACATACATGTAGACTACACTTTGTGCTCTCACATGCTACATACACATGATACAGTTAGATTGATCATTGTCGTTATTATTTTGACAGTTAAATGTGTGGTAAATTGTGTACCAGTAAAAAAATTAATATCGATGATTTCATATTAATTGTAGTAGTGATATGTGCGGTAGTAACTATTCTTCCATAATAAATATAATGTGCAGCTAGTGACAATCATTTCACGCACATGTGCGTATTCTACCGGGGAAATGTACACCCCGCAGCAATTAGAAAATACATACGTTCCATGGACATCCTGGCTATTTACCATTTAACGTGACTGTAAATATGAAAGACGCCGATTATTTTCAACCAGTCACAAAATATGACTACTGTCGCCACAACAATCCACGAACTCGGTATCGTATGATAGACACCCATTTATCATATTTTATTATATTATACAGTGCATAATATGATAAAATCGAAAATGGTGTAACTATATATACAAGTATTAAAATTTGCTTTAAAATAATTACATGAAACATACATGTTTTTTTAAATGATACTATACGTGATAGATATGTTTCCCGCAATCTAGTCTTTGGCAATTACAGTCATGCAATCAGCAAAATGAGCGACTCATCTCGTGCTAATGTGTAAATGGATTACTCTCGTGCTTATGTTACATTATCATATTATAACAAAGCATATGAGGACAACTATGCTGTTTGACTATACTGTCGTGCAAAGCCAAAATACAGTATTTGCTTCCTTTACAATACAAGTAAGCAGATACTGCCATTTGGCTTCGCAGAGCAGCATACATCGATCAGCACCTCGGTAGACTTTGGGAAGTGCAATTACGAATGAGTCAGATATACCCTTGGCCTGGTCATAATGGAGATACATTGCAGTGGTATACATAGTTTAATAGAGGAAAACGTTTGTCATCACGATATCTCCACACTTACACTTTGTATCAAGTACCAGTGATCCATATAATTATGATGAAACTCTAAGGTCAAGTTCAAAGATAGGTGAGCTATTTTTGAAGGTCACAGCGGCTAACATAGGAACAATTTTTGTTTTACTTCCATTTAATTACCACCAGTGATCCATATCATAAAACTCGATCGATCGAACTTATAATAATGCTACTTATAAAACTGTAGGTCTATTTCAAAGAGATGGTGATCTTGAGCTATTTTGGGTATCAAACAAGTCAGTGTCATCATTATATCTCATAAAAAACTCTAGGTCAAGGAGAGAGAGGAGATAGAGTAGACTGCATAAGCAGGACTCCCACTGGAGCATAAAAATGTTTAGCAAAAACTTTAGCAAAATCGATTTTTTTTAGCAATTTGCCCTATTCTGTAGCAACTTACTAGAAACGTAATTGAATATTTTCACAGTAAAACACACTAAGTACTATGATTTCTTGACCTAATAAATATGAATGTCCACCCACTTGTAGTTGTGTCTAAGCCTTTCATATTATGCCAGTTTGGGGATAATTATGATACGATGTAAGTCACAAGATAGGCCACTAATGTTTTTCTTATATGCCACAAAATATTTAAAAATAAAACACGTCGGTCTACTAACTTTATCTAGTAGTCTATTCTAGTAGTGTGTCACTGTAATATATCAAACTATGGTAATTTAGGCCCTATGTGTTTAGGGATAAAGGAACCTACTTTCAATGCCTCTCTTTTGTCAGGCTGCTTAAATATCTGTCCATGTAATGATGTCAAAGAAGGAATAATTCGCTCTGTTCTCTAAAATTAGTCTTGTCTAACCAGATAATTCTACCGGTTCAGAGTTCTCTGGTCTGCCAAACATCTAAATTTATAATAAATAATGTAAATAATTAAACATGTTAAACTCTATAGTCTACATTTTTTTATTAACATACATTTAATTACTCACAATTGTTTTAGACTATTGGTTATAGGCCTAATCTGAAGTTTTAGATGTCACTGGTCACTACGAGATCTGTTTAATCAGACTGTTTATCACTTTTAATAGCATGCTTTTGTGGTTGAGGTCATATGTTTGTTTAATGTTATATGGCCTACAGGCATGGGACGTCAGTCCAGCCTTCAACCAACACATCATAGGCCTACACAAGATCTTAATTACTTTCACAGTTTTCTTCCAATATTATAAACTATGTTACACCCTACATATCACAATAAGCATGCATCATGATAATCCTCATGTGATGGCGGAGGCATAGGGGCGTAACAATTGACGCATATGCGTCGAATTTCAGAACATTTTCCGGCACTGTATTCATCACGTATATTTATTAAGTCTTATTATTTAAGACTTGTTGTTTTAGTGTTGTCTATTATTGTTGTTATATTTTGCCATGCAAATGTATCATCGAGTTAGAAAAATGTTACTGCTATATATTGTTTTACCATATGTCACAGTTTCATTTAAACTTTTCAATGCCAAGCTCCTTTAAATAGATAAGAAGTGATTTGTTTTGGCTGTAAAATGTATATTGCTAAATTGGCTATCAACAACTGTGTATTCGTTGTGTTGAATAGTAATATTACACTTGGGTCGGATTTTGTGCAGTAGGCTTTTCTGCTCATCTATTGTTAGTACGGCATAGTCTAGTTAATTCTAGTTCATATGTTACCTGTCGTTGTATACTTTATTGTGGTTCCGATAAAAGCCAAAATTATCATAATATTGGTAAGAAAAATATGTTTGCTGTAAATGGCCAGACATGCAGCTCTATATTCAGCGCTTAGATAATTTGTATGACAGCAATTGATTAATTTTCAAACAAAGCTGAGGTTGTAAAGTAAGCAGGTGGTGGTTACCAGGTTCTGTTTAATACCTGAACTCATAATCTGTTGTATTTAGCTGTTGCTGATCGTTATTGCTGTCATGAGCGTCACAGCATCCGCTTTGGCCGTTGACTATTTTGGCCTGCCCTCACGCAAATTGATTGGACAGTAGGTTTTGTGAAAATACACAACCAGCCAGAGCGGTATTCATTTATCTGCTGAATTCTCGGCATGCCTGCCAATTGTACCCGAGTCCCCAATTAACCAACTGACACGCGCGCTCATCGTTTACAATTTGAATTATTGACTCGAGGAAAACAGACTGGTTGTTCCTGTTTTTTCGCCAGCTTACGGCTTTTACTGATGACGAGAACCAGTCACTGACTTTGTGAGCACGGCCTATTCTACGAAGCATCCTGCATTACTAAACCTGTACATGTTGTTCTTGATGGGTTAACTAGTCGATAAACTTGAAAGGCTGGCCAGCTTTTATCGACATGTCCCCCTTCAAGCTGTTGATGATTGTCAACAGCTTACGGCTATATGGATGTCAAGCTGTTAGCCAATCACCTTTTGCACACTAGTGTTTATACAATAATATGTACAGCTACCACGATTAGCATCTTCAAATACATCAATTATAATAATCACATGACAAATGCTATTTAAAATAGTAGTGTAATTGTAAATAGGTAAATAAGAATAACTGTGTCATAAAATACTGTAAAATGTATACAAGTAGCCTACAGTGACCACCCATTGGCCGGAAACTGTCAGTATTCTCCAGAGCGGCAGCTATTTCTATGGCTGTTGAATAAACGGCAAAAAAATTGGGTTTATATTAGCTAAAACACACATTACTATTACTTTAATGGAATAGGACAGAAATAAACAGCTATGCACAAGCATTATCTCAGTAATTTAAATCAAACTTGTCCCGTACGACGATTACATAAATACGTGTCTTTATCATTTGCTTTGCTGATTTGTACGCTTTCTCACTCCAAAGCTACCCCCACCCCTCTAGTTATTTCAATTTTGCCTTCACACATGTTAGGAATGTATCTCTTGCATACACCTGCTGCCTGTTGTATGACTAGCTAGGTACATGTATATATACGCTACAGATCAGATTATCAATCGTCACAATCAATTTAGGCCTAAAAATATTTGCTAAACCGCTTGACCGCGAATTTACAATGCTGTCGAAATATGCAATCACTATTTGAAATGGATACAATGACCAAATATTATATAAATTATTCTCTAATACCGTTTTTATCCCCCGCCCGTAGGGGAAGGGGGGGGGGAGGGTTTTAGTCGCGCCAGGATTCTGTCTGGCGTCCGGCGTCACGTTTTCTTGTGGGCGCAAAAACTCAAAAACTACTGGTCAAATCTTTTTGAAATTTTAACATGAATTCGTATTAACATGGGGATGTGCAAGTGATTTTTTAGAGATGCTACCAAAATTTAAAATGGCCACCAGAGGGCAACTCTAAAATTTTTTGTGGGTGCAAAAACTCACATTTACTATCACATTTCCCACGATATGGAGATGTGCAAGTGATTTTTTAAGGTTTTACTGAAATTCAAAATGGCCGCCATGGATAAACTTCATATTTTCTTGTGGGCGCAAAAACTGAAAAATGGAGATCAGTAATAATTCACATTGTACAATCACATTACCCACCATCTGGAAATGTGCATGTGATTTTACTGACATTTAAAATGGCCACCACAAATCAACTTTTTAAATATTTGTGACCGCAAAAAGTCTAACCTAATTTATGGCGGGGGATGATATAGGACTTCAGTCCTCTTGTTATAGACAGTGAAAGCAAAATGAAATGAAATGAATCGGGCTTTAGGCCACCTTTGTGCACATATAGGCTAAACTGGGCCAGGAGAACCTCCTGAGGATGGTGAGATGATTGAGATGACACTGTCCTCCAGACACAGGATTCGAAATTCGAGCCCTGGCGGTCTGAGGCCGAGCACGCTACCTCTCGGTCACGGAGGCTCCCCACAATACTAACTTTCACACGTGGATGGGGAAGAAACAATTTTGTTTCTTTCAAACCGCCGAGACCGGGAACCGAACCCCGGACTCTGGCGTGAAAGGCAGCGGTGCTAACCACTACCCTAGGGCCCCCGCCCACAGTGAAAGCAAAACGCTAATACCACTAATCCACCATTTAATAGCAGTCGCTTACACATGACCCGTGATGTCGATGTAATGACGGAAGCAAAGACACGCGATCACAATTACCCACTGTATGCAAAGCTTCAGTACCATGATTACCTGTTATACATTTCATGGTTTTATAGCCGCATGGCATTAGCACTGGACTCAAAATGCGCATACATAACCTACGATTAGGTAATGGAAGCCAGTCCAACCGTAAAAATATGAAAATTGACTAATTATTTATCAGAGGATACAGCTCCATCATGATGATTAACCCTTTCAACGCTGAAATATTTTGTATAAACCATGGAAACCAAAGGATTTCCCTTCAATCTTACTTATGCTCTTTCTGCTTCATTTCAATACCTATGTCAGGGATATACGGAATGTCCCTATTCATAAAATTAATGTCCATGGTTGTACTACGACAATGGGTATACATTTATATACGTTAATGTGCGCAAAGGAGACCAGTCACGATTTGACAATGTATTTCAAGCTCTACGTCTGTAATAACACACTGAAAACGAGTTGACCATTTCTTATGTAGCATGAACTCCTTATCCCCTATCCTGCTAAGTTATTTTATTTAAATTTTCACCCACTTGAAGGTGTGTTTCGCTACCGCGACCCACAACTTCAAGTGGCTGAAAATTATACATATTTGTTAAATTTAAGCACAGATATTTGCAAATCTCAATGTTTAGACACACATTTAATTTCAATAACTGTGATTTGGTGGACTAATCAAACAGATTAAAAACGACAATAGTCGTGATCAGCAGGCAAAGGGTTAATATTTATCCGGGAACATTTTTGAATACGGGATCTGTTGATGAGCAGGCCATCGGTTTAGACCACTTGATGACACAACGGTGTGAGAATGGTGAGGATGGCCAATTTGGGATTAATTCTGGGCGTGGGATGTTGAAGAAGAGCTGCATGCCGCCTTGAGGAAGGAGGGGTGGGAGGCTAACATATTGGCCTCTCACTGGTGAGGAGGGGCCGCCACCTGATCCCATGTATACCACCAGGGGACTGACCAAATCAATTTCTCAAATGCATGTTCTTTGACCACAGCTCAGCCTGCCACTAGGTGACCGGTGGCGGTAACACGGCTAAGCTGCGTGTGCTCGCCACCTCAAACTCCTTAACCCGGCAAATACGAGGCGTTGGCACAATGTTGGGGTGATGTTGGCCCATCGTCTACGTCGCGCCAACATTGGGCCAGCGTCTCGTGCTTGTTTGTAAATCAATCCTAAATCCATGCAGTTTATAAGTAGCACCAGAAATTCTGTCTTATGTATTTCCGGTAGCACATAATTATATACTTCCACTAAATTATACATGCATACAAATGTAGTCAACTATCTTAATAAGGGTTTTTGCCAATACTGGTCGCTATTCAAGGTGCTAATTTATATTTGCGGTCCGAAGAGAGACATTGAACCAATGCTGAAGATAACCCAACATTTAATAGAACATTGGCTCGTGTTTGCTGAGGATTGCAGGCGCTGCCCACGTGAAATCTAACTTCTTCTGGCGAAAACTAGAATCGCCGGGAGCATCCTGCCCAGCGAAGGTGGTTGGTGACAGTCAGACCAGCTTTGACTAGTAAGGCAGTGTAAATATAGAATACCATTGCCTTATGGCTGTTAATCCTGCAGGTGATTTCACCAGCGGTCATCACCAGCACACACTAGACGTTAGACCATCCCTTCCCAGCAAACACAAAACATTTGTACAACATCGGCCCAACGTCTTCGACGTTGGTCCAACATTGTACAAATGCTATACAAATGTTTTGTGTTTGCTGGGTTGGCTTCGAAGTCAAGGGATGCCAAATGTCTCAGGGTTGCAGGTCGCACACACACAGCTTTGTTATTGTCATCATATTTTTGTCTTCAGATCTCTGTCTTGTAGCCGCGCACGAGAACGGGCGCGTGTCTTATACATCTAAAGTGACCAGGTGACAGCACAAGTGGAAGCACTGGAACAGAACTGATTAGTCAACAGCCGATTAATGATTTTCTTTTTCCTATTGTTTTTTTTACATGTAGTTAATAGTTTGCTGCTTCAGAATCAACGCACTGCTAATTGCAGTAACTCTCTAAGCCGCTATTCCTCATAAATTCATGACCTACTCTACACAAATTATGGATGTACTTGATCAGACCTTAGTACCCCTTTCGCTTATTACCTTCCATATATGTACAACAAATAACCGACAAAAACGTATTTTTTTTAATGCAGGCCTACATAAGTGATCAGATAAAATGAATGTTGAACGCCGTTGCAAGAAGTATAAATGACAATGATTTTTAATATAGGATCCTCAATAATATATAGGGGCCTACGTACAATAGCGTCGCAAAAATAAATAGGTGTCAACAACTTATGTGTATGTTGCGACATTACTCGTTCATGCAACCAAAACTACAGAAAAACTTGGTGCAATCCAGACTTTAAATAATGTTCACTTTTAAACTGTCGACTAGGAAATAATTGAGCATAAGAACATAATAACTATTTGTAATTTTTTATTGAAGAACAGTTAAATTTTTTTAATTTAAGTTAACAGATTATCTTTGAGAATTCAGTTCTGTTATTTTGTTCTCCAACACACCGACAGCTGTGTATTTACAAGCTTTCTAGCTGAGCACCTTTTCCTCCTCAAACAATACCACATAAAGTACAACTATGATTCAATGTCTCAATACGTATACGTTTCCTCATTTGCTGATCAAAATCCGTGTCTGATTTAAATAAGCCAACCTATCACTAAAAATGTATGATTACATATTTTATGAACCAATCTAATTAAATTGAGATATTAAACAATTTGAAAAAAACACTACATTTTATTTAAAAAGCATTGAAATGAATGAGTGAATGAATGAATGAATGAATGAATATTGCTTTACGTCTATTTCTGCACAATCATGGCAATATCACGACAGAAGGAAGCCCGAACCCGGGACTATGCCCTACTCTTATTTCGAATAGCTTCAAGGGTTCTTTATAGTGCACTGTACCATAGGCAGCACTGTACTCTCCATGCCTTTGAACAGTTTGGGGCACTGTATATGCACAACCACGATGACAAATATCCGTCCCGACCGAGATTCGAACCTGATACCCCCAGGTTACAAGTCCCAGTCGATACGAATGAGCCATCGAGGCCGGCCAACAAGCATTGAGATAATTATAGGCATACATGGGACGTTCATCCGTTGATCATTTAATGCTGGTGTAACGTTTGCGACGTTACCCCAGCCTTAAAATAACGTAGGCCCAACGTGTCGTGTTTGTTAGGATATTGTACATTAATCATTTATCGACTGTCAGAATGGAACCTAAAACACAATGAAGTAACACCACAACATATTTTTTTTACATCTGAACAAAATATGTATTAAAGGTTATCTATCACCCCTTATATGGTATGAATAATTGTGTCCTTATATGGGGTGATTGGCTATCATGTGACCCTGAGAGGGTCACATGATAGCCAATTACCCAATATAAGGAAACACTTGTGCCCCATCTTGTGGCAACTTTGATTTATTTGTCACAAAATTATTTATACTATATAAGGAGTGATAGATCACCTTTAATTAACTTCAAATAGCTTTGCCATTTCGGACTATTGTTGGGTGTATTGCAGGCTGTGGCCAGACGGGGTACTTCATGTAAAAAATTGCTGTAATTCATGTAAAAAATTGTTGCCGACTGGGATAATTCGTGCATTTTAAAGGTGATCTATCACCCCTTGTATGGTATGAATAATTATGTCCTTATATGGGGTGATTGGCTATCATGTGACCCTCTCAGAGGGTCACATGATAGCCAATCACAACCTATAATATCATGGTTATTTCGGCAATCATGTTCTTACGATACTAGTATTTACTGCATGCAGCATTTATTATCACTTCTCAGAATATATCGACTTTAAAAATGCATAGGCATAATTAATAAAATATAAGCATAACATTCATATATTTAGTGTTTTTATATTGTGATTCTGCAAAATGTCGCGAATTTGAGTATACTGACTCATTATGATTTATTATTATTAGGCCTATTTATATTATTATTGTCTTCGACGTTGGTCCAACATTGTACACATGTTATACAAATGTTTTGTGTTTGCGTCTCAAATGTTGTGCGCACAAATATATAGGCTACGTGTATGGAGTGATGACAAGGATTGCCTTTCATCAGGATTAATCAGCAGTATGATAAGAATGTGGACGTCGTGATACGGCATCTGGTGAGATATGATTCATTTGTGAAGAGAAGCGACTCGTAGGAACATTACCACCTGCACGGCATAACATGACCTTTAAAAGCAATGAATCTTGTTGGAGATCCGTGTATTTAGCAGCTAATGACGCCACAGGAGTACACCCAATCCATACACATGTTCTATTAGACGTGGCCAATATTAGGCCTATATACCGACTTACTTTAAACCTTAGGATGCCATGAACCACGCATTTTCCTGCATGGCAATCAAATATTAACCATGAATTTTATATCAGAAAAGTAATTTGGATGACATCATATAGACATGCGAGCTACCTTAACTATTGACGTGTTCAATGAATATAGCGTATATCGCGTGAGCGTGTACGAGGGTTAGGGGAGACCACCATCCCAGAAAACACGACACGTCGATACAATGTTGGATAAATGTTGGGCCAGCGTCGCAGACGGTGGCCCAACATTGATCCAACATTGTATCCATGTGTCGGTGTTTGCTGAGATCTAGCATAGATTTTAACAGTTTTGAAAACTATTGGTTGTAACTACACGAAAATAATATCATCATATCAGGTTTCATTTTTAAAATATTCTGCATTATTGTCTTGGTAATCAATAAAATGTACACAGTCTGATTTATTGCAATAAGTCTCCATAATCTGATCATTTATTGCACATCTAAAATTATTGTGTAACCAATACATTTTAGCGTGGATTCAAAAATACAGTTAGTATTGTGGGGAGCCTCCGTGACCGAGAGGTAGCGTGCTCGGCCTCAGACCGCCAGGGCTCGAATTTCGAATCCTGTGTCTGGAGGACAGTGTCATCTCAATCATCTCACCATCCTCAGGAGGTTCTCCTGGCCCAGTTTAGCCTATATGTGCACAAAGGTGGCCTAAAGCCCGATTCATTTCATTTTATTTCAAAACGGTGCGCCTTAGCAACCAGTCATTTCAGAGAAAAACACTTAACTTTGCGCTTTTGAAACACAAGCAAAATGCAGGGTTTTTTAAAGAAAAACCCAAATCACCTTATATTGTTTTATACCGACTTTAAAAATGTTAAACTGTACAAAGAAGCCATTTAACTTATGTGCGTACAATTGTAGCGCTAACCAACATCACCAAAATATATCCTCTTTGTTCTGGAAATTTTACTCCAATACAACCACTTACTCTAAAATATACTTAAGTATGTAAACTAATAAACCAGCAGTGTGATTTCCTATTCTAAACAGCTATCAACAGTGATTTCACATCGTAACTACGAAACAGCGTTACCTATGAGATAGAAGTAGTGGTAACAGATCACTGGTAGTCTCCGCTGAAAACCAGTCATATTTTACGTCTGATTTGTTTAGGTATAACACAATATTGATCTGGGGCATGTGCAGGTAGGCCCAGCAAACAGCGAACTGCATGCTGAGCAACTTTATTTATTGTGTAGCTAGTGTGGGTGTGAGTTTTTGGTAACACCACTGCTGTAGTTTTATGGTTTCCCTCCGGTATTTGACAACCTGGGTAAATATCAACTTATTCCGAGTCACAGTGCAGACAGCCCGGCCCCAGTGGACGACAGGGAAGCCACTGCCGTCCACGGCTATTATTACCAGCAAACATCACGAGACGTTTAGCCATTGCTATATCAATGTTGGGCCAGCGTCGTATAAGGTGGATCAACATTAAAACAGCGATGCCTTAATGTCTATATTTGCAGGATTACCCGCAACTCCAAATGTGAGAGGAGGAAGCACTAAACCACTATAGCGCGTAATAATAGGAATTACGCTCATAAAACGAGACTAATATTAATACACATATCCAAGGCCCAGTTATATTTACATTGGCATATTTTGTTAATTTGAATATTAATAAATTTAAGAAAGAATTGAAAAGAATTATGTTACGTTCACGTATTCTCTTCTCAGCAGGTTTAATCTGCTGAGAAGAGACTACGTGAACGTAACATACTGTAACGTAATGTAACCGTTACACAACGTTGTTTTAGAGCCACGTGTAATATTTCGTTTTTTATCGTCATCTTTAACATTTTTGCTGCTGAATTGTTTGTTTGTATTTGTCATTCATTTAAAGCTGGGATTACAGCTTTAAATGTTATTTACAGTTATGAAATATAGACATTTAAATTTTCACCCAGTTGAAGTTGTGGGTCGCGGTACTGTAAAATTGAATGATTCGACCACCTGAGTTCTACAAAAAGCTATTTTATCAATTCCAGTGACATTTTCATTTCGTTTGAAACCTGCTTGATCCCATATATACTGGTCTAGCAATACAAGGGATAACTGTACAAAATAACTTTTATAAAACGTATAATTCTATGGTACTATCTACAGCTCACAATTTAAAAAATAAAAATTCTACAGAGAATTTTATATCTATAAAAGTGCATAGTATTAACATATCTTATCATGATCACTGCATATACTATCATTCTGTTCTGACTGTGGCGTAATATATGATAATAATTTATTAATCTGTTGGTCTATATTCTATGTATGTTATGGCTGTTGATTCACTGCTATTGCTATTGTAGGCCTAATGCAGCATAGAAGTAATGCATAGAAGTGTGTTATTAGTATACATCGTCACCTTAGAATTAATGGGTCGTATCTGCCACTTGTTGAAGTGCCAGATACCGCCCTATAATCCGCACCTGACGATATAATGATACTATGTATACATGGGGTCTGCTTGGCATGTATATTGTATGTTCACGCAACAACCCCATTTGATCATGCATATGATTCAGTTACTATGGTTTTATTATGATGATTTGAATATTTGATATCCGTCTTTGAGTAATGAGGAAATAAATTCATTTTAAGGCCAACACATTATAAGAAGTGGAGGTGCCGTCGTCAATGCCTTATTCGTCATCACCATTGATTTGGCATGCGAGCCAGCATCACCTCACTCATATCCCCGCAAACGCGATACCTTGACCCAGTGTTGTTTTAATGTTGTCCCGCCGTCTTCGACGTCGGCCCAACATTAAAACAACACTGTGTCAAAGCCTCCTCTTTGCTGGGACACTTTTAATTTTGCTCACTGCCAGTTCTATGCTGGTCCAGCAACGCAGACGTATATCAACTTTGAGAGCGGACTCGATGACGTGTAGATTTATTAGGATTCTACTTAGCGCATTGTGTGACAGATAACCCTTCACCTGGCTATCCCGTAAAGGTCATCTAGCCTGTCCCTGTGAGAGGTCCACTAGTCCACGGATCACACGTAAACCCCGGGCTCATACACTATGTCAACCGGGAACCTACAACGCCCGAGCGTCCGTGCTCAATCGTAATACAAACTCTCGCCCTATATGTATGCACTGGTAACGTGAAATTCTGCGGGACCCCTGATGTTTGTCATCTTTTCCAGTCCCCGGTTTGACCAACTGACTTAACTGAGTGGGTTGGCGAAAGCGGGCCTGGGTCTCGTTTTGACCATACCCTCCCAGGCCTTCAGATTTAAAAAAATGGTGGCGAGTCAACATCAAATTGCTCGTTTGATTAATTATATTTATTCATTCCACACTACTGTTTGGTTATATTATAAACCTACTGTACTACACATAGCAAATTAATCGCTTAATAATTATCACTGGCGAGTTGTATGAAGTGTAGTTTAAACATTGGGATTCAGACTGATGTTCTGAGATTATTATGGTTATGGAATTAAACGAATATACAGATGGATGTTCTGAGAGTATTATGTTTTTTTATAATTAAACAAATATAAGTAATTTTCAACCATTTGAGGTTGTGAATCGCGGTAGCGAGACACAACCTCAATTGAACATTTAAATAAATTACCTTAGCAGGATAAGAGTTAACACATATTTAGTAACCCGAACACTGACAATAAAGCAGTAGCAAAGCAAAATTAAAAACTAGAAATAAAGTTACTTTTAAGGGAATAAATATTTTTTTGTGACCTAAATCTTTTTTTTTATTTTGGCTTCTTGATATGTCCATAATATGTCAACATGTCCATAGACCAGAATTGCGTATCTTTTTTTGAAGTTTGTGTTGCGCGTTTACCAGTTAACCGAGAAATAAGACGATATTTAATTTCGGACATGCATGTGCAAAATAAGAAATAGGCCTACGGGAATAGGCCTAACTGATAAATGGGGCTTTCGACACACTTGCTACGTTGCCACCGCAACTCAAAATTTAAAATACTTACACAATTCTAATCTATAGACATGTTCGCATAATTATTATGGGTATATCAAGAAGCGATAATAACATTTTGGATGATTTTTGACCTCATAGTGTCGCTTACAACTAAACGGACTAATTCAACAGGATGCTGTTTGAGGTGAAATCATTATCACTTTACTACTGTACGTTGATGTTACTCCTCGTGGGATAAACAGTCATAGCAACCTCCTCCGTTTTTCCGTGTTATAAAAAAAACTATCTAAACTAGTGTAGAGCAACAATGGACACTCTTTTATAGTTATTGTCATGATATATGGCAATGACAAATGGGACAGTCCAACTATTTTAAGTTGCGGGGCAATCATTGAACAGACGTGTACCCAAGCTAAATAAACTTAAAATTGACCAAAATACACTTTTGTATCAGCAATACCAGCATCAAAATAACGAGCAACACAGCATATAGTTGAAAAAGCAGGATATTTGTTGTTTTGTGGTAATAAATGAACATTTCGCATGACCAGATGATAGGCTGGGCGACGTGGCGTATATTAACGGCTACGTACACTGTTATGACTAGCTATGGATTAGAATTAGCCCAACCTTCGCTCAAATTGTATTAGAAGAATACTGATGATGATGTGAGCGGTGGTAGGGCAGTATTGATTTGGGTGGTCTCTAGAGATGAATTAAATTATTAACCTTACGACCATTCACACTGATGTGGTCACTTGATTGTGATTGCACATGTCGCTGCAATCATATGTTTGTTATCTCTTGTTACGAGGGATTTTTTTCTCAATTAAGTATTCCGTATTTGTTTTTAAAACGCATGGGAGCTAATCTGTTTTCTTTGTGGTATTTATCTTCGCACACATTATACTTGTATATCTATACTGTTAGGTGGCCCCATCCGCCCCTCCAGTCACAGCACGTAAACATGGTAGGGTTCGTCCTCTCTACCTTCATTGGCGGCCGTCATCTCATTCATTATTTACACTCAGCCGCCGCGGCGATGCAGTCCATGTCAGCCTCACCAGACAGCTAACGCCATGCATTGACCCGATGCTGGGCCGACGTCGCAGACGACGGGCCAACATTGAATAGACATTGGGTTAATATCTCGTTTTCGCTAGTCAACAAAGACAGCTCTGGTCCAATACTGGGCGTCATGCGGCCAGCACCTCACGCAGCTTGCTCCTTTTAAAAGTCTAAATGTCTTTAATTTCTTGCGGGTTTTTACGTAAATATTTTGAAGTGCTTTAACCCTCTTTGTGCCACATATACACCTTGAAGTCGTGGCCCGCTAGCCCTACCCACAGATTACCGAGTTTATTATATTTTTTTGGACACAAAATGTTGTATGACTGATTCAGCCCGGTGAACACAAAACATGTGTAGGCCTATAGCATTTATACACGGTTGGACCAACATCGAATACGTTGGGCCGACGCTGTATAAGTGTTACATACATGTTTGTTATACAATTGTTTTGTGTTTACGGTGAGTACATTACGTGATGAAATAATATGGAGCTTCACACACTAAGATATGTCATCAACAACAACACACATCCAAACAATCACTTTAGATTACCGTTGGTTTAACCCTTTCACCACTGAAGCCCGTTTTTATGTGCTGAATGCCATTTAATGTGGGTGCAATATCTGTGACTCTGCCACACCCTTGATCCACCATTGTCGGGAATTTTGTGTTTGTTATAATGTATTCCTTTACATTCCCGGCGAAGACGATGGCCATTATTTTGGAAGTTGATCATTACTCAGTTACACAAACTATAGTAAACTAAACAATTGTGTACAGCTTCTAAGAAAATATAGTACTTAAGTATACAAAATGTATAGCAGAGATGATGTACCGGGGTACTGCACTCATATTCTCGTACAAGTTATGATATATCATAGGCTTCGGAATAACCAATCCGAAGCCTACAATATATCGTAACTTGTATGAGAATACAGGCCCTGACATGTATAATCAGTCATGATAGAAGTGAAGAAAAAAAAAATTAACTTCTGTACATGTTGTATTTCTCCACAAAAGAAAGAGCACCTGAGTCTTGGACTGCATTTTTTCACACAAACGTGACCTGTACTTCAGCCCCGATATCATGCGAGCGATTAGTATTTTTATTATAATGATATGGTTATAAGTATGGAAACAAGATTTCGAAGCTGAGAGATATATTGATACAGGGAACAGTCCAATGGATACATTTTCTAATGTATAATGATATGGTTGTAAATGAGAGTTAGTTTTGATATACTGTATGTTTGTTAATGCCCTGTCATTCTTTACGTTTTTTCTGTGTGTTTCAGTGCGCCTACATGACAGTATACAGGATGAGGGATTTCATTACTTAGTCTTTGATTTGTAAGTAGTTTTCAGTCTGATACACTGTAGATTTTCCCCAAGGACCTGTATTGATTAAATCTGCAGCCCAAGGAAAATAACACCCTACTTGTAGAGTCAGCGAGTAATTGAAATAGATTTAATATCTTCTTTACAATTGTATGTCAGTTCCTACATGCATATAAGAATGTGTCTAGCCGACCAGTTTGGACGCTGTGGCAGCATTTGCTCAATGTTGGCCCATATTTGTATGTTGTATGGGCCTACTCTTTCCATATCCGTTGATCTGCTGCTTAGAGATTTTATACAATGTGATATGGCCTGCTGAAAAGTCTTACCATCGAATTACAATTATGTTAAATATATATATATTTGTTATATACATGTATACTCTCGATTTCCTTGCAAAAGTAATAAATAATTAAAGTTTGTTGTTTATGAATTTTCAGGGTCACAGGTGGAGAATTGTTTGAAGATATAGTAGCTCGAGAATTCTATAGTGAAGCAGATGCCAGGTATGGACCAATTAATAAACATTTAGAAAGGACATTGAGTTTTTCAATGTTTAATGGTACCGGAGTAATAAGCATACATTAGAAAATATATTATTATCTGAACCATTAGGTTTCATCACAATTAACATCCTGGTCCACAACATCTTAATATAATATAAATGCAGGATACCTATACGAGAAGAGACAATAGCACCCCAATCTACCACAAAATATGTTTTTTTAACGACTTAACTAATTATGGTACATTTTTATTCTCCGACCATCTAAGTGAAGGCTGAGGTTATGCCTTCAGCTTAACCTCCTCCCCCCCTCTGAAGTGAGATCGGGGGTATGGCGTCAGGCGTCAGCCGCTGGCAGCATTTTCGTTTCCAGAGCATGCACCCCAGAATGTGTTGATGTACATCCTGGAGGTTAACAATGTTTTGTTCAGAGCATTTATCTGAAAACCCTTGGGGGGTATTTCTTTCATATTGCACACATGCATCCCCCAGGGTTTAAATATGTTTTTTTGAGGGGCTATAATCCTTTGACTTACTTTCTGACCTACATCTCTGAGCCAACATAGAAACTAGCATACATGTCTCTATGCATTTTTTCTTTTCTGAAAAACTGGGTATGTCTCTCATGTTGCACACATAGTGTACCGGTAAACATATTTTATTAACAATTGATTACATACACCACTCAGGGGGGGGGGGGGGGGGGCTTGGTAGATTTGCCTTTTCATGTTGATGATCTTTGACCTACTTTTAGAGGCAAAATATCCCTTGAGACTTACATCTTGTTTCTGGACCATATATTAAGTGCCCTAGGGGGGGGGGGGGATTTGATATTGCACACACATCCACCCACCAGGGGTGTATACTTTTATGTGGCTTTTGAAGTATTGGTGATTGTGACTTTTTACCTACTTTCTGATAGAAAGAACTTGACACATGTTTTCAATTATTGAGCACAATACATGACATTTGTGTGTTTCCATCATGAAGGCGGGGGATGATAGCTATGCCTTTTCCATCTTGTTGAAGTATTCTACCAATACAGAGCCAATGCTTCTTGATTACCAATTGATCATTATTGTCCACTACACATTTGATAGTAATATTAATTAATAATCTATATAATGATTTGTTAGTAGAAAACATTTTTTATTGATAATCTAAAACATATAAATCATGATGAACAAGATTATTCTGAAAGCTTTCGAAAAATAGCAATCTTGAGATATTTTCTATTTTTTGTAAAAAAAGTCACATAACATTGACAGCCATGTGCTGAGTAACTTTTATTAGAATTTTGTAGATGAATCATGTGTATTATATATTTAATGATATTATATTTATTTACTAAATCTCTCTTGTGTCTATATATTCCCCCCTTTGAGATTTAAGCAGCTTATCTAACACTTTGAAAAGTGGTATACCACAATGTAAAGTGATTGATCTATACCCATTTAATACCCAGAAGATAATATATCGTCCCTTGATATCATTGTGGTGTTGTATTCACTACTTCCAAGGTGGTTATATATAGTGTATTTCATATGTTTTAACTGCTATATTTTAATATGTGATACATTGCACATTTAAATTATATGGTCAAAGATAATTATCCTCATTCTAAACTCTTAAATTCACAGAATTTAAACTCTCTTATCCCAATTTTATCTGAAATGTGCCCTTTTTCATAATTATGTGAACTATGTTTAAATCAGTAAAAACACATTACAGTAGTCATGTTGATTGAAAGAAAATGATTAGTGATACCATGTAGCTCTCTCGGTGCTGGCATATTAAAATTCACTAGTAGAGTGACATACTGTGATTCAATATTGAACCAGCAACTAAAATTTGTTTTGGATAGATTACCCAATCTAGCTGCTAATATTTGTAGTATTTTTTATCTGATGATAAAACCATGTAATATGAAACATAGCTAAAAGAAAATATTGTCCTATTAGATCCATAATGTAATATCTGCTACCTAATTAAGTTGACAGATATGCTCTTTTAATTCCAGCAGGCACATCCAAATTATTTGAAGTATACAGCAATAGATGCAAATATTTTGTTCAAAACAAAAAGTTTGAATAAAATTAATACAATATAATGAATCCAATAGCAGCATCTAGAGAGCATCTAATAGACATTCCATTCTACTAATGATGTCAATATTTTCTGGCACATTTGTTTATGTAAATATAACTTTTGAGTAATCTTTACTTTTGCATCTACTGAATTGTTTATTCTTATATTATAGCATCATTTTTATCTCTTTAAATATTCAGCTATTTCAACAAATGATTTATCACAATATATATATATATATGTATATATACCGTATTTATTCTAATAAATGCCAGGAGTGGTAATTAGAGAAGCCCTTGAGTTGACAGAGGGATGGGTGCTAATTCGAGTAGTGTACATGATCGTGGGTTTTATTTTGAAATGAGGGGGGTGGGCGTTCATTGGGATATGGGCGTTTATTACAATAAATACGTTATGTAGGGCAATGTATGCATTTTTAGAACTAAAATATTAACATTTGTTTTAACACAATAAATTCTGCTAACCTTTTCCATTGATTAGTTGTGTGTCATCCTTTGTGGTTGAGGCAACTTTTTAATCTAATATCTACATGTACATAATTATGTGAATTGTAATCAAAATATTATTGTTTAGTCATCCCGTGCTGGTCTTCATGTATTTGCATGTCTGGTAATAAACTGAATGCATGATTTACAATTAACCCTTTGTCAGTCACAGTTCTCATAATTGACTATTTTGTAAAAGATAACACTTTACTGGCTGACAAAGGGGTGATTAATAATCCAAATCCCTCAACTGAACTACTGAAGAAGAACGTTTCAAATATTCACCACAAAAATTTATGTTATGGAATTTATATTATGAAGTGTCATATAATATACATGCTGTCTGAGTAAGGTTGCCTTTGACAAATTTGTTTTACGTTTTTTTTAATGCTTCATCATGTATCTTTGTACAGCTGGTATGATGTAGATATTACAGATATCTTCCCCTCAGGTTCTGAGAAGTGCTGGAAAATTCACCAATAGCTCTGACTTGTTCAACGATTGATACAATAATTGAGATCACCTACGCCATTTTAGCTTAGGAATTTGTTGTGAACATGATACACTCATTGTTATTTGATAGTGAATTTTCTTCATTGGGGCAGACATTGGCTGTGACAATTTTAACGATGACGATTGTCCCATAATATTCTAGGTTGAAATGTGGTGCTCATTCGGACAGAAAAAAAAACATAATCTATAAAACCATCTTTTTAAAATTTCAAGCACTTCAGAAATGCACACAAATCATGTCAATGTGGCTGAATTATTGTTCACTGTATAGACTAGTCTCGAATTTTTTTTATTTATAAAATGTAAAAATATTTCCCAATTTTGATGATGGTATTCAAATTAATTATCCGAAACATAAAAACAATATTTTTATAAAATATTCATGGCACATTAAATATAACTGATAATTATTTTCATTAAAATGGCGAGAAACTCAAGAAGTGTAAAATATGACTCATTACAGTCATGACACAAAATTCCTAACTACTTTTTCTCAAAGCTGGTGGGCCAATGGCTCAGATGTACAAAAACATTTGAGTGAACGTTTTCTGTCATTTGGTAATTTCATGATCAAAGTAACAATGTTTTTTACTCTGCTGTAATCAGTCAAACAATTTATGGTGATGACATTTACTGTTATAGTTATAGCAGCTCCGCTAAAAATCAGCAAACCTCATTGCTCGGTTGAGCGTGGGGACCAGACATCGCATTCTGACGTCTAATGACGATCCACGCACTAAAAGAATTAAACAATTTATAATGGCTGTAGATACATAGGTATTCAAATAAATCGGAAAGAGCTAACTAAGACATTTGTGTTGATTTCAAACTGCAAAAAACCCTTTGTTTTACATGGTACAAAATATTTCGGCGTTGTAGAGGTTAATAAGCAGTGAAAGTAAAGTAAAAACGCAATTTTGTATGACTTGAAGGTGAAAATTATACTTACATGTACAATATACTGTAATACTACATGTGCAAGATTATATACTACTAGTTCAACAAGTTTGATGTGTTTTTTAAACAGTTAAGTTAATGTGCCATTAACTTGCCCATTTCTGCTTCTCTGTAGATTTAAGTGTTGCAGCATTATATAGGCTTGATAACTGGTTTCAAGATTACTTTGTTCTCTGTTTGTTCATTAGTTCACTTGCAAATAGAGATGCTTTTTCAGACAGTAGTCTTAGCATTACCTGACCTAGAATGTCTGACTATTCAACAATATTCTGAATTATTTCACAATGTGGTGCGTCTTTAATTTAAGCTAAATTGCAAAACGGTGAATATAAAGTGATGGCCTTATATGCGATGGCCTTATTACATAATAAGGCAACAGAAATGTTTTGATTCTGTCCATATCATTCATGGTAATAAATACTATGGAGGCTTGTTAGCATTGACGATAACTACTCCATTGAGATTTACTTAAACCATGTTTTAACTGGGTCTGGCATGGGTACAGCAGAATGTAGACAAGAGCTCGTAGAGTATTGTTATACCGGTATTTTATATTTATCCTATTTGAAGCATTTAACAGTTAATTTGGAATCGGCAAGAATGGCAACTCCATTGTACATAGATGCATAAAATAATACGAACAACTTATTCTGTATGCATGTAATTTACATGTGCTCAGTTGAAAGCAGTATTTATCTATAAAAAAAACAATCCAGCCTATCCAATGTCAATTACCAAGGCAATTGCATTTATACTTCTTCTGAGACAGTAGGTGTCCATAGAGTGTGTATGATTAATAACAAATGATACGTTTGATTTGATTTTTTTGAATTTTTTGAAATTTCTCAGATGAATACAATAAAAAGTTTGCAGGAGCTGGTAGTTGGAGTAGCGATCAGTGCTCATCTTCAGAATATATAGTAGATGCTCCTTCTCAATGGAGAAATTGATCTCAGTTGAGAGACTTACATGTAGGACTAAGCTGGATTAATTGCTGGACATCTTTCTTTGCTGAACTAATCGGTATGTTAGTAAGAGGATGTGCATGATTTCTTACAAAGACTAACCAGGTCACGGGATAACCACTTGTAGCCACAAGCTGGCCTCTTACTCAGCATGGCTTGTCTGTTTATTCATTTCAGTCACTGCATTCAGCAGATCTTTGAGGGGGTACATCATTGTCACAATAGTCATATCATTCATCGAGACTTAAAGGTGGGTCAGCGGGTATTGTTTTATTATTCACATGACCTTTTTGTACAGTGTGACAAAGCCAATTACATCTACTCACTATTTACCACCTGTGATATGATTATGACATCAGAATCTTGAAAAAAACTTCCAAGATTTTAAGAAAAGGGAGAGTGTCAATTGCCCTTTCTTGAATGCATCTGAGTCATGAAGGTATATCTCCAGTCTGAGCCCTCTAACTAATTTCTGCTAATTTTGAGAAACAGAATATATGTGACACTCTTCTGTCATGTGAAACCTGTGAAATAGAAGATTGCAGTTAATAAAAAAAAACAGCGGCAGAGCCAAGTTTGCATTTTTGGTGTTGATCTGCACTTTGTTTTTGTGTCAGTACACCACATGTGTGTACAACTACACAATGCACACTTTTCTCAGCTCTCATACAGGTGTGGTGCACGACAGCTTGTACATTCAGCCATCTACTGCACGTCCCACTTCTTTCTCTGTTCATCTGTCTGTCTCTCTCAGATTCTGCAGAGCACACCTATCTAATGACATTGCTCTCCATCTTCATATTACTCTTTCAGCCACTGCATGCAGCAAATCTTAGAGAGTGTAAGCTATTGTCATCAAATGGGTATAGTACATCGTGATCTTAAGGTGGGTAAAGTTAAATATGACTGATGTTGTGTCTTGTCGCTCAAGCCCAAATGTCCTTTATTATAGTCTATGTCCTATGTTCACAATCTGTCATTTAGTTATTGTTTATATCAAAGATAATTGAATAAATCTTTCCATGTAGTGGTGGTTTATTTCTAGTTTCCATGTCCTGCATGTTCTTCATTCACTCTTTCTATGTATAATTGTCTCCAGATAAATGTAGAACCAATTAGATAAAATGATCCCCAATGTTATAAAGGGTTGTCATTAAGTGGTGCCTATACTTATAACCCTTTAATTCCAAGGTTTGGAAGTGCAATATCATGTGTAATTGTTTAAATCGAGGGTGTAGTCTTGTGGTTTGTCAAGATGTGATTTCTTCTCTGTATTTAGGCTTCCCATCCCTCTCGCTATACTTGAACTGACTTGGTTTTATTTAAGAGACTGCATATGTACACAACTACATGCATTAATGAGTTATTAAATACTGGTATATCCTTTTCTGAGTTTGTAAATGCACTATTAATGACACTTTTTCTCACTATCAATACCCAGTTGGTTATTTCTAGTGTCAAAGTGGTGATGGTTTGGCAAACAGTCAGGGAATTGGATAATATATCAGCCAGTTAATTGAACTAAATTAGACCTTATGTATGTTATTGGTGAAGATCATCATCTCGACCAGTAAGATGTCCAGTGCTTTGAGAAAACACTACATTCGCATAAGAATTGAGATCATGCAGTATGTCAGCCAATAAGGTTATTCGAAAAAAATATTTTGGTAGTCTGCAAATTTAACTTAAAAAATTGGAGAGCAAATATTTTAAGTACCCGGTAATGTCATTGCTTGCCATTATCTTACTCTGGTGTTGTCGAATGCATTTCCACCATTCTAGGTATATATCTAAAGATTATCGGTATCGGGAGGCTTAGGCCACTATGTTTAATTTCTCTGTTTTAGATCAGAAAAAATCCAAAATCTAATGAGGTAGGGCAGTAAAAAAAAAACATTTAGGAAAAAAAAAACATTGAACCTATTTTTGGAAAAGTTAATGAGGGCGACGAAATTAAAAAAACGTTGGACAAATTTCTAGAAAAGTTAATGAGGGCAACAAAATGAAAAAAAATTGATGTAGGTATTTGGAAAAAGTTATGAGGGCGACGAAAAAAACAAGCAAAAAAAAACATAGCTGGAATAATGTTTTTTATCTCCTGAAATAAACTGTTTTTTGCTGGGCAGAAAGAAACAAATCTTTTTCTTTTTGGTAATGCGCTGCCTAAATCTAATGCGGGCGATCATCTAAAACAGAAAAAATACATAGTGGCCTTATACATGTAGTGTCACTTTTCTTTAAATTTTGCCATGGCTGATTTTCCACTATAAACTTTTTTCAGCATACATCAAAGAAAATGAGGCACTTATATCAGATCCTGAAGCATATGACTAATAAAGCATGCAATATTGTGACCAAAGTCTGCATTTTATGACCAATATTGAACAAACACAGTGCTAAATTATTGTGTTTGCTGGGTGTAATCTATAGTTTCCATTTTGGGCTACTTTGTATTATCAAGGGATAACGGTTTGATAGTGTGGGTGTGGGCCATTGGGCACACAGTCAATTATAATAAAGAACACAATTATTAGCACTCAGATCTTGTTATCAATCTCATTGCCATTACTGTGATATTGTCATGTTGTCTGTCATATAGATTGTTGTCTATTTTACATTAAGACTTAGAGTATTTTAGATTTTAAATCCTTCTTGCAAAATAAACATTCCATGTGTCTCAGTGCGGGAAGTTGTGAAGTATTTTGTCACTGTATTTCTTCTATTTCCCCAGTCTTCCTCTTTGTCAGCCAAAGTCTAGGAATTCATCACCATATTTTCTTGATGCAGAATCTAATGTTTTAAATGAATATTCATCAAATTTCTGAGATATTCCTATAACTATATTTCTCTTCCATGCCATTTATAAATATTCTTCAAATAGCAACTACCAGTAACTTTGAATGCTATTATGTGTCATCATAAAAATTCGATTTGCACATTTTATGTACAGGTACTAAAATTGATGTTGAAAAGTGCATTTGAGACAAATTTTATGCACATGAACCATATTTTTATGATCAACTGGTATGTTTTTAACGAAAATTAAACGAAGTAAAATAGTATAGTAGTATTACCAATGAGGTACATGCTCATTATTTTGAATTTACAGCCAGAAAACCTGTTGTTGGCCAGCAAGGCCAAAGGAGCGGCAGTGAAGCTGGCAGATTTTGGTTTGGCTATAGAAGTACAAGGAGACCAACAGGCGTGGTTTGGTGAGTGGGGTGCTTCAACAGTCCTTCAACATATGTATTAACTATTCAAGTAATAAATACAACTGTAGTCCTTAGCTCTATGATTGCTGCCTTCTTGAAATTTCAATGTAATTTTTTCTTCATGAATCGTATTTTTTAATTCCCCATTCAAAGTTAGATTGGGGCAGTCTCACTAAAAATGTACCAGGTATATCTCAATCTTATTTTATGGCTTATTAACATTGCCTAGAGATGGAGTTGAATTAGTGTGTACAATGAGGTATTAAAGGAGAAGAAACACATTCAACCCCTGAACATTATTGACCAACATAATATCATAAAAAGGCTAATGTGGGTCGTCTTTTTATGAGTACATCTAGTTTGGCCAGGTCTGGTGTCTCTTTTATAAAGAAGATGAGATGTCTTGAATATTCCTAAAACAAATCAGCCTGCAAAGAATAGGGGGGGGGGTGGTACTTTGCTATGCCTTGAAAAGCAATGGGTTTTAACTGCATTCCTAAGGCTTGAAAAGCATGAAAAATCACAATGCAAATTTTTTGGTCTTCAAAAGCATTGGACTTTTATATGCACACATTCTCATCCATCAGATCCACTATCTAGCGTGGCTAGTGGCTCTGATTGGTAACACTGTAGAATGTGTTCTTTCAGAAATATTCATGAATTTGACCTGATTTTCATCTGGCCAATATGGAAATGCCTAACAAAAATGGTGTCCTTGACATTCTAAACCACATGGTCAGACCAAGGAATACTAATGACCAAACACATGGAATTGTGATGAAATTAACATTAATGTAGCTACTTTTAAGGGAAGGTGGTGAGGACCAGAGAGTTTTTTCACTACATCAGTTTCTTATTCAATGTGGATATTTAGGTCTGAAATTCTGTGAGCACTGAATACACAATAATCTACAAGTACAACCACATTGTGCTGCTGTCAGTATTGTCTGGTGAGATATATTACCTATCCCAGTATAGTTGTATTATATAACCCAGCTTTAAACCCACTTTTGAACCAACATCAAATACACCAGCATTTCACTTCATCCATGTACCATAGATACCAACAGTTACTCAAGATCAGTGTTACACTTCTTAGGAAATAATATGAATGAAATGTATGAAAACTGAAAAATATACAGTTTACTCAAGTTTAACATTAAGATAACCTTGACTTGTAGTGGGCCTGACCTTTTTTCTATTTCTATTGCAATGTACATGTATGTTCAAATCTTAACATTATGACTCGAGTCTTGCCATTCAGGTTTCATACCAGTCCAAAAATATTTTCGACAACACAGATATATCCCACTTATCCCACTTATGGTTAAATAAAGGGTGTATTACCTCACTATGTATTGTATCGTTGGCCAATTGTTCTGGACTGACTATTGAGATGATTCCCATCCAAATAATAACAGCTGAGGGCCTGTATTGTACTTTCGTAGCATAAATCCTATTATCAACACAATTTCTTCATTTATTGAAATATTCAGCTTATTTGACCTTGGTGTTGTCTTACAAATATGCCACATTATAGCCTTACGGGTTTTTTACCTCCCGGGAAGGTAAATGTTTTTGGTCTTGTTTGTTTGTTTGTTTGTTTTATTTGTTTGTTTGTTTGTTTGTTTGATGGTTTGTTTGATGGTTTGTTTGATGGTTTGTTTGCTTATCTGTCTGTCTGTCCCTCGGATTACTTAAAAAGTAATGAACGGATTCCATTAAATTATTTTTTACAAGAGATGTGCTTCAGGCCGATGAATAATCCATTAAATTTTGGGGATGAACTGAATTACTATCTGGATGCAGGATCCGGAATATGATCCTATTTTTTTAATTAGTTGGTTGACAAAACCGCTGAGTCACGAAAACGCAAAATCCGAAAAAAATTAAAATTGAAAAAACAATTTTTGTTGTCGCCGATCCCCTGTGTTTGCTGGTGAATAGCTAAACCTGCAAGTAGATTTAGATAAACACAGATTGTTTTAATTAAAAAAGGTTTCTTCACAGCCTGCCAGTTTTGGATTTGTATTTTTTTCTACCATATGACCACTAGTCTATATAGAAAAATAAGTTGATTGGTACAAAAATACATTTCTTTTTTTTTTGTTTCTCCGACCCCGAGTTAATGAACGATAAAATTGACCAGTATTTTCCCCAGATTCATAGATGTATTTTCACTGGCCCTAAAATGAGTGAAAGTTCTTGGAATTTGTCTGAATGAATAACAGTCCTGGTGTATCACCCGCTTCCTCTTTTTTTTTTACTCAACTGTCACCCATATCCCTTATATCAACAGAAGTGGTTCCTCTAGTTCTGGTGGTTCCAATAGTTCTGTAAGTTTTGAGTTGAAGTTCAAAAGCTATTTCACCTTATTTTTTTTAGGTTTTGCGGGAACTCCTGGATATTTGTCACCAGAGGTTTTAAGAAGAGATCCATATGGCAAACCTGTAGATATCTGGGCTTGTGGTAAGTTAAAGCACTTTCTAAATGTTGTTTGATTTAGTCAATTTACCATTTTGCTGTATTTTGCTGATGCCAGCTAATCATAAGAACTCCTATACTTAGTTGAAACAGATGCAAGTGCTGTAAAATATAGAAATATATATTTTTCTCCAATTGAAATGAAAATTCAGCCTAGTTTCAAACTAGTTATCATGACGTATGATACTTTTATTTAAATATAATAAATATTTAAATTAATAAAAAATTCTATTCTTTTGCAGGTGTTATTTTGTACATCTTGCTTGTTGGCTACCCACCATTCTGGGATGAGGACCAACATAGATTATATGCTCAGATCAAAGCAGGTGCATACGATGTAAGTACAAAGAAAACCTGCGGAGAATTGACTGATAAATTATACATACTATTATATGTGATTCTATTTTAATCAGATTTTCTGTGAATATCTTCTAATCTTTTGTAAGAAAGATCAGCTTCAGTTTCCAAATTTTTTTATTGCCACATAAAATTATTTTAAACTGTTTTGATATTGCATTCTGAAAACTGACTCCTCTTCCTTGGCTGTGTTATTTTGAACTGTTGACAGAGCTGCATTTTAATCTTTTTAAGCGCGGGAGGCATCTATAGACGCCTAAATTTAAAAAAATTGTAATGGCCGTATACCCAGAACATAGGTATTCAAATGAAGCTCGGAGAGCTAACTGAGAGGTTTATGATCACTTCAAATTGAAAAAACCCTTTGATGTCTATGGTTTTTACAAAAATATTTCAGCGTTGTAAGGGTTAACCCTTAAAGCGCTGAATTAATTTGTAAAAAACATCGCAACCAAATGATTTTTTTTCAATTTGAAATCATCATAAATATCTTAGTTAGCTCTTTCCGATTCATTTGAATACTTATGTTATGGGTCTACGGCTATTATAAATCATTTTAATCTTACAGTGCGGGGATCGACTTTAGTCGTCAGAATCTGACTTCTACAGACGTCAGATTCTGACGACTAAAGTCGATCCCCGCGCTGTAATGGTTAAGCATCTACTGACTTGTGACTATTCTGCATTTATGTTGACAGTATCCATCTCCAGAGTGGGATACTGTAACACCTGAGGCGAAGAACCTAATCAACAGTATGCTCACTGTCAATCCAGCCAAGAGAATCACAGCAACTGATGCTCTGAAACATCCATGGATATGTGTACGTATTAGTAATGGTATCATTAGTAGCACAAGTGGTAACCCATATGTTTTCATTGCTGAATTTAGGTGCTCATTAATATATAAATTCTGCAAGAGTCATTTTGTCATATGATTCATTTTTGTACTGTAAGAAGGATTTATGGTTTGACTGACTGTCTGTGGTCTGTATTGTCAACCCTTCAGATGAGGCCAATATAATTTAAGAGAGAATTTAAAATCTTTCAGATGATCCATTTCCCATTTTTATGGTTTAGTCATTTTTGGACAGTAATGTTGCAGATGTAGCTTTTTCTTATGCTTCGGACTGAGAGGATATTGTCACACCCACCACTGTCTGTCTATATCTGAAATCATATCTCTGAAACCTCTTGGTGGATTTCTTTCATATTGCACATACTCATCCTGTAGGGTGTAGATGTGCCTTTTGAGTGATATGACTTTTTACCTACTTTCTGACCTACATTCCTGAGCCAAAATAGCTTAGAGGCGAACAGAGCATACCTCTGAAATCTGAAGAGGACTTTTTTCATATAATATTGCACACACCTCCCCCCAAGGGGTGTAGATGTGCCTTTTGTAGATTATGACCTTTGACCCACATCTCTAAATTAAATTAGCTTAGAGACTAACATGTATGTCAGTATCATCTGTTCCGGAGGGGATTGATTTCTTATTGTGTTCTGTGAACTGTGACTGTTTATTTCTTTAGCATCGCATACTCACAATAACCATTGTTAATCTTTGAAAACAGGCACTATTTATTAGGGGGCAGGTATCCATCTCTTAGTGGTCTTGACCCACATACTATGAATAGAACTTTACATATGTTCTTATTTATTGAGTACATGTCATAACATTTGTGTGTTTTACAAAGGCAGGGTGGGGAATGATGTTGGCTTCTGATCTTTTCTTATGACTACACCCCTATCAACATGCCTTCTTGTATTAACTTTTTATTTTAAACTCGTACTACAAATTTCTGTGGGTTTTTTCGATTGACCCCCAGTCGAACTAAAGTCAATATCTAAGTGATACTGTAGTTTATTGCTTTTGAAATTCTTTTGATGGGCAATATTTTGTAACAGTTTGAGACTTTGAGTTAGTACAGTATTGTCATATTTGATATACAGACACAGGTAGAGTTTGACCTACCTTTACATTAAGTGTTACAGCAGTTTGTCACACAATACCGGGTGTTATGAAATCTTCCTATTTTACACCCATATGCGTGTGAGAAAACATAACGATTAGTAAATTCAAAAGAAATGTGACCATTTTTATGACTAAGGTAACAGGATATTGTCTCTATTATTCCTTTCATGACAATAACTTTTTTAACGATCTCAGAGACTTCAAAAAAGATGCATCTGAGAAAAATACAGATCAGACACTAAAATGAGTGACCTTAACTCATTTTATAGGTCTAGGTAACAATAATTCATCGCAATTAGTTTCATTCAGCATATTTTTTAATGTTACCATATTTTCAAGTATGACATTCCAGTTGTGTTTGCACTGTATTTTTGTCATATTTTGTTGATAGGCACATATTTTATTGCTTTTGCGATCTACTTACACATTTGACGTTTTTCCTGTATATACTATGACAGTGGTTGTGTAGAAGTATATATCTTGGACCATTTTGTGTTTCAGAATCGTGAACGAGTGGCATCTGTGGTACACAGACAAGAGACTGTAGACTGTCTCAAGAAGTTCAATGCTCGTCGTAAACTCAAGGTGAGATTTGAGAATTTCACTACTACACTAAGCCTAAAATTATTTCATATTTACTTCCTTTCAGAAGGAATGACAAACCTTGAGTATATTCATAATATTATTCATATAATATTATGTACTATATAATTTGAAAGAGTAATTCAACCATTTGTTGTAAATGTGAGACCAGTTTCTTTAGGGGGATCACTGTTGTGATACTGGGCTGTAGTTGGCAACAAACCTGTGCCAAGCTAGTAAAAGATGACAAAGAAAGAAGCCCATGGAACCCCATATGGTGGATGCAGCTGGAAAAAACACCAAGTCAGGTAGAGTCTTGATACCGACCCATTTCGTTTATTAACAACTTTTCAAGGTACAACTTGTTATCGTGTTTGTATTGCCATATATATGTGAAAAACAATAGACAAAGAGCCGTCGGTTCTCTTTGCCTATTGTTTATCACTTATAGTCATAGGATTGAACCGCCGGCGGTTCACAGAAAGTTGAAAAATAAAAATATCACAAAAAAGTTATTTTGTTTTATGACGCTCCACATTTCCCTCAAAATAAGAGCGACGTCGTGCAAAAACTATCACATAAAGTGAAGTAAGAAAGGTGCCTACTTTTGAAATTGGTAAAATAAAAAGAAATGTGAACAAGGGGATAGGAGGGGGTTTTTCACATATCTATGGCAATACAAACACGATAACAAGTTGTACCCTGAAGAGTTGTTAAATAAACAAAACCAGTTGGTATCAAGACTCTACCTGACTTGGTGTTTTTAACAGCTGCATCCACCATAGGGGTTCTATGGGCTTATTTCTTTGCCAACTATTTGTTATTTCTATTATATTTTTGAAAAAATCTTTGCTAAATAATCAATGTATTTTTGAAATGTAAAAAACATGTAATTTAAGTTTGCTTTGTGATATACCTTTTCAACCCCTAAGTCAATTCTCTACTCATAACTTTCATTTTTACAGAAAAATTCCTTGATTAGTTGCTTCTACATTCAGATTCCCCTAAATGAAATGTTTTTTCCACGCTTCAACTGTAGCACTGTAAATATCATTCGGTAAGAACAATAGAAATGTTATTACTGTGCAGAGATGTTGAGGCTGAGGTTATTTTTCACTGATTATAGGATAGTTTCAACAGATCCTCACACGTTCTTTTGAAATTGTATTGCTGATGAATATTTACTGTACATTTTTCACTATTATTGTTTTGTAGGGAGCCATATTGACCACAATGCTGGCAACAAGAAACTTCTCAAGTAAGTAATGTTGATTAATTTTTAGTTTTGTTACCTATATCTTATGAATATAAGGAGATTCTAAATATCTTAAAGATCATACAAATCGATGCACATATACCATCTTGTTTCCCTAATTGGCAATAGTATCAGTGAAGGTGTTCATTATGTTGTACCAGTGTAATATCACCCTTGTAGCTGCCAATAATGATAATGTAGTCAATTTAACCCTTTGCTGCTCAGCTATCTATTATAACTCTATTTGTCTAGCTAATAGATTGGTGGCATGCCTCTATAGGCTACAAATCACTACTTCCAACTAAGTGATCTACAATGGTTAATAATTCCCTATGCAGCACATTGATGTGATGTGCATGCAATTGCTCATTGCAGATCAGACTTTCTGACTGGCAAAGGGTTATAAGTTATCTTAAGTGCCTTTCTTCTTTGGTTTCAAAATATTAATGTTAGCTACTTATGAACATCACCTAGTTCATTGTGGCTGCTGAATTACAACATATTTCATGTAGCTTCAGGGAAAAAGCTGAAACATACGATGAAATGTAAAAATTTGACCCAAAGAAATAAGCTCACATACATGGTTTTCCACGGGTCTTTGAAAACGGAAGAAGGACTTGAATTAAAAAAGAAAATTCCAGGCCTTGAAAGATTTTTGTAAAAACATAAATAAACTGAGAAAAATCCTTGATTTTAATCAATTTGTGATGTTTTGCTGTTGATCTTTGAAAAATGTCACGCAGTGGCGACAGCTAGTGATTGAATGAAAGAAAAAGGTACACTTAAATAATGATGTGGTTAGGTATGTAGTGTGCCTATTTTATCATTCTAAAGTCAAAAGACATATCGATAAACAATGTAGGCCTAAATTTCATATTTTTTGCAATATTATGTGATATGCATAATCTGAAATTTGATAAAAAGAGTAATAAAAATCCAAAGTTGCCGTTTTTCATACCCTCTGGCCTTATTTTTGTAATCCTGGAACCACTTTTTTAGCATGCACAAAAATGGTCCTTGAAAAATATTGAGAAGTCCTTGAAAGGTCCTTGAATTTTGTATTTCAATAAGTGTGGGAGCCATGTACATAGCCAAGCTGTAAAATTAAATACAAATAATACAATTTTAGTCATTGACATTTTTCTCAACCAAACCCTGCCCTTAATCTTTAAGCCACTTTCTATCGATGTAAGGCAGGAGAATGTTAGTGTTATAAATTATACTACCAGAGTGATTTGTGTCTGATGCTGCATTCCACTAATTACAGGGTGTGGCATGGTAGTAATGTACAAATGTGATATCACCAGCAAATGGTTGAGGGATGTGCATGCACGAGGTCACAGCAGCATGTGGTCACTCTTTCAGAACCATAGAAGATGTTTTTTTCTGACTGCAATACTTGACCCGTATCCTGCCAAGTTAATTTATTAGATTACTTGAAGTCGTGTCTCGCTACCGCGACCCACAACTTCAAGTGGCTGAAAATTACTCATATTTGTTTAATTTGAGCAAAAATATTTGCAAATCTTTATTTTTAGACACACATTTTATTCTCAATAACAGTGATTTGGTCGACTAATAAAACAGATGAAAAACGACAATAGTCGTCATCAGCAGGATAAGGGTTGATTTAAAATTTAGGTGTCAACCTTGGTAAAATCACCGAACAATTTTATAATAAAATATGCTTCTGTTAAAAGTAACATGTTTTTTTAATACATATGCTAAATTTAATTTATATGACTCATCTCGATTTATTTAATTGATCTGTTGAGAAAATATTTTTTTTACTTAGAATTACTTTTTCATTTAAAAAAAGTGTGTCAAAAACCTGTTTGACGTATCCAACAAGAATCACCTGTATATTATACATGCATATAATGGTTGAGATTCCCATTAAAGTGGGAAAAAAAAATATCACCGGTTGTTTAATCTAAAATTTTTTAATTTGTGTTGATGAAAAATTTCACAAAAGATATATGGGCATTCCTAATGTAACAAATATCCGATATGAGTACAGTTGAAGCTGATTATAGATCTCCTTAGTAATCTTACAAATACACATAATCATTTATTTTTTAATAAAATCTTAAGGCGAAAATGAGATATGCACATAATATTGTTTCTTGGCAGCCATTATGTCCCACAACTGCAAGTTTATAATAAGTGTTTCAAATGTAATTATCGCTGAAAAAGACAAAATTATGCTAATTATTTTTTATTAGCCATAACATTGTAAGCAAAAGGATTATCCAGTAGGGTAAGCAGTTCTAAAATTATACTAAGAAGGCCCTAAATAAAATTACTTTTTTCATAGATCGTATTGACTCTAACAAAAATATAACAAAGCATTGCTGACACTGTCTCACTGTAATTCAAATTGTTTACAACCTTCTGGCTGGAAATCCTCACTTCTATGTTACATATGAAACATAATATGAATCAAAAGGTTGTAAGCTTTCAGGAAGTAACATTTGAATTATTGTGATGACCAGACTAATGGATGGACGGACAACCTGAAAACATAATGACTTCGCCAAGGTGGAAGGCATAATAAAATATGCAAATGCACCATGACCAATTAAATTAGTAGCTTTATGTCATAATCCTGAAGTTGCTAAAATTATCCAAAAGTTGCATATTTTGTTTTCAATGCACTACAGATTATGTATTCATGTATTTCAATTTCACATCATTGTATATCTACGTCAGAAAAACAATGTCTTGCTATGTGATGTATTAGTTTTAGCTCAAAAAAGGGTCATTGTTCTCAGGAGTGAAGAGCTGCATCTTTGGCCCCTGGTTTGCCTGCCACCATGCTATTAAATAACCAGAGGCCAAAATTGAGTTGAATGCCTTCGAGAATGTAGACCCAGATATCACGCTTCAGGTTTAGTTTGTTAGTATCGCACCTTATTTCTGCACATGCTCATGACAATTGAGCTACAATGTACCAGTTGGGAATCACAGTTTCTATTATTTATCTACATTGGAATATATTTTTAATTTTAAAACCATATCTGTATTCTGGAGCAGCTTTACATATTTCTGAGACATCTGATTGATTGAGGTCACTATCGAAACCAATCAGAAAGCTGACATCAGGGGTAACCTGTTCCAGGATACCGGATCAGAATAATTGTTTTCAACTTTCAACTTATATTTTTTCACCTTTATTTTTCTGTAATTTTTTTTCATTTATTATGAGATAACAACAGTGCTGATGGTACTTCTTTGTTTCAATGCCTTTTGCACTATAGATTGCCGTTGTAAATCATTATGATGCTTGTGTGCATGAATTTGATAAATATCATATGGTCTTTTACGTCCCTTTTGTATTGAAGTTTCGAAATCTGATAAGGGGGACAAAAGTAAGTATCAATTATACTCTCCTTGAATGAATTTTTCACCTCATTCCACTGAATACTTGTCTTCCTATCTGAGTTTGCACAGATGGTGTTTGGATTTCTTTCAATAGAATTATGCACATTGTCTCTTTGATTAAGATTTTGCTAATATCATTCCCTTGTAACTAAAGTATGATATCTGTCAGTTATTTCAGCTTCAGATATGACAATTTAGTTCCCAGGGGACGATATGCCTGTCTGAGTTTCCCTTCACCTAGTCGTAAACCTGCAATGACATAATCATATGACAGCAGGCCAACTTGATATTCCATGTCAATTTAGTTGACTATGGGTATTATCAGTGTGTAACAGACATGTTAACATCTACCTTTTTTTATTCCTTTAAGGTCTCTTAAATTTTGAAAATAGAGACATCACTGTTTTTCTTTGAAAAATTGCAATTAAAAGCAGTTGTCCAATGAAAGTATTCTCAAATGTTTAGAGAGTACATTTATTTAAATTACAATATTGAGTTCTGCTTCACTTTGACCAGTTTTCACTGCAAATTCCATAACATGTTTAATGATATGGTATGCTTGAATTCGGTTTTGGTTTCCATATCATTTGTATGCTCTTATTTTTCCAACTTGTTTTTGATTGGGCAAGTACATTAAAGTGATTGTTAGCGGAATAAAAATAAAAAAATTATTTTAATATCTTATTTATAATTGATTTTACAGTGTAACTGTCTACACTCACGTGGTGTTGATACATTTCACATATTTTTCTGGCTCTTTTGCTGTGTAATTATGTCACACCTATAGAATTTACTCAGCTTTGTGTGTTTTCCAATTTTCAATTGCAATATGACCTGCTTATCAATGAACAATCCAATGACATATTCAATAATTTATTCATTCATTATCTTTTTCTCCTAATTCCCATTTGATTTATTAATTTGAAAGTAATCAACATCAACAATGTTTGCAATATTATGTGTGAGTGAGTGTCCATGCATGTGACAAAATACAATTTTGTACTACCATTTTTTTTATTAAATTTTATGAATAAATTTGTTCGTTTTTCATTAGAAATTTATTTAATATACATGCATGTTTTTTTGGAATTTATTACATATGGTATGTTATTTAAATTCCAATTTTTAGAACCCGTAATTGTTTTTTTAATTTCCACAAATAATAAGTGATTGAAAATTAGGGGCATTGGCTCTATCTTTTGAAAATGTACATTTAGTAATTGGACAAATGTCATGCAAACAAAAATATAACATATATAGGTACCTGTAATATAAAAGGTATAAACATGATATTTTATATACTCTGGAAGTTTGTGGAGGAGACGTTTCTGTGCCACGGCATTTCAAATGCAGCTCTTGTAGAAATTACGTTTCCTCTATGTCAGTGTCGTACTGACTCTATTTTGAGATCACAAAATATTACAGTACTATGTAAAGAATAGCAACTGGCAGTTTACCTTTCACTTCATGATTGCACTGTGTTCAAAAGCTGGGTGGCACATTCGTAAGGGTACTGTTTTGGGAAGGTACAGTGCATGCATTTTCAGTTTGTTATTTCATTCAAGATCGTAAATACTGGTACAATAAATCTCATTTTTAAAGGTATAAGATCATAACTTCCCAGTGTATCCTTATATTATGGTTCAAAACAGTGAACGATGAACCTTTTCCAATTCTGATATCTTGACAGCTCGCTTATAGCCAACATCACCAAACTTGATTTTATTCAAATCATTTTGTAGTAAGCAAACAATTATATATATACATTCTTTTATTGCTTTCGTATGTTTGTATAGTTGCTGTAAGCATTTAAATATGAAAACAAGTGAATAATTTAGCTTTCCCATTTAACCCTTGTCCTGCTGAATTGCTTCAATTGTATTTTTCGTCATTTGAAGCTGGAATTCAAATGACGAAAAATATTACTATTTATGAAAAACAGACATGTCTAATATTAAATTATTGGATCAACTAAGCATCTACTAAAAACTATTTTATCAAAATTAAGTGATATTTTTATTGATCTAAAACATATTTAACCCCATGTATATCCGGGCATAGCAGGACAAGGGTTAAGGTTACCGAGATAATTACCTCAGAAGCAACTATCCCCTACTTTTAAAACTCATTAAACTCCACTTAGCCAAACAACCAAATTTACGTTCCCAAGTCTGTTTGATACTGAAGTATTCCTGTTAAACATTTGTATAGTTTCTTGCATAATTACATAATCACAGACAAAATAAATTTTCATCACTGGCATTTCCTAGCAAATTATTCCTAGGGAATCATAAATGGGTATATCTAATATTACAATTGACAATTTTAAACATTATATCTAACATTATTACTGTATATTGGGTCACTGACTGAAACATCTCATAAATTTAAACGTCTGAAAAAGAAGGGGTACAAGTAGGGGCACAGGTGCACAAGGCACATATGTTGTATGCTGCCTTAAAAAGGAAACAGTGGTTTACAACTCTCTATTTATGGCATTATAATTGTGAATCACACAGGTAATATTTGTACTGAGCTATTTTAGCACTTTTGGGGATAAAACTTTTCGTACAATTTCCCCTAAGTACTGGTATGCCTTCCACTGGTCTGACCCATATTTGTCCCAATTTTGCCAATGTCAAGCCAAATTAAACACCATTCAACTTTTTGTGTGCGAATAATGACTATTATTCTCTTCAATCAGTTTTAAGAGTGCTTTTATTGGGGTTTTTGAATTACGAAAGGTTGCAAAAGTAAAAAAGTATAAAAAATCTAAATAATTTTCATCCATTTGCAGTACATGTAGTAGGCCTAACACATAAATTGTGTATGAAGATTGTTTTCGGTGTTAAAATATAGCTCTATTCAACTGCTTTTAAATGTGGGTAGTACTTTTCTGTATCGTTGAGCATGTTGAGTTAGATATATGCTACATCGTCAGTTCATTACTACTGGAAAAATCTACTTTTTGGGTCAGATAAATAAATCATGCTATCATTACTCGCACAAATGAGCTGTGATGCTACACAATGGTATTGGACTGTGCAGAAGTTTGGACATCTATGAATGTACAATTGTTTCATTTATTAGAAACTTAATACTGAATCCCGTATAATAGCTGAGTAGATACAGTGTATGAATCATTCTGATAAGGGCTTGATTGTTGCACAGGCAACATTGGTGCGGGAAATGGCTCAGCAGGTAATGTGGCCCTTCACTGCTTTTGTTTTCTATCTCTTTCTGCGGTCTTCAGCTTGTTATGGTGATGTGATAGATCAGCTTTGATTTTAAAGTATTTTGTATCTCGTCGTCTTGACATTAATGTATCCTATCTAGCTCTACATTTACAAAGACGGAGATAGGCTATGTTTTATCCTAAAACGATGAGATACATGTTGGCTCATGTGTTCAACATTCATATTGATTGATGTTCACATTTTGTGTGTTGGCTGCTCGTTCATGGCGAGTTTGAATGGTCTTTCGTATTTGACTGCATATAGTGTACTCGTCATGATGAATGACTGCTGGTCAACAAGCAAACATTCACCTACATTGACAAAAATCACCATAGAAAAGTGTATTAACACTGACTGTACACCATGTTGTTTTAGTTTGTATGTTTGTCACCATGGCTATGGCTGTATGATGATAAAACAAATATGTATCTGAGCCATGTATCTTAGTAATGCTGTTTAATGTGCATTATTTGTTTTCTGGAATGATTAGTCCTTATAATTGGGATGTAATGTACATGTAGCTCATTTGAAATGTTTTGTATGTGAATGTATACGACATGAAAAATTATGATTTTCCACTAGTGAGTCTGCAATAATTATTTTGTATCATCTCCATCTTTCATTGCAAAGTTTTTTTTCGCCCCAATGTGACCTAACATGACAGCATAGAGATTAAATAAAAAAAATGGATTTTGGCCATTGCATACACAGACAGTCAACTTCCTTCATAACATATTATCAAGCAAAGAGAATAATTTAACTGATTGATGACATTCACATTTTGCAAGCCAAGGCACCATAGTCATCAATCCTTATTCACACATGAATCCCTGAGATGCTTCTAGGAATTTCTTATGTGTACACTCCTGACAGGAATTCTTTAAGTGTTCACTCCTGCCTGAAATTTCTTAGGCATTTATCCTGCCAAGAATCCCCGTGTTTTCCAGTAAAGAATCCTAGGATTTCCCTTCTTTCCCAGTTCTCAATCCTGCAGGAATTTCCTTGTTTTCCAGTTCACAATTCTGCCAGGAACTCCCTTGTTTTCCAGTTCACAATTCTGCCAGGAATTGCCTTGTTTTCAATTCACATTCTGCTAGGAATTGCCTTGTTTTCCAGTTCACAATTCTGCCAGGATTTCCCTTCTTTTCCAGTTTACAACTCTGCCAGGAATTCCCATGTTTTTCAGTAAAGAATCCTTCTAGGAATCCCCTTCTTTTCCTGCTCACATTCCTGCCAGGAATCCTTTTGGTGTCCTGTTATGTGTAGTTAGTTGGCCCTCTATTGGGCAGCTGGGGCCAATGTTTAAGGCTCAAGTGTTAAGCTCACACTTCTCATATCATTTTGATCAATGATACATCCTCCAAGCATAATTATTTTCAAGCAGGGATGTATTTTTTAAATGTATGATTTGGGCAAATAATGAACAACTGTAAGTAAAATAAGAGAGGCTTGCGTGACATGAGCCATTAGAATTACGCCAGCCCCATTTTCATAATAATTTGATGCAGTATAGCAAATGTTGCCACCTGTTCAAATTAAACGGCATCACGTTTTTAGTGATAAGCATTTCTCAAAGAAACTTGCCAAAATTACACACATTCTTTAAAGAAACATATTGGCATTGTGACAGTTGAACAGTAATGTGGGTTATTTAATCTTTGAACTCGTGGCACCTCAACTCTAGTATATAAAGTAGATCCTGTTTTTCTGTTGCCCAACTCTCCTCAAGCTTTAATTTACTCTCATGAGCATCACCCAAGTCCCCCCCCCCCCACTTCTTAATATTGTTGGGCAATGATTACCTTTTGTAAAACACATTTGTTCCTATTTAAGATACTGCACTGGAAAATATATATGAAAGGCTAATGTGTCCAAATGTAAAAAGTCCCTGTCCCAAGAATCCCCTTCATTTTAAAATTTGTAGAACAAGAAAACTTTTTGGTAGGTGAATCCAGAATTTCTTATAGATTATGTTTTTTTCCTCCGAAAATTTTCAGATTATCTGTGTCGACTTCTTTGATCATCATCAGAATAATGTATCATTCATGTGTGTTTAAGATCCAACATTTTTGATCTTCTCCTATTTGACATTCGGGATTGTTTAATATCCAATATGCCTGAAATTCTGAGTGACTTCACTTTCAAAGTTAATGAGAAAATGCACCTGCCAGTCCTGATGTCCGATTTATTTTGTCACAGTCTAAACACACAAACTCATGTTCAATCACATTTTTTGGTCTATCCTACAAGACGTAAAAATTCTAGACTTGTAAGCATGTTCAAAATTTTAAATGAGCTAGTCGAAATTCCTATCAATGACCGTTTAATCCCAGCGGACAGAAGAACACGTGGTGGGCACAATCAGGCCTATAAACATCTTTGAGCTAACACCACACTGGGACAAAATTCTTTTTGGCATCGAACTATCCCTGATTGGAATTCTCTTCCGGCAGCTGCCATAGAATCAAAAACTGTGGCAGCGTTCAAGAGTCAGCTGGTTGACTAAGTCTACCAGCCCTTTCCCCCCTCCAGCCTGATACTCCACATAGGAGGTGCTGCTGGAGTAAAAAATTTCAAATTTCAAAGATAGTGCAGTGACTGTTTTATTCTGTTTGGCAGATATTATCTGATCCTAGAACTAGACAATTCTGTTGAGTAAATTTTCTGTCAATAATAGTAAAATATTGAATATGACCATGATGCCACTGGATCCTAACTAAGACATGTTTAGTACAGTCTTGGTTGTCAACCTATGGGTTATCTGTATACTAGCATTCTTTGGTGTAGTGTAGTTTATTGCGATTGTACAGAAAAATTAAGTAATGTTAGTAATTCGTGGCAGCTTCAGAAATGGTTGTTATGTTTTATTTCACTTACACTCCTGTTCCACTATGAGTGTTACCTTGTAATCATTTCATTAGTTTTTGTGTGTCATACCATGTTGCTCTATGACATTCTAATGGAAAGAGTATTTTTTAAATGGCCAAGTACCGGTTTTCAGATTATCTGTGTCGACTTCTTTGATCATCATCAGAATAATGTATCATTCATGTGTGTTTAAGATCCAACATTTTTGATCTTCTCCTATTTGACATTCGGGATTGTTTAATATCCAATATGCCTGAAATTCTGAGTGACTTCACTTTCAAAGTTAATGAGAAAATGCACCTGCCAGTCCTGATGTCCGATTTATTTTGTCACAGTCTAAACACACAAACTCATGTTCAATCACATTTTTTGGTCTATCCTACAAGACGTAAAAATTCTAGACTTGTAAGCATGTTCAAAATTTTAAATGAGCTAGTCGAAATTCCTATCAATGACCGTTTAATCCCAGCGGACAGAAGAACACGTGGTGGGCACAATCAGGCCTATAAACATCTTAGAGCTAACACCACACTGGGACAAAATTCTTTTTGGCATCGAACTATCCCTGATTGGAATTCTCTTCCGGCAGCTGCCATAGAATCAAAAACTGTGGCAGCGTTCAAGAGTCAGCTGGTTGACTAAGTCTACCAGCCCTTTCCCCCCTCCAGCCTGATACTCCACATAGGAGGTGCTGCTGGAGTAAAAAATTTCAAATTTCAAAGATAGTGCAGTGACTGTTTTATTCTGTTTGGCAGATATTATCTGATCCTAGAACTAGACAATTCTGTTGAGTAAATTTTCTGTCAATAATAGTAAAATATTGAATATGACCATGATGCCACTGGATCCTAACTAAGACATGTTTAGTACAGTCTTGGTTGTCAACCTATGGGTTATCTGTATACTAGCATTCTTTGGTGCAGTGTAGTTTATTGCGATTGTACAGAAAAATTAAGTAATGTTAGTAATTCGTGGCAGCTTCAGAAATGGTTGTTATGTTTTATTTCACTTACACTCCTGTTCCACTATGAGTGTTACCTTGTAATCATTTCATTAGTTTTTGTGTGTCATACCATGTTGCTCTATGACATTCTAATGGAAAGAGTATTTTTTAAATGGCCAAGTACCGGTTGCTGTCTTTTAGTTTAGAAACACCAGTATTTAAACTACATTCAAGATGAAGGATAGTAAACACTGTGCAAATATGTTGTGTTTAAAGGCCGGAGCTTAGGGGTGAAGAAGAACGATGGTATTAAAGAATCCACTGATAGCAGCACCACTATTGAAGATGATGATACGAGAGGTAAGCAAGATTCTTATACAAGTCGTCACATTTACACATTAGAATTCAATAAATATATACACTTTTTACACTTATAGTGTGTTTTCAAGTAAATGCATTCCTTTCAATGCATGACCCGTCTTGTACTCGCCTCCCATTTAGTTAACCCTCTGTGTGCTGTACACACATTCGTCCACAAGATACACAGTATTTTATCAGCAGATTTTATATCATCATATTCTAACACACTTTTTACTGGAGTCTCCATGTGGATGCGATCTAACTATAATTAGAAGACCCATGCATAGCGACATACTTAACCCCTATCATGCTGAGTTGCTTCAATTGTATTTTTCGTCATTTGAAGCTGGAATTGCTAACGCAATTCCCAGCTTCAAATGATTAAATTAAGTGATATTTTTATTGATCTAAACATCCTTAACCCCTTATATATATAGCATGACAAGGGTTAAGAAAGTTCAACAATTTGATCATTATAGATTATTAATATCAAATAGAGATTAAAACTTAAAATACTGGTAATTAACACTTGTAAAGCTAAAGCATATTTTTTGTATAAACCACAAAGACCAAAGGGTTTTTTTTAAATTCGAAATCATCATAGATGTTCTTGTCTTCATTTAAATACCTATGTACTAGGTCTATGGCCATGGCCAGTATACATATTTCAATTCTTTCAGCGCAGGGACAGTCTTTAGACGTCAAAATCTGACATCTAAAGGCTCTCCACACTAAAAGGGTTAAGTAATTTAATTTTTATCTGCTACGCTTTCAATAACTCTCGCTAAAATGTGTTTGAAAAAGGATAAATATATACCTGTATATGGGTAAAAAAAATGTACACAATGGAGCATGAATGTGGGTATAGCACACATATGAGGTTAGTACCATGTCTGATGTGATGGATCTCATATTACTAATGCAATTGCACACTTAAATCTAGAAAAAAAATGAAGTTGAACACTGTAATATGCTGCAAATAACAACCGATATCCATACAACTATAGACCTGCATAATTATTTGTGAATTGTTTCTGTTTTGCCCAGTTTCCAGCACTTCCACTTATTTAATTTGTGTGTCTATATATTTACCTAGAACTCTTCTGTTATTGATGCTCTGTGAGACTTGTTGTCTGCAGTTTTCCTGTTTTATACACTTATTAATTACATTAAGAAGTGTGTGTGGTTTGTCACTAGAATGAATAGTGCTACTATGAGTCGACTTGTCTGTTATTTTCTTTGTTTTGTTTTGTCTTGGTCTTAGTCTACATGTACAATTTTTTTATGTGCAAATTGTGTACATAGTCACAAGAACATGTGTAGATACAATTTGTCTCTCAACAATATAATTTCTTTCTGCCATAAGGATCACATTTGCACATCTCAAGAAATAAACTATTTTCTAAAATGTACCTAACATAATTCATAACCCAAAATAATTTTTTGTCTCCTCATCAATGAGAAAAAACATTCCGTTATTACCAAATGATAGGCTGATACATTGTACTATTAAATCATCATCTTAATTATTATTATCTCCTTTTATGAAACCTGTCTACTTAAGCTATTGATAAGCGCTGCAAATATATTGAAAATGCATTGCTAAAGTTATGCCAATTATTTCTTGGCAAATATTTTAGTAATTGCAATGTTATATTGCATTTACAGGTTTCAAAAAAAATAAAATACAAATGATTGCTTTGATAATTGTTATCAGTATATATCCACCTATATTTTTAATAATTCTGCAAGGATTATATTTAGGTAATTTGGTTCAAACTTGAGATTTCCTAATATGGTTGAAGATGCAAATACAGAATTATTAACTTACGTTTAAAACAAATTACCGCCCGTTTTGTCTATGCATATTTTTTGTTTCTCATATTTTGGGGTCTATGTTCTGTAAGCAGTGTGCTGTCGTCAAAGACATATTGTTGCGTCTCCTGGTCTTTTTTGTGCACTCTCTTCTAAACATACCGCTGTTTACAGCATATCACCTGGCACTGTTTTTATCTTCTGGTATTTTGTACCTTGGCAATCACACATTTTTTCTAGAAAGTGTAACTCTCATTTGTGCTTGTTTCTATTAACAAGTCTATTGCTTTACAAAATATGTTTGCATGTAAAGGAAATGTAATTCTTTCATAATCTGAATAAATAACCAGTGTTACTTGAGAAGATAGTATATTGTATGCAATTATAGTTCAAATTAAATATTTAAACATAGTTGATCATCTTTAAACGAATTATTATGTGTGGAATTTTCGGTGGAGATTAATTTCAGAGCCTTTCATCGCACAGTCAGGATTTGTATACTGACATGAAGTTTAGAAATTAGATATAGAGTTTGAAGTGACAGCTAGCAGACCAAACTATAATGATGGTGTGTTGAAGCCGTCTTGTATCATTGTTGCCCGTGTTGTCTGTGGCAGGCTTCTGTCGAACCATGGCCAGTATGTTCACCACAAGGAACCTGACAGTGCAGGAGGCCACAAGTATGTAGTCTTTGTGTAACCCCAGAGCATCCTTATCTAGCATGTCCAGTGCCCACTTGTAGAAATCCTGCACCTCTCTGGGGAACACGAATTAGAACGAAAGCAAATATTCAGATGTTTTTCACCCCAGCCACGCCCTTTTCCCCTCTCTTCATGTGTACTATGTTCGTGAGAATTCACTCCAGTTTGATGTGCTTCCCATTGTTTTGCCCTAAGCATACTGCTCTTTCAATTTTTTAATTTTCATTCAAAAGTAAACCCACTAATTGGACCTCTTTTATCAATCTCTAGTGCAGTTCAATACTGTTTATTTTTTAATGTGTGGACAGTTGAGATAAAATTGTTTAAGTTTGATTAGAAAATTTCTTCATTTATTCAAACATGAATGGAAATTTTCAAGATCTTGCATGCGAATATCTCTTAATCGCGAGTCTCTTACTTATCACCATAAAATCCCTTTCCTAATCATATACACTGAGGCAGTAGATATGTTTCTATGCAGCATCAAAAGAAAAGGAGAAGGGTGACAAAGAGAATAAAGATTGTAAAAGCACGCCTACGAAGCCAGTGAGCGAGCCCAGTAGGGCGAGCGGAGAAGGTGCTTCGCTCTATGGTGAGCCACAGCTCATTTTGGCACACTGCATGGCCTGAGTTTTATAAGGAAATTAATCACTTAGAAAGCAAGGCTCGCACTAAGTTTAACAGATCAGCCCTGAAGTGTCAGGAATATAATTTACCATTGTTTTATTACCCTACTAAAAAGTTCTGCTCGTGCAATGATGTGCAGTTACTCACAGTGTATATATAGCTAATACCAGAAATGCATTAATACTATTATGCATTTTTGCTAATACGAAAGTCTTTAATTTACAACAAAAAATGATCACATTAATTCAGTGATAATAACCATAAAAATAACACATCTAATATTTGTTTAATAATACCAAGTCAGTTATCATTTCTACAGCATGAATTTTTGAAGTTGGTGTTTTAGTTGTGTTACTAATGATTCATCAATAGAATTGAACGTGGACTATTTTTTGTCATACTAATTAATAATTCTGCAAACACATCATAAATTGTCGATAATAAATGTTTTTTTTTTTTAGTAAGTGTGTTATGCTGTTATTGTTAATAGCATCACACCAGGGTTTTACATAAGGCGGCAAGTGAAGAAATTAACAACCAACTAAATAGGCTTTTATTATTTATTTGGTTATATAGCCTTCATACTCAGGGTTGGTAATAAGAGGTTTATGGGTGTCCGAAACATCCAGAAATCATCATAGACTCTCAGATAGAATATTTGGAATGTTCTGCCTGTCTGTATAGACAACCACCTTCTTAATGCTAAGACAGATTTCCCAGTGTGTTTTTTAAAAATGTGCTCACCGGTATCTCCCGTACAGCCACCCTGATACTTTTGTCCACCACTCACATTACATACCTGCTAGTAATTACTGTAGTCACATCACTACAATACCATCAGGTTCTTGCATTACACAATTTTTATGAGAAAATTAGCTAAGCATAGCGAGTTAGTGAGACATCCCTTTTGAGTCATATACTGGGTAAATTGTATATGCTAATTGAAGCAGAATTCTTATCCATTATGGACCTAAGTCAAACTTTTTTATTGCAAATTTATATTACAAGCATATTTTATGTTTTGAATTTTCTGTGCGGCTATTGGACTTGAAATAGATACCACTGATTTTATATCATTCATTGCTTGTCATCCTTATTATTTTACTTGCCCAAAAGAGTATGTGACGATGCCCTGCCACTCTCCGCCCATACTTTGTTGTCCTGTTGTTTTTTATTTTGGTGGTCTGATATGTTTCCCCTGGCTGTTTGTTTCACAAAAGCATTTAGTTCTTCTATCTTGAATAATTGTTTGATATTCACTCTGTAGTGAACACATTGTTGCACCACCAACATTTTTCCTGACAGCCTTAACAAAAGGAAGCTGTGTAGTACTTAACTCCGTAATAAAATATGTGAAGAGAAATGTTGGTTGATAATTATTTTTGCTGTGAAGTATACATATTTTTCTATTTTTGAGACATGATACCTTTTTACACTATATCAATTGACATCAATGGCTGGCATTGGATCAATGGTGGGACTACTTCAAAGACAATGGTGCATTGTTGATCCAGTGTGGTTAGTAGCAGACCAACAATGTCAACAATGCTGGCCCAATATTAATTCATAAATTACATAGAAGTGATATTTTATTTGCTAATAACCGAAACAATTTAAATGATTACCGTATTTTTCGGCCTATAAATTGCACTAGGCTGAACATTAGGCTAAAAACATAGGTAAGTTGCGCTGGCAGATACGACACACCAGGCTAGGAGACCTGTCTGATGATGTTTAGTGAGACCGATACTACTGTGTTAGATTACAGGCTGAGCTCAATACAGCAGTTGTCTTGGCATTAAAGCAAAATTATGTCTACCAGCCATAGGTCATCGCGCACATTCAACAATTAGACCAGATTTTTTGTATCATATGTTTTAAGGGCCTGCCGACATTGATTTAACCAAAATATATATATTTTTTTCTATAGCCCAACGTATTATTCCACATGATGTTTTTTCTTGTGAAAACTCTCTGATTTCACCTTGTTTTGAGGTCCTGAAAACTGACACACCAGATGTTGAGGTAATTCCCAGAAACCGCTCTTACATGTCTGCTCCACCCCCTTAATGCCTTTCAACAAAGTCTGTATTTTTAAACAATAAAGATATTCCTTAATTTTATTCCAAATCGCAACATTGCATCCTGACAATTTCCACCCGTAAAACATATAATAAAAAAATCTGGCCCCACCATTTTATTCTACACAATTAATCATTAATTAAAGACGGTTTTTAGGCCGCAGCCAAATTTTGGAGGATGCCTATTGTCGTCATGCGTTAGTCCGTATATCTGCCACTTTTAGCACTATACTGGAATACACATTAAACTTCACATACATAACAGGTTCCCTTTGAATAAAGCTTGCTTGACTTCACATTTGACCTTTCCATGACCTTGATTTTTTCCTAATCGCCATATTTTCTTGTTAACGATATTACCTGAACATTTTTCTACGTATCTCTCAAAAAATTATACCATAATTTACCAATAACTTGGGCAAGTTTGAAAATGGACGTGCCTCTCAATATGTAAGACTATCGGCAATTCTTTTTTAGTATGCGTAATATCTGTAAAACTAGACCATTACTATAGGACTAAATGTGCAGTTTCAGGGGGGATATACCCTGAAATATTTAAACTCATCAAAATTAAATTCAAAATGACCAGACTTGCGGCCACTATTAACTTTAATGTGTAATATCTGGAAAACCATGCCAGATAGCTAGACTATTACTATAGAGCAAAATGTCCAGTTTCAGGGACGGATATGCCCTGAAAAACTTCAACTCGATATAATTAAAAGTGGCCAACTTGGGGCCATTATTTACTTTACTATGTGTAATATCTGGAAAACCATGCCAGATAGCTAGACTATTAGATTATTGCTATAGAACAAAATGTGTGGTTTCAGGGTGGATATGCCCTGAAAAAATTCAGTGCGATTAAATTTAAAATGGCAGACTTGCAGCCTTTATTAACTTTACTCTGTATAAGATCTGGGAACATGACTACCAGTTAATTTGAAATAAACTGTCATGAGATAGTAGAGTCAAAGTCATCATAAACTAAGTTTTTTTCAACCGATTTTCACTTTTAAATGATGATTAGAGGCTGAGGCCTAATTCCGTCGCCGACAGGTCTTCTTACGCATTGTGCTAAATAATCAATAAGAAACTAAATTACATTATCAAATGATTATAACACTTGACACATAATTTTCACAAACGATATGACGCTACCAGTTTACGAACGTCGATTGTGTCATTTTACTTGACAAAGGGTAGACTACTCTCTCTATTTTTTCTCACAGTCCTCGCCCAAGTTTAAAGGAAAAAAAGTCCTAATACGCCGAAAAATACGGTAACCTTTCAAGTACGCAGGTCATATTAAAGAGAAAATTGTATAATTCCTCAAAAAGGTTGTTGTGAGGTTTAATTTGAGATATTATGCTTGGATGAATAATAAAATAAGGTGATTTTCATTCACTTTGAGATGGTCATTTAAAAGGTGACCTATCACTCCTTATATGGTATGAATAATTATGCCCTTATATGGGGTGATTGGCTATCATGTGACCCTGACCCTGAGAGGGTCACATGATAGCCAATCACCCCATATAAGGAAACACTTGTGCCCCATCTTGTGGCAACTTTATTTTATTTGTCACAAAATTATTCATACTATATAAGGGGTGATAGATCACCTTTAAGATGGAAATTCACACCTCATGAATGAATAAAAATGAAACAAATTCATGTGAAATCATTGATATCGATGAACTCTTGAGCAAATATTAAAAACTATTGTACTATGTCTCAAAGTATTTTACTGTTTATCCACTTCATTTATGTATTGTACAATGGAACATGTTATCGGCAGCCATCCTTGGGACATTGGAAAGTAAGACATATTGCTGCCCATATTAAAGAGCTAATTTGAAGAATTTCAATGTGGCCTATAAGGATGGTTGTCTACAGCAGGTTCTGATGTATAATTTATGTGGTAAGGAAGTGCAAGTTGAATACTGGAGTGCAAATATCTAAAATTTATATCATTTCCACTCTCATGAAATTAGGAAAATATTTAGAGCTGTTGTGTGTCTAATGTAATATTATCATGTTTTATATGTATCACTTCAAACGATATCAAGTGGCTGACAAACCTTATTGCTTTTTAAAATTGATTAGGATAAGTGATAAAATCAGGTGAATTTTAGCGTTTTTATTTTTAATTTTATTTACAAAATAGTATTTCCTGTCCCATGAACATATCAGATCTGTCCAAGAGAGAAAAGTGATTTATACATGAACAAAGGAGGAGGAAACATAACAAATGTTTTGTGAGAAAATTCACAACACATCAATCGTTTAAAATTTAGATGTCAACATTGATGAACCTGATATGGGAAATTATTATTGATCTACAGGATATAATTTATAGTGGTATTTTAATAATATTAGATGTGTATTCAGTTATCATTATGACGGATGTGTCTGGTAATATCAGAATTTTTTTTTTTTTTTTTTTTCAATTGAATTATCATAGAACAAACAACCATGGTTGGTTAGTTCAATGTTTATGTTTAGTAGAGAGTAATTTGACCAGGTTTGGCATAATACTTTAATTTTTTACCTTGGCTTGAATATTGATGTAATACATATATTAAACCTTCAGTTGCATTATTTTGGGGGAGTAATTTTTATCGATGTGAAAAAATAGTGATGGTCTTTTTTATTTGATGTAAATTCAGATGTAGTTCTATCCATGTTATTTCCATCTGTCATCAATATGTTTTTCTGATTTTGCCATTTAAAAACTAGTCATGGGCTTCATAATTTTTAACACAACCTACAGTATGCAAAGTTTGATTGTGGATACCTCATTAATTCCAAGATTATATATTGTACACAAAGTTTTCTGTCAAATCAGAAATCTGTATTCATTATTACTCTAATCTATCTTTTATCTTTTTATCTTTATATTCAGTATAATTAAGACATCATGAGAAATTATAACTGAAATATGATTTTGCATATAATCGAAGGATTAAAAATGACTTGTATTTTTATTAATTATTAATCTTTGCTCCCATTACACTTGATGGTCTGCACTCCTGTGCTGTCTTAAATTAGTGATTCTGCACACCAAAATAGTTGTTTTGTTTTCACTTTTGACGCCTCATTAAGAAGTAATGCAGCTTGAATCAAGTAATGTAACTTTCTCCTGTGAAGCTTATACTGATTGCTCACTATACTAAATGTGACATTGCAGTGTTTGAATGGCGCGCTATATCTATACATGTACTTTTAAATATATATATGTTCAAATAAAGTTGTGATTGTCTTGGCATTTATATAATGTTATGATTATTGTAATGAGCAACATCACACTCCTCAATATATTTGTTGCACTGCTATATTAAGTAGCACATATCTGGAAAGCTTGTTACTCTTACTCTATTTCTGCTCCCCTCCACCAAAGGAAAGTCAGATAATTCGTTGGACAGTGAGTATTAATAGTATACTTATCGGCTTCTGATCACACCTATATACTGTGCCTGGCACCCTAATTTCCCTTACAAATCAAACACGCCTTGACAACTTGCATCATCCAGTAGCTAACTCATGTTCAGCTATGTTGTGTTAGGAAGATACGGTCCTTCTGACAGTGATAACTCATCGCTTTATCAACAATTACAATGTTTATTGTTGATGATTTTCTAGCTTCTTTTTATGATTTTGTTATTACTGTATTGTGACAGTTCAACTCTTTAACCTAACAGTAATCAAAATAAGTATTTTGAATTAGGGAGTTTCTAATCGTAAGGCAGAAATATAATCACAGTCAATGGGTGCCCATCATTCTAAAAGCGACCTTGCCCATAGATTTACATTATCTGATTATAATGATCATCCTTTGAATTCTAGCCCTGTAATAATGTATCAGATAATAACTCTATTTATATAAAATAACTGAAAATTGATATAATGCAGCAGTGTTTCGGGTTATTGATGCCACCATATTGAATAATCCGGGTTAAACTGTGAGTGAAAGCAAATCTAATATATAACACAGCCTCTTATCATCGCTAGACATGTGATCACAGCTTTTAATAACAGATTTTCTTGGTCTACAGCAGTTACATTTTTGACAATTTTAGAACCAGTTCTTATTCAAAGCAAACTACAATGTACTAGAATCTGAATTACATTTCCAGAGTGAAACTTTTTTGAGGTCAACCTTTGGGAGCGATGTCTTCTACCAAGCCAATCAAGCTGACAAAAATAAATTGAATAATTAAATGAAAAATGGGTGAAAATCACCGCATGAAGAATCATATGCATTATGTTTCGGGAACTGTAATTGTGAATTTTCTTTGTAAAATGACTGATAAATTATACAGTGTAGTTAATTTCAATTCTTAGCGGGTTTTTTTAATTTATTTGAATTCAGGACAAACTGCATTGTAAAGAATAATAACTTCCCCCCAATATTATTCAATTAAAGAATTAAATTTAGGACATATTTATTGTCAACTTAACACTGGCTGAAATATACAACAAAATCATACATGTATGTTTGCTCTTTATTGGAAGAGGCATACACTGTTTTTTATTAGAGATTGCTCTCACCCAGCCAACACATAACATTTGCCCGGTGGTCCAATATCTGCTATATCAAAGCATAAAGCCAGAGTTGGCCGATGTCATGTGTTGAATGTGATTTCACTCTCTTTGCCATATCTTAGAGATCATTAGTTATTCAAAAGTGTTCATCTTAAAGTTTGCTGGTGGCAGATGTGAAACACAAGCCTGGTGTATTCACGATTGTTTCTGGTTGTTCATCCCTAGTTAGGAGCTTTAAGCTAGACAACACACACTGCGCAATCACATTGCTTATTCATGTTTTTTACCATCATCTGCAAAACGTAGCAAATTATTACTATGACATTATTTACAGGAAAAATAGTATATAATTCTAATAACAATGGAGATGTTAATAGGTCTATTTAATTGAAACATCTCTGTGAAAAGTACATTACCATATTTAAATGTTACAAACAGGGCTAATAAAAATAAATAGTACCTGTTGGCCAGGGATACTTTCTTTCTTTTTCATTGAAACTTAATATTGCCATCTTTTTTCTGCCTCCTTTAATCATATTATGGAAATCTCAAGATACTCATGACATACAATGTTAAACTAGGTAATATAATCCATGATAGAAAACTTTTAAAATAATTTTGATATCATAATTCTCAATAACACTGTCAATCCAGCATAGAAACAACAGTATGCCAATGAGGAGCGACACCTGTTATTTCTGTCAGAAGAAACATTCATCCAGTAGTTCTCAAGGTTTACTTAGAGAGATCTGTTGCAATTTGTGATTGTTAAAGTAAATAAATCACCTGCATAGATAGTTGTATCATGCACAACCTGTCCTTCTAATTAGTCTCATTTATTCTGTCACCATATTAGCTAGAAACGCAACAACCTTGGATCCTGTATTGAAAAGATGTTGCAGAAGGGTGTTGTATAGCAGTTGGTTTGATAGCGTTTTCTGTTAGAAGGGTTATTTTTCAGTATAGTTGATGTGACACCAGTGGTATTGCTAAAGTGCATAGCGTTGATCAGTTAATCAGTTGTGTGTTTCTTTGGGCGTAGAGCAACCTGAACAGATGATAGTAACATTGTTATGATGTAGTGGTTTTACGCTTGCATTTTGCGTGTATGCATGATGTATATAATGTTGTGAATATTATTAATGTTGTTGTTATGTGTAGTGACAGACCACTCATTGCAAGCGCTAATATCAACTTTACTTTTATATGTCTTCAACCAATTATATGGTCTTATGTTTTGTTTCCAACAGTGTCAAGAAAATAATTACAAATTTTATAGTACAGTGGTGCTTTAAATGGCACTTTCACACAATCTGAGTACATAAAATATAATATGATAATATATTTAGTGTAGATTTCACTCACAGGGAATATTTTCTGGTAACAATAGTGCTAATGTGTTTATTGACATGATTGCCTTAATATATTTAACCTTTTCACCACCACTACCCTCTGTAGAGGGCTGGCCAGCTTCACCACTTTAATAGAGGGCTGATATACTTCACCACCACTGCCCTCTGCAGAGGGCAGAGGTTCTGACCTACCATGGCCACGTGTGTTTGTTTTCAATGGCCACATGTTATTACCACCCTTTTGACCCTGGCTGACTGAAAGTGAACAAATCAGAGTAACTGTATTAAAAAATTCAAATTGTCCATGTGCTGACTTTTGACCAATCAGAGGCCAGCTATTATAATGGTAAGCCACACGTGCTCATGGGCCTGGTGTACAGCCACTAGTGTGATCAGGAGGATGGTGGAAAACAGCCTATTTCATCAGGGCAATGGTGATAAAAAAGTTGATGGCGGCTATTCCATTCATACTGTAGTTTAATGTAGTGTATAAATGCTTGGAGTGTTAATCTTATTTTTTTCTGCTTGAAAAACAGATGATTTACACTTGAATGGTTAATATGTTCTAAATTGTACCAAGTGCGAGGCAGACTTGATTATGTTAACGGGAGCATTAAAAACTGTCAATATAAATGACAGCTGTTTTATTATGGTGATTAATTTATATTCAGTTAATTCCCCCCTTTTTAATGTTTTACATAAAATTTAGGATATTAAAATTAATGTATTTTAAAATTATTAGATTGATATTAAAGTAATTTAAAAATTGGAGGTCATTTTGGGCCAAACCGTTTTTTACACTTTGACAAGTTAATATAAATGAAATATAAATAATATTTTTATAATAAATTTTGGAGCTGCAGGATAATTTGCAAAAAAAACGTAAAATATGTTGTGTATTATGACACGATCGTAGGAAATAGATGTACTTTTACATTTTTTTGTTGTTTTTTTATTTACCCATCAACCCTTATCCTGCTAAGTTAATTTATTTAAATTTTCAACCACTTGAGATTGTGGAGCGCGGTAGAGGTTGTGTCTCGCTACCGCGATCCACAACCTCAAGTGGTTGAAAATAACTCATTTGTTTAACACATAAAATTTACAAATCTTGATGTTTGAACAGTCATTTTAAAAATTCCCAACAACAGAGGTTTAATTGGCTAATAAAACAGATTAAAAACGACTATTGTCATGATTAGCAGGCAAAGGGTTAATATTACTATTACTACTATGTGTTCACACTGTATACACATGGGTATCAACATTTTATTCCCAGTTGCTATAAATAATTGAAGTGGGCATTTTTTCTTACAGTGTTATATTTTGTTGTGTATGTTGTTTAGTTATAAACTGAACGTTTTTGGTTCTGGGGTTCTGGGGAATAGCAACCTTAGTGAATAGTTCTCATCAGTATTGTTTACGAACACGCCTTAAGTGACTTTTGTGTGTTGTACTTGAGCAGGTCGCAAGCAGGAGATCATAAAGCTAACGGAACAGCTTATATCTGCTATTACCAGCTGTGACTATGATACCTACACGTGAGTACCTCAATCATACACACCTGCCTTTGTACAGTGATTACCTCAATCATACACGCCCTGCCTTTATACAGTGATTAACTCAATCATAAACACCCTGCCTTTATACAGTGATTACCTCAATCATACACACCCTGCCTTTATACAGTGATTACCTCAATCATAAACACCCTGCCTTTATAGAGTGATTACCTCAATCATACACACCCTGCCTTTATACAGTGATTAACTCAATCATAAACACCCTGCCTTTATACAGTGATTATCTCAATCATAAACACCTGCCTTTATACAGTGATTACCTCAATCATACACACCCTGCCTTTATACAGTGATTACCTCAATCATAAACACCCTGCCTTTATACAGTGATTACCTCAATCATACACGCCTGCCTTTATACAGTGATTACCTCAATCATACACACCCTGCCTTTATACAGTGATTACCTCAATCATAAACACCCTGCCTTTATACAGTGATTACCTCAATCATACACACCTGCCTTTATACAGTGATTACCTCAATCATACACACCCTGCCTTTATACAGTGATTGCCTCAATCATAAACACCCTGCCTTTATACAGTGATTACCTCAATCATACACGCCTGCCTTTCTACAGTGATTACCTCAATCATACACACCCTGCCTTTATACAGTGATTACCTCAATCATAAACACCCTGCCTTTATACAGTGAATAACTCAATCATAAACACCCTGCCTTTATACAGTGATTATCTCAATCATACACACCTGCCTTTATACAGTGATTACCTCAATCATACACACCTGCCTTTATACAGTGATTACCTCAATCATACACACCCTGCCTTTATACAGTGATTGCCTCAATCATAAACACCTGCCTTTATACAGTGATTACCTCAATCATACACGCCTGCCTTTCTACAGTGATTACCTCAATCATAAACACCCTGCCTTTATACAGTGATTACCTCAATCATACACACCTGCCTTTATACAGTGATTACCTCAATCATACACGCCTGCCTTTCTACAGTGATTACCTCAATCATAAACACCCTGCCTTTATACAGTGATTCCCTCAATCATACACACCCCGCCTTTATACAGTGATTACCTCAATCATAAACACCCCACCTTTATACAGTGATTACCTCAATCATACACACCTGCCTTTGTACAGTGAGTACCTCAATCATACACACCTGTCTTTATACAGTGATTACCTCAATTATACACACCCTGCCTTTATACAGTGATTACCTCAATCATAAACACCCTGCCTTTAAACAGTGATTACCGCAATCATAAACACCCTGCCTTTATACAGTGAGTACCTCAATCATAAACACCCTGCCTTTGTACAGTGATTACCTCAATCATACACACCCTGCCTTTATACAGTGATTACCTCAATCATAAACACCCTGCCTTTATACAGTGATTACCTCAATCATACACACCTGCCTTTATACAGTGAGTACCTAAATCATACACACCCCGCCTTTATACAGTGATTACCTCAATCATACACACCTGCCTTTATACAGTGAGTACCTCAATCATGCACACCTGCCTTTATACAGTGATTACCTCAATCATAAACACCCTGCCTTTATACAGTGAGTACCTCAATCATAAACACCCTGCCTTTATACAGTAATTACCTCAATCATAAACACCCCGCCTTTATACAGTGATTACCTCAATCATACACACCTGCCTTTATACAGTGATTACCTCAATCATAAACACCCTGCCTTTATACAGTGATTACCTCAATCATACACACCCTGCCTTTATACAGTGATTACCTCAATCATAAACACCCTGCCTTTATAGAGTGATTACCTCAATCATACACACCCTGCCTTTATACAGTGACTACCTCAATCATACACACCCTGCCTTTACACAGTGAGTACCTTAATCATAAACACCCTGCCTTTATACAGTGATTACCTCAATCATAAACACCTTGCCTTTATACAGTGATTACCTCAATCATACAGACCCTGCCTTTATACAGTGAGTACCTCAATCATAAACCCCCTGCCTTTATACAGTGAGTACCTCAATCATAAACACCCTGCCTTTATACAGTGATTACCTCAATCATACACACCCTGCCTTTATACAGTGAGTACCTCAATCATACACACCCTGCCTTTATACAGTGAGTACCTCAATCATAAACACCCTGCCTTTATACAGTGATTACCTCAATCATAAACACCCTGTCTTTATACAGTGATTACCTCAGTCATACTGACCTGCCTTTATACAGTGAGTACATCAATCATACACACCCTGCCTTTATACAGTGATTACCTCAATCATACACACCTGCCTTTATACAGTGATTACCTCAATCATACACGCCTGCCTTTCTACAATGATTACCTCAATCATAAACACCCTGCCTTTATACAGTGATTACCTCAATCATACACAACCCGCCTTTATACAGTGAGTACCTCAATCATAAACACCCTGCCTTTATACAGCGAGTACCTCAATCATACACACCCTGCCTTTATACAGTGATTACCTCGATCATACACACCTGCCTTTATACAGTGAGTACCTCAATCATAAACACCCTGCCTTTATACAGTGATTACCTCAATCATACACACCTGCCTTTATACAGTGATTACCTCAATCATACACGCCTGCCTTTCTACAATGATTACCTCAATCATAAACACCCTGCCTTTATACAGTGATTACCTCAATCATACACACCCCGCCTTTATACAGTGATTACCTCAATCATAAACACCCCACCTTTATACAGTGATTACCTCAATCATACACACCTGCCTTTGTACAGTGAGTACCTCAATCATACACACCTGCCTTTATACAGTGATTACCTCAATCATACACACCCTGCCTTTATACAGTGATTACCTCAATCATAAACACCCTGCCTTTATACAGTGATTACCTCAATCATAAACACCCTGCCTTTATACAGTGAGTACCCCAATCATAAACACCCTGCCTTTGTACAGTGATTACCTCAATCATAAACACCCTGCCTTTATACAGTGATTACCTCAATCATACACACCTGCCTTTATACAGTGAGTACCTCAATCATACACACCTGCTTTTATACAGTGATTACCTCAATCATAAACACCCTGCCTTTATACAGTGAGTACCTCAATCATAAACACCCTGCCTTTATACAGTAATTACCTCAATCATAAACACCCCGCCTTTATACAGTGATTACCTCAATCATACACACCTGCCTTTATACAGTGATTACCTCAATCATAAACACCCTGCCTTTATACAGTGATTACCTCAATCATACACACCCTGCCTTTATACAGTGATTACCTCAATCATAAACACCCTGCCTTTATAGAGTGATTACCTCAATCATACACACCCTGCCTTTATACAGTGAGTACCTCAATCATACACACCCTGCCTTTACACAGTGAGTACCTCAATCATAAACACCCTGCCTTTATACAGTGATCACCTCAATCATAAACACCCTGCCTTTATACAGTGATTACCTCAATCATACAGACCCTGCCTTTATACAGTGAGTACCTCAATCATAAACACCCTGCCTTTATACAGTGAGTACCTCAATCATAAACACCCTGCCTTTATACAGTGATTACCTCAATCATACACACCCTGCCTTTATACAGTGAGTACCTCAATCATACACACCCTGCCTTTATACAGTGAGTACCTCAATCATAAACACCCTGCCTTTATACAGTGATTACCTCAATCATAAACACCCTGCCTTTATACAGTGATTACCTCAATCATACAGACCTGCCTTTATACAGTGAGTACATCAATCATACACACCCTGCCTTTATACAGTGAGTACCTCAATCATACACACCTTGTTTTTATACAGTGAGTACCTCAATCATAAACACCCTGCCTTTATACAGTGAGTACCTCAATCATAAACACCCTGCCTTTATACAGCGAGTACCTCAATCATACACACCCTGCCTTTATACAGTGATTACCTCGATCATACACACCTGCCTTTATACAGTGAGTACCTCAATCATACACCCTGCCTCTATACTGTAGTGACCTCAATCCTAAACACCTTGCCTTTATGCTGTGAGTACCTCAATCATAAACACCCTGCCTTTATACTTCGAGATCCTCAATAATACAATTACACACCCTGCCTTTATACAGTGAGAACCTTAGTCCTTACTTATTACAATTTCTTAATCACATTCCCCAACATTCAAAATGGCCACCACAGGTCAACGCAAAAACTGAAAAATTTAAACCAAGAAATTATTCAAATTTTACAAGAATATGGAGATATTCGAGTGATTTTTTAAACACTTTCCCAATAATATGGAGATGTGCAAGTGATATTTTAAAGTTTTACTGTAATTAATAATAAAGAGCATGTATTGGCTTCATAGTTTTTTGGGGGCGCAAAAAAAATACTTACGGCAGGGATGCTATAGGGCTCCAGGCTTCTTGTATTTTCAGGCAAATTTTAATACACACTTACCATGACATTGTGTAAAATAGTCATCCAAGGCCATGTCTGTATTTAGGGTTTTAAATGTATTATGATTATTGATTCTGATGGACATTATATATGAAACCAGGAATCAGCACATTTATAAACTTTCTGAACAGTAATTGTGGTAATGCACTTCTTTTTCATGCAGCTCATAGTACATGTAGTCTTCTGTGATTGTAATGGAAGTTATCAAACTTGTATCATGCTTTAATCAACATGTTCATGTCAAGCTCTCCGTCATCCCTGTCAGACTCTAGTTGATTAAGGCTCCCCCTACCAGGGGGAGGTTTTTTGTTTTTGTATGGTTTCGTCCGGCGGCAGCGCATCGACTTTCTAAGTATTAATTCCTAGGCTGCATCAATTTTTTAGAAAGTTCGGGAGAATATTCGGGTCATGGCGGCCATCTTAATTTTTTTTTCGTCAAATTAGGACCTTGTCACCTTGATAACTTCAAAGCCGCTCATCCGATATACTCAATATTGAAAATACTGCATAGTAGTATTAATTCCTAGCCTGCATCGATTTTTTAGAAAGTTTGGAGAAATATCTGGGTCATGGCGGCCATCTTTAATCTTCTTTTCGTCATATTAGAACCTAGTCACCCCGATATCTACAAAACCGCTTTTTCGATTCGCTTTGTGTTCAACATCCTGGATGCAAGTATCAATTCCTAGGCTGTATCAATTTTTCAGAAAGTTCGGGACAATATTCGGGTCATGGCGGCCATCTTTAATCTTTTTTCGTAAAATTAGAACCTTGTCACCCTGATAACTTCAAAGCCGCTTATCTGATATACTCAATATTGACAATACTGCATAGTAGTATTAATTTCTAGCCTGCATCAATTTTTCAGAAAGTTTGGAAGTATATCCGAGTCATGGTAGCCATCTTTTTCGTCAAATAATGACCTTGTCATCCTGATAACTACAAAGCCGCTTATCTGATATACTCAATATTCAACATACTTTATAGCAGTATTAATTCCTCGACTGCATCATTTTTTCAGAAATTTTGGGAAAATATCTGAGTCATGGCGGCCATCTTTATTCTTATTTCGTCAAATTAGAACCTTGTCATCCCGATAACTTCAAAGCCGCTTATCCGATACACTCAATATTCAACGTACTGCATGCTAGTATTAATTCCTAGACTGCATCAATTTTGCAGAAAGTTCTAAATAATATCCGGGTCTTGGGGGCCATCTTTAATTTTTTGTGGTCAAAATAGCACCAAGTCAGCCTAAAGCTGCTAGCCTGTGCCTCATAATATTACTTGATAATTACATGTACAAATTGATTATCTTGTAAAATTATGTTTAATGTATAACTTTTATTTGAAAAGTGTGAGGGGGAGCCTTCTTGGATGTTTTACTTGGTAAACACTTACTTTAAGTTTATAATTGTATTCTTTGTTTACAGCAAATTTGTAGATCCTCAGTTAACCTGTTTTGAGCCAGAAGCATGTGGTTATCTGATAGAAGGCATTGACTTCCATAAGTTCTACTTTGATAATGGTTAGTAACCAAAGGTTGATGATATTAACAACATTTAACTTCTGTAATTTTATATTGTTTTCAAATACGATTCTTTTAAATAATAAATAATTTTCTGTGCATATACTCAGAAATCTATGCATACATGTATGTGGGTATGCAGCTGGGTTATAATTATATTTGACACATGCTTATATCATAACCTTTCCTTGTTATCATATATATTTTAATTAGTCCAATAACAATCACATAAATACTGATGTATTAGTTTATCATGTTTTTACTCTTAGAACACTTTTTATCCCCAGCCTGATGAAGTTGGGGCGGGGATATGGCATGGCCTTGGATGTCCGGCGTCCCCATTTTGTTCCTGGACCACTTAGGGGGTGTAGATGTGCCTTTTGGAATTCATGAAATTTGACCTAATTTGACTTAATGGCCGACCATCAGTCATAATTAACTTTAATATGCCTGATGTCTGGCCGCATTTTGTTTGTGGTGCATATATCGGAAACCTATGTAGGGATATCTTTCATATTGCATATACACATACCTTAGGGGGTGTGGATGTGCCTTTTGGGTTTTATGAAATTTGCCCTACTTCAGCTGTTGACAATAACTGTTACAAAACAATATCCCAAAGTGACAGTGACATTAAGAATTTACTGACCCTTAGTCTTATGTGAAAGACCTTTCAAGGTTTTGTACAGCAAAATTGTTATTTTTTCATTGGCCCCTGGTGATTGGTCTCTGTACTTAAATGGCTGACCATCGTCCATAATTACCTTTAATATGCCTGATATCTGGCAGACCGTGCCAGATAGCTAGACCATTGCTATAAAACAAAATGTGCGGTTTCAGATAGGGATATGTCCTGAAAAATTTCAGCTAGATCAGATTCAAAATGGCCGACTATCGGCCATAATTAACTTCAATATGCCAGATATCTGACAAACCGTGCCAGTTAGCTAGACCTTTACTATAAAATAGAATGTGTGCGTTCAGAAGGAATATGCATTGAGAACTCTATCAAATCCATCAGCCATTATTGACTTCAATATGCCTGATATCTGGCAAGCCTTGCCAGATAGCCAGACCATTACTATATATCAAGATGTGCGGTTTCAGGGAGGGCTATTCCCTGCAAATAGATGGGTAGACAATTACTGTAAAACAGAATGTGACAGTTCAGGAAAGGATGCACCCTGAAAAATTTCTATCACACGTGAATGGTGGGGGATTATGGTGGCCGGCTGACCTCTTGTTAGAAGCTACTAAGATCAGAATTTGTATCTCGTGTCAATGACCGTTAAATGCCAGCAGATAAAAGAACTTGTGGTGTGCACAATCAGACCTATAAAGACAGCAGAGCTAACACCACACTGGGACAAAAATCATTTTATCATCGAACTATCCCTGATTGAAATTCTCCGCTTGTAGCTGCCATAAAATCGATAACTGTGGCAGCGTTCAAGAGTGAGCTGTTCGATTAGGTCTGCCAGCCTCTTCCCCCCGGCCTGATACTCCACAATGGAGGGCTGCTGGAGTATCTATTCAAAGTCAATACTCAGTGTCTTTCCCCTGAGCACAGTTTAGATTATACATATATACACATATATCTCCGTTCAAGCAAGGAACTCAACCCTGTGCTGGTTTATTTTTTAATTTTAAAGCATCGGGGCAATGTGTGGTGTTTGTGGGTGGTTGTGTTTTATTGTAACACAAGAGTACTGCCTTGTGTCAAGCTGCAGATGTAGGCTGTCATGGGTGTGTCAGACGGCGACCAGGGCTGGTCAAGCAGCAGGCAATAGTGATCGGCCATAGCACACAGCGCTCACACAGGCCACATCCAATCACAGATGCCCGAGGAGGTGGTTATGTCTCACTTCACTTGGCATTTATTGTGTAGCTGCACAAAATGAAGGCCCAACGCCGGCTGAATGCAGGGCCAGTATATGTGTTGTTAGCCATGCATCAATCCAGCGCTGGGCCTGCATCTTGTGCTTGAAGTCCTCGCTTGGCTCTGTAATGTTCCATCATGGCTGTTCCACGGTAACAGATGGTGACTTTCCTCGTGTCAGTATAGTTCCGTTGTGTGCCACGGAGGCGCTAGTGCCTCTGCTGTCTGCTTTGGTCGTCATGTTGTCATCAAACCACACTAGTATACTCAGCGTATATACAACTCCTTACAAGTCGCTAAATGTCGTCATTCTTTGCAAAAATTTAAGTGTGAATCTGAATGAAAATGCGAGCCTCATAGATGACCACCCATTCCTCCTGATACCTATCATACCTAATAATATTATGACACTCGATCAGTTATGGTTTTGTGCTTTGCTGCAACCTGTCCAGTTTTCTGCCTCAAGCTGTGTATTACAGTTGTGGTGTCAGGTTTGTCAACATATAACCTGTTTTGTGTTATTTACCATAATTAGAAGTAAGTTTGATGGTTAGGTAGTATATTGTTGTCATCTAATTTATTTTATTTTAAAATCCATTATGGACAACTGTGCTTTATTACACTTGTTTTTTTTACAATAGTTTTTAATAACCTGTAATTATATGAATGTGTATTAAAAATTAGAATATCTGCTAGAATTAAAACATAAGTGCTAGATACCTTGCCCGTTGGGACTGCTAATTCTATTTTTGTGTAAAATAGAATTTGATTTCAGTCAACTAGAGCTTATTAAACATTCCCCCTACCAGGGGATGCTTTCAGCATTTGATAAATTTCTGCCACCACACAGCCTTTTGTTATTGATAAATATAGATTATCACAAAAGTATGAAGTTGGAAATCGGGGAAGTGTGTTTCTTTCTTGGTTATAATGGACAAGTCTTAGAGTAATAAAACTCAAGAAAAACTGGGAGAGAATCAAAAAATTATTGACAAATTACGAGGCTTAAAATATTTGACCCAAGTTTGACTGAAAAAATGATAGAAACTGAGAAAAAAAGACTTAAATTTAACACGATAAAAAACACAAATAATTCGTAAAAGTGCTACTTCAGATACTTTAGAAATATATTTTTTTTAATATATTTAGACTTGTGAAGATTTAAAAATTTAAAAATAGTGAAAATGCCAATTTTTTCAAATCGATGTTTGGTGTTCACATTGATTTATAGTCATCTCATAGATGCCAATTTGTCATGGTGTCACAATTTGCAAACCCATTGGTACAATTCATTAATCTTTGTTAAAGCGACACAATCAGGCCAAAATCATAATTTTTATTTTGGCTCCTTGATATGTCCATAATATATTAAGATGTTCATAGACTAGAATTGTGTAAGTTTTTTAAATTTTGTGTTGTGCGTTTACCAGTTAAATGACAAAATCGGAGGGACGAAATAAGGACAAGATTTCATTTCGGACATGCATGTCCACAGCAATCCAAAATTTAAATGACTTCCCCAATTCTAGTCTAGATTTAGTAAGGACATGTTCACATTTTATGAACATACACGTATCAAGAAGCGAAAATTAAAGTTTGGCTTTGTGGATAATTTTTTTGTCACCATCATTAATAAAATTATCTGGTAATATTGTCTTGGTGTGTTTTTAGTTCCCAAGAACAACAAAGCTATCAACACCAGTATTTTGAACCCACATGTACATTTGCTAGGCGAAGATGCTGCAGTAGTTGCTTACATAAGACTCAAGCAGTTTGTGGACAGGTGAGTTCAGTTTATAAGTTATAATTATCCAACAAGTTAAGTGAGTATAATCACAGCAAATCAGAATTTGTGGTAGGCCTATTTAATAGTGTTTTCTTTTAAATTGTAATGACGTGTTATTTTGTAGAAATGGAATTCCGCATACTGCTCAGTCTGAAGAAACCAGAGTGTGGCAACGAAAAGATGGCAAGTGGCAGAATGTTCATTTCCATAGGTCTGGCTCGCCAACCACACCCAACACCCTCAAGTAGTCAGCTGGCAGACATAGCACTGACAACATCTCACCAGCGTCTTGCTATTTTCAGTCATAATTTTTGCTTTCTTGTGTATTTTTTGATTGCGCTGAGTGTGGACGAAGCACTGTAACGAGTAAGGTGCGTGATTTCAGTGGGGGCGCTTTGAATGTCTTGCTGGTTATCGCACTTAGATTGGTGATTTTGTCTTCTGGGGTGTGTTGTACATACGTGCCGCCGACATCATTGTGATCAACTTTCTGCTAATTTGTATCACAACTATTTATTTCTGAAGGTGATTGAAGATTATAACTTTACCAACAACACTATGTGAGAAGATGACAAGAAATGTAGCAATGATAAGTGCTTGTAAGACCGCACAAGAGGGGATCACAAGACAGCAGTCATGTGGCTTTATTGTTAACAAGGGTTCGTACGGGTTGTATAAATCAATTACTTGAAGCGGAATTGTAAACTTACAGAATGTGACATGGAAATCTATTTCTGTTTGGAGCAGTTTGTCAATTTGTTAGAAAGTGACGAGTCAAAATATAAATGAAAAATTGAACATGAACATAGAACTTTCACGAACGACAATAATCAATCATAGAATCTGATGAGAAACAACCGTATTATGTGGTAATTTGTTTGTTGTACAACTTTATTTTAGTCTGTATCTGACAATTAGTGATGTGTACGAACCCTGTTGAAGAAGAGACGGGGACTGACTATAGGGCCCACCAAGTCAGAACAAGCAGAAAGCAACGCATTGTCAGTGACAGCCAATGTGGGCAAAATGTATCCTAGGTTTCTACTGCTGGTATAATGCAGACAAAACCTCACTGATTCCATCCCTGCTTGATAATTGGCATCTTTGACAGGGGTTGTTGAGATGTGTTGTAAGTGAAGTGTGTCATTTAATCTTCACTGCCATGTATGGGTGGTGTCTATCTTCACTGACAAAGCCATGTAACAATTTATTTGCGTTTACATAACTTATCTAGATAAGGTATGTGGAAAGTCCTTAAGCTTTAGTTGTGACGTTTTTTCCAGGTTATTCCCTTACAAGGGCTACTAGCTCAAAACCCAGTGAACGTATATTTTTTAGTAAATCGCCTATTGATGAATATGTAATTTGTATATATTGACAGTCAAGTAAGTATTGCCTTGTTTTCAAGTATTGATGTCGTCCTATGACAATGGGACTTTTTTTATTTCTTATAATTACTGTTATTATAGATGTTTTAAATTATTGTTATATAATTACGACCTGGAATTAATTCGATGGCCATCGACTAGACAATTTGATGCACGCAAATAAGATTTTAGAATAGTCACTCAAACTTGTCTTTAGGAAACCTAGAAGATTGTTTGGGGCCAAAAATCCATGTATATTTATGACCTATACATTCTCTTTCTTTGTGTGTGCGTGTCTCTGTATAAGCATCAAAACAAGTCTTCTTTACGTTGTAATACAAAATTGTTGTATGGTTTCAGCTGAAATTTAAATTGCTATGATTATATCCCGCTTGCTAGGCAAACACGAAGTATGTTTCCAGCGTTGGCTTATATTCGGCCAACACTTCGGACGTTGACTGCATGTTTTCTGGGTGATTGCATCATGACATTATCTTGAGTAGCATCCATGACTCCGTGATAACACAGGCACGGCAGCTGTTTTTCTAGCTACTCCACCTGTGTTCAATGTTTTTTTAGGTATTCTTGTCGATTTATTTGCGGGTTTTGCTGATTTTTTCTTTGTTGGTGAGGTGTACGAACTGACTTTTTCTCTAGATATATCGCCCTTGGCGTCGCGTATGTGCCATGTTGAGGTGGCTCGTGGTGACCCTTTCATCCCTTGAGGGCGGTATGTAATCCTTCCACAGAATCACGCTTATTTTGCGTAACATTAGGAACACGTGCGCTTTACCTAAATACTCTAGTCCGCCTGACTCTCCCTTAACTATCTCGTCTTAACAGCGTATTTTCATTTCCACCCAGATGGTTGACAAAGGGAATATATCTTGCACCTTTTGAGAATCCCTCCTCGCCGGCACATCTGCCCGTTTTTCACAATAAGCCATACATGGTCCATAAACAAATTGCAGTCGGGAGTGAGCAAGATTCGGTACACAAACTGCCTTCGGGCATCTAATTACTGCAGCTGTGCACTCATAATTTGCGCAGGTCTCAGGAAAGTACCATTTATAAGCCATTACAATTTCAAAATTCCACCGGATTAAACATCTTGCCAATCAAATCAATATTGATCATCAAATGTGTACGTCAATAATCATCGACAGGTGATTCTCATTGCAAACAGAATGGGAATCGCTCATTGCTGCAGCAATTCTAGTTGTGTCTGCAGTGATAATTCTGTTGATTCCAAACCCAGTAAACACAAAACATTTGTATAACATTAATACAACGTCGGTCCAACGTCTTCGACGTTGGACCGACGTCGTATAAATGTTATACAAATGTTTTGTGTTTACTGGAAAGGGCGGTATCTGTTGACCGCTCGGATATGTCTGCTTGACAACAATACGCAAGTAATGTAGTATATTAACGCGCGAAGAGTAATCTCATTTTTTTATCCTTGTTATTTTGAAAGCGAATACGATTTTTTATAAGAATGTGTATGGGAACATAATTATATATTGCTGGGTATATTAATTATATCTGTTACTATCGATGTTGCTTTTTTTTGTAAATATTTGTGCAATGGTAACTAAATTATTACTATTAATATTATTATCCAGTTGGTAGTCGCCCCAACCGTAGAACGCATTCTGTTTTAGCGGCAGCTTCGATAACATGTATATTCAGTTGTAACCTCTAATATAATGTATTGTAGTAGACTTTAAAACAGGCGCTTGAAATTTATAGAAATTATAGAGCCCTCAGCATGAATCTGTTTCACTGCTTTAAGGATCCGGTTGAACGGCTTTTTCCATCCCTATTTTGAGTTGTATTTCTGCAGTGAACACGCCCTATAGGATTTGACGAATCCCTCTAAATTAGCAGATATAATGTGATACAGCAATGCCTTGCCAATGTGGACATTTTGACTGTTGCGGTCCTCTTTGTGCGGCTTGGGCTGAGGGGTTAGTTCGCCTGTTGCCACAGCCCATGGTGTGCGTGGGTGGCGAGTGTGTCAGACGCTGTTTGCGTTTCACCCGCTGGCATTTCCAGGCAGATACTAGGTGTTTTCAGATTTATAGTATTTACGTTGTGTTTTTACCATTTGGTTGTGATTTATTACCATGTATGCTGTCGCACGATGTTCTATTTACCAAACAGTAGTGATAGAATGTTCTTTTCTTTCTTTTTTGAAAGTAAAATCTGAAAGGTTAGCTTATTAGTAGCGCGAGAAGACATGTAATTGTGAAATGACACTTTGCTCAGTCTCTGTCTGTCCCAAATCTGTCATGTTGACAATGCCCCGCCGACACCAGACGCTGACGCAGGTGATGATGGTCCAATGATGGCCCAGTGTCCGCCACGTAGGGCCGTCAATGAGCACCTGACACCTGGCCGGCGTCTAGTGCCCCCAGGGAATCTTGGTTCTGGTCAATTGATAGGTACTTTACTATTATTGTGTGGTCTGTGTCCGGTATCTTATAACCCTACTGTTCTGTTGTGTATAGATCAAACTTTACAAAAATAGTACAATTCTTGCAAACTGTGATCCTTTGTGTACCTTCTTCCTACATACTTATGAACCAGTTGGCCTCGCTGCTATACCAATTATACATCCAGTAAATTTTCAGGCTGATCAATTTCTATTGGACATTTCACCCTCTTCAAGTTGTGAGTGGCGTCACCTCAAGTTGATGAGGTCGGGTGTAGTGGTTGACGCAGTAGCCTGTCACGCCGGAGCTCCGGGTCTCGCCCACCACATTCACCCACTGTTGCTGTAATGTTGGGCTAGCGTCTGCGACGCTGCCCCAACATCACAGCAACATTGGGTGAATATTATTCTCAGTATTCAGGTTTAAAATAAGCAAAATGTTTCTTTCCCGTATACACTCGTGAACATTCAGTATTGTCGGGAACCTCTGCGACCGAGAGGTAGTGTGTTCTATCTCAGACCGCTGGGGCTCTAATATCGAACCCTGATCTGGAGGGTAATGACATCTGATTCCCCTCACCATCCTTAGGAGGTTCTCCTGTCTGTATCTCCATAAACGTGCTCTAAGCCCCCACTCATCATTCAAGTGGGTGATTTACTGAATTTTTTTAGTCTAAGCTTGTTTATTCTACCGGTTTCAAATTACCCTTTAACACGTTTAAAGTTGTGATAGATTCAATAATTGGTCATAATTAGCGTCATGAGAATTATAGAGAAACGTTGATTAGATGTATGGACACCAATTTGATGACTATTTTGATGCAATGACTACGTGGCAATCGACAGTAGTCAGTAATAAATGGGTCTGCAATTTGAGGTTAGACAACATGTATCTGAGATTGGGCAATGTGGTAATGTCAACGCTATCATTTGTATTCCACACTGGAATTGACCCACTTGAATAATTTTGCTGTCATAATTACACTCTTACTGATAGTAGAATCTAGACGAACCAATGCAGTTGACAGTTAAATTGAATGAAGAAAATATCTTGTTTATAATATAGATGTGACTGAAGTGTTTGTATTTTGTGAAGATTTGTAACACTTACTTACAACATCAATTACTGGAAGAGTATATATATAGATAAATATATCTTATATTATTATTATTATATATGAATCTACTATTTACCTTACACGTGAGTGGTGTCTGATGAGGCAGTAGCATTTTTACCGTTAGGTAATTTAATGAAAAAACTCTAGATATTTTTATCTCTCTACTACTTGCCGTTACAGCTGAACCAGTTGTACAATTGTTACCATGATTTGTCTGGAATACGTTTCAGTTGTAGATTACTAGTCCCAATTCTTTCATTGTCATGGTTCAAATCACTCGATCGTGAGACATATTTTAGATCCTTTTGATAAAGCGTTTGATCGATGCGGCGTTAAAACAAACTAGTATTTATTTGAACATAGTAGAAAGCAAACTGGAAATTGCCGAACGCTATCAATTCAACCAGGCTGCAGATTATGTGTAGCAGCTTCTTATTAGTGCATAGGATCTCTACAATAACAGCAACCCAGCAAACACAATGCGTTGAAACAATGCTGGTCTAAAGCTGTCCGACCGCTTACGACGCTGGGACAGCATTAAACCAGCATTGGCTCAACGTATTGTGTTTGCTGAGAACGTATAGCAAATTCTCTGTTTACTTAACATTGTACTGTGATATAATGTACACACGATATACAGAGGTCACTGCTTTGTTAAATATGCAGTGACATGGTGTAACCCTGGCGAATAAAGTGTCACACTGACCCCTTAGCCGCCAGGATGACGCTGTTCTTTTAACTATTTCTGCTACGTTCATAAACCACAGTCCTCAGTTATCTGGAGTACATAATATCATTGTTTTATAATTCTAGTGTGGAGTAGCTTACTTGGTTATGTACACATTTTTCAATCCAGTTAAGATTGTTCACGTTTTCCATTTTGCTGATGTTGTGACCGCTGATTTTTGTAGTACATGTTTGTGCACAAGTGGTTTCTGGAATAAATCCTTAACAAATTGTGGGCATTTATTAGTAGTCCATGACAGTGATCCTGATTGCATGTGCCACCTTTAGTATGTGTATTTTAGAACTTTTTTCCTGGATCTGCACCTCAATGTTGAGCTCAATATGATAGAGGCCTCAGTTGATCAACTGGTCATATACATCATGTGATGATCATCTTATTGTACTCGTCATCTTTAGGCTTAAAGCTCATTTCTGGCATTTCACCAAGTGTAAATCTCCACCCTTTAATCTCAAGGCTGCGATCTGATGCTAAGTATCCCAGTTGAGCTCGATTATCATAATAGTACTATTTTGCATTTCTAAATACTGAATCACCTTTAAATTACCACCTCTTCAATTGAAGCTGATACAATGCTGTTTTAAAGTTTGACCAGCGGCATAGACGATGCTCTAATATTAATCCGGCATACGTGCAGCGTTTGTTTTTCGCTGAGTTGTAACATAAAAACACGATGTATATATGATAACCATCAAGGCTCAAGATGTGCATTTTAGATTGCATAAAGAAGAGTTGAGTTTAGAAACTCATTTTGAAATATCTTTTGATCAAATAAGTGTGATGGAAAGAAGGGAATGTGATAGTTTGAGTTTATTTATAAGCATTTAGCCTACATACGACCTCATGATGAACGTCAAATTATACCAAGAAAAAGTTAATATATATGCTGCATGTACATTTGGAGAAAAACAGATTGGATGTCAGCATATTAATTAAGAGGTGTAGTGATTTCATTGGAATATTATAAAAGTAGAAATATTAAGTGACTCATATGCTGCCTACATCATTGTCTCTGTTATATACCCTAATTAACTGTATACACTGGTTATAGCCCCGATAAGTTAGTACTATAAACTCGATCTACATGAGGCACCTGGAAATTAAAAGGACATACCTCTCACTTTACAAGTGACAGAGATGTCCTCTTAATCCCCAGAGGTCGATTTATGTATACATACATATGTCATATAATGTATACATATATATAATATATATATGTATATACATTATATATATAAATGTGTGTGTGTATATGTGATGTGATTTGATAAAACCATGTTGACACGTAGATGGGCTCACTATTTCCTACTACAGCACAGCTCTTTCTGTAATAATGTACTATGTAGTAATGCATTGACTCCAGTAATAGTCACACCCCTTCCCGCTTCCATGATGATACTGCCTTGTATTATATTATGATCAACTAATCATGGGTATATTCACGTGTTTTTTTCAATTCAAGAATAAAATTCCTCATATCTGTTTAATCTACTTCTTGTTTTGCATTGTTTTGTGTTCCTTCACAAACGACACGCTGGTTTATCTTTCTAGATCCAAAATATGGTGTTTCTTAAATTTCAATATATTATAGAATATTCCTCAGTGACGTAGTTTAGATACTTGAGATATGCATAGTATCCTCTTCAAAAGTATACAGTAATAGTACAGCAGCAAATGGACCAAATTTTGGAGGTACCCAAACCGGCGCTACAACATTTTGTCTAGAATTGTTCCCGGGAGTCTCTCGATAGATACATAGTCTGGTTGATGACATTGTCGGAAATTGGGACGGGTTTGGAATTTGACACTTTTGTACCTCTACCCAATAGTCAGGTTAAATATTCACTAAAATGTATGTTTTACGTCTATCTCGATCATCACAATGCTGGGTCATTTAAGGGGACCACCATTTATTTCCAGGGGGAGGGCTGGAGAATTTTTGGGCAGACTGCATGAAATAAATAATTTACTTCAAAAATTATTCTATATAAACACGTAATAAAATTTGAAATTGTTAAAGGTCACCGAGCCGGGTTGAAATCCCCCTCCTCCTTGGAGATCGAATGGTGGCCCCCCTAAATGAAATATTGGCGGATTTCGTCATATATCTATGGATATAAAATAGTAAAAAAAAATAATACAATTTTGGTGTAGTATCCCACCTTGATTTGTTACTATGTCGCCAAATGTACTTTTTTCAAAATTTGCAAAACAGTCATGCAGCTTTGAGCACGCAGCAGGCCAAAAGATCTGTGGACAAGATCATTTAATATTTTTTCCTCTGTAAAATGGAGAATTCTACAACATTAACTCTAATTTCTAATATATGTTAAGACATCGCTGCATAATGGGGTGATATTCACATAGGCTTAAGGTGCACTTTCTTACAGCCGCCCTATAAGGTCATTTCAGAAAGCAACAACTTATAAACAAACTATTTTTGCGTTTCAGTTTGTTTATAATATGTCCACAAAAAAGAGTTGTATTTATTTGTTTTATTTAGTTCAGCGCTCTATTCCCATTTGCTGCATCTAATTTAGAACTGATATGCGGGTGATATAAGAGGCACTCTGATTCATGTATTGCTCTTTTAAAATTTCTTGAATTTTCATTAATATCCTCAAACCATAGACACCAACTCAAGACCGCGTATAATAAGAACGTAATGGCGCTTAGCATAGACACAATTAAGGCATTATTTTTCTCAAGTGGGCACAAAAGTATTTTGTAGACAACATAATATGGACCGCATGCTCACCCGGAGCGGATAGGCGTCTCAAGGTCAGGAAATTGCATATTGCCAATATTCGTCAACAACTTAAGGGCTAACGCGAGATAATGCACTAGTTATGGTATCAACCTTAGGAGGCCACCATTTAATCTCCGGGGAGGGGGGTAGTATTTTTGAAATGAATATTTCGAGATAAAGAAATAATCGCATGAAGGACATGTTGTAAATAAATAATCAAGCCTGAATTTACCATTGTCATCTTCATCCACTACAAGCCCCGAATTGCTGTCGCAATTCTCGACTTGTAGTGGATGAAGATGATTTGCTTTGGTTTAAAAATCAAAGAAAATTGCCATGTATTGGTCAATCAGTTCCATGGAAATATTCATTCTAAAAGTCCTAGTTATAGGAAAATTAGGTCTGTTTTCAGGGATTTAAAATGATGCTTTAATGCATCGTGAGGGCTTAAAGGGTTAATGGCCCTCGTAAAAAGGTTGGCGTCGCTTCGCTCTGCATCATTAAATTACACTTAGTTTTTTTAAGCCTCTCTTCGCTCGTCTACTTAACCCACGCATCAATACTGAACCTAGTTTGGGATCTAACTTTGTAAACATAATTGTTTATGAGAAAGTGAAATAAATAAAATATTGCAGACAGGAAATAAATAATTTGTCCAGTTTAAAAACTCCACCCCCCCCCCTCTGGTAGTTGAATGGTAGCCCTCTTATAGTATCACCTGGTGAGGTGGGTGATTTGTAGAAAGCAAGTCGTCAACGTAAATCAAGGGACCAGGCTGCTGAACCATCAACAAATACCAAAAATAAAATAAAAATATATATACTTTTCTTCAATTCATATTGTTTTTAAAAATAAAATGAATGAAGCACAATTGAGCTGTTCTTGTCAATTATGTTCAGGCTTAGACAGAGAAAATTAGTTATGGTAATCATGATAACAAGTCTGAAGGGTAGTGTCATCTCGATATCATTGATATCCCCAGTAGTTATACACCAAAAAATGTTTTGCTACATTTTGAAATTTAAAAAAATCAACAGAAAAGTCAATTAAATTTAAATGTCCCAGGCCTCGTCATTGAAATCTTAATCTTTACTCATTTTATGATTGGAGTATAATAGTTGTTCGGGAAAAATAGTGCAAATTCTCTGATGTTTGAATGCATATACTATAAAAATTAGTTGAATATACCAGTGAATGTGAAAAATTAGGTAGGCCTACTGCATATGAACAATACTACTAAAACACTAGCATTTATGAAGATGTCCTATTAGACTAGGAACAAAATTCCATCGAAGGCCTAGAAAAAAAACATTAGTGGAGACAGAATGCTAGGGACTGTCATCCATTTTAGACATTACCTGTGGGTATTCCTGAATACCGTTTTGGTGGATGACTGTAAATTAAATGTCATCCACCAAAAAAGGTAAATACCCATTTTAGTAGAGAATGCTTTGGATTAATGTAGATCGATTCCACGACAATAACGTCGGATTCTTTAAACTGGGAACATATCTAACACCATGTGTCTGTTAAAAAGAACTTTTTTCATTGCACTACGAACTTAAATTTAGATATTTTTCTTTATATTCTCAGATAAACACTGTTAAATATCGGGTTTTCTGTCATACAATGTCCGCCATCTGACAGGCAGCGTGGCCCGGTCAACAGGGTAGGCCTATACATGTATAGTCTACCTCCTTCACTGATGACAAGTGAGTGGATGAAGTCAGTTCGGTGACGTTACGCATGACCCTGGTGTGACCTTATCATCTAGTAGGCCTACACATTGACTTTTGACCTATCTACCACCAAACAATAACAACTACAGCAGGGCTACCCAGAAAGCCTGGCGTGGCATATAATACAGTGTGTGGTTGTACACAGTGACTTCTTTAGCGCTGTGTCAGTGTCGGTCCAATGCACACAGCGCTGGGCAAGCGTTGGGGCAGCGTTTAAAGCAAGTGAGAATGATGGAGTGGAGTTACCCAGCAAGCACGACAGGTGTGTGTTTGCTGGGCTGTCACCGTGACCGTGTCTCACAACAGTGTTGTCACGCACCACGTGTTATTGCGGGGGTGATAAATTAGCATAGGGGCCTACTTACTAAAAAACAGTTTTCAAACAAGCTTAGTTGCCTTTGACTTTGACTTTGAGTTATTACTCCAGCAGCCCTCCATTGTGGAGTATCAGGCTGGAGGGGGGGAAAGAGGCTGGCAGATCTAGTCGACCAGCTGACTCTTGAATGCTGCCACAGTTTTCGATTCTGTGGCAGCTGCCGGAAGAGAATTCCAATCAGGGATAGTTCGATGCCAAAAAGAATTTTGTCCCAGTGTGGTGTTGGCTCTGATGTGTTTATAAGCCTGATTGTGCCCACCACGTGTTCTTCTATCTGCTGGGATTAAACGGTCATTGATAGGAATTTCAACTAACTCATTTAAAATTTTGAACATACATAAAAGCCTAGAATTTTTTCGTCTTGTTTTCAAGTCAGTCCAGCCCAAGTTCTGAATGAGAGATGTCACACTGGCTGTTTGTCTATAATTTTGGGTGACAAATCTTGCTGCTGCTCTTTGAATTTTTTCTAATTTATCAATGTCTTTTTGTCCAAAGGGGTCCCAAACTGCTGAAGAATATTCTAAGGATGATCTGACCAGGGAGAAATAGGCAGTCTCCCTTAATTTAGGGGGACATGCCTTCAGGTTCCTCCGAAGGAAGCCCAGGGTGGAATTCGCTTTACTTGTAATTTTGTTAATGTGGGCCTCCCATTCCAGAGTCTCGCTAAGGCAAACACCAAGATATGGTGTTGATGAAACATTTTCTAATGTTTCACCTTTCAGGGTGTACTGGAATTCCAGGTTTTTTGATTTCGGCCTGGACACCCTCAGGACCGAGCATTTCGAGGGGTTGAAGCACATCCCCCATCGATCTGCCCAGTCCTGTAACGCAGATAGGTCTCTCTGCAGTTTCTCCTGATCTGCCCGACATTTTATCGGGCGATACAGGAGACAGTCATCTGCAAAGAGACGAACCTGCGACGAGACCGTGGAAGGGAGGTCATTAATGTAGGTCAAGAAAAGTAGGGGTCCGAGAACAGTACCCTGGGGCACACCGGACTTTACACGAGCTGATTCTGAAGAGCTGCCATCAACTACTACTTTTTGGGTTCTATTGGTCAAGAAATTTTGAATCCAATTAAGAGTTGTTCCCCGAATTCCATAGTGGTCGAGTTTGTGTAAGAGGCGTTGATGGGGGACAACGTCAAAGGCCTTACTAAAATCTAAGACAACAACATCTGTTTGTGTCTTGCCTTCAAAATTTTGAATAAATTCATCAGTTGTAATCAAAAGCTGGCTTTCGCATGAGTGTTTTGAGCGAAAGCCATGTTGTACAGGTGTTAAAATTTTGTTTTCTGAAAAATGGGACATAATTTGTTTACAAATGATGTGTTCGAGTAATTTGGCACAAACACATGTGAGGGATATCGGCCTGTAGTTTGCCGGAGAGTGCCGATCCCCTTTTTTGAAGACTGGGGCAACATTAGCCTCTACCCAGTCATCTGGTAATTTGCCCGTCTGTAGAGATTGATCAAAAATAATTTTAAGAAAGGGAGATATTTCGTTGGCAGCATTCTTCAGAATCAGATTCGGGAGCTCGTCTGGTCCGGGTGCCTTCCCGCCGTTTAAACCCTCGAGTAATTTAGTTACACCTTGAACAGTAATTTCAAATTTAGGCATTTCAGTATTCGGTGGTCCGGGTAGTTTAGGTATATTTGTGGTGTCTTCCGAGGTAAAAACTGAGCAAAATTGGCTGTTTAATATTTCGGCCTTACGTCTGCTAACTGAATGCAGCTGGCCGTTTTCCTTCAAAGGAGAGACACCATTTCCATCCTGACGTTTTGATTTGATATAACGCCAGAGTGGTTTTGAATTTTTTTGTTCTAAAGATTCAGAAAGTTTGTTTTTCAAAAAAGACCACCTGGCAGACCTGATGGCACGCTGGGTCTGCCGTTTACATAATTTGTACTTTGCCCAAAGGTCAGCTTTATTCGTACGCTTGGCTTTATTATATAGAGATGCTTTTTTCCGAATAGATGCGAGAAGTGATTTGGATAGCCAAGGTAGATTTTCCCGAGGGGAAGTCATTTTGGTCGGTATAAATTTGTCCAGGCATTGATTTAGGATGGATTTTAGTTTCAACCAATTTTCATTGACAGAACGGCTAGGACTTTTTTTTGAAAAGGAGGTCCAGCAGCTCCTAATTTGTTGCCTGATAGCTTCCCAATTAGCATTTTTGAACTGACGCACTGGGCGGGGTTTTGTACGGTGGTAGGGCGGGTCAATATCCAGTTCGGTCACCACAGCACAGTGATCCGAGATTCCAGGTACACTATGAGAAGATTTAATTAAACCAGGTTTATTTGTAATCAGGAGGTCCAAAATATTTTCTTCTCTAGTAGGTTCTTTGTGAATTTGGGCCAGGGCATGTGTATCTAGGCTTGACAGAAGCAGCTCGCATTGGGATTTGTTTGCCGCTTTAGGATTTACTACCCCATTGTCCCAGTCAATTCCAGGTAGGTTGAAATCACCTCCCAGGACAATGGTCTGATTTGAATTTTTTGGCATCAGGTCTAAAGATTTCACAAGTTCTTCTGAAGTACTAATTTTGGAGTCAGGAGGTCTATAAAAACAACCGAGGGTTAATGATTTTGATGCCGATATCTGAACTTTAGCCCTTAAAATTTCGCAGTTAGTTTGTAAATCAGGGAGGAGGGTCATGTCATAATGTTTTTTGACAGCTATAAAGACTCCTCCTCCACGGGCTTTTGAATTTCTATCTCTACGTAAAACTTGGTATTCAGGAGGGAAAATTTCGCTGGTAGTGGTATCCTTGTCAAGCCAAGATTCAGTGCCGAGGATGCAATCAGGTTGGTAATAATTTAGAGATGCTAAAAAATTTGCTACTTTCCCCTTTAGGCTTCTACAATTTATCAATAAAGTACGCCAGTTTCTTTGACGGTTTTTAGGCCTAAAGGAGGGAATCGGACTACTGTGCTGTGTGGGAGCAAAATCTGAATTTGGTGAATTGACTACGTTCTCAGAGCCACTAGAATTTAGATTGTCAAAATTATTTGTGGTTTCGATTTCAAACGAATGGAATAACTTTCTATCAAAATTTGAATGATTGCATCCACAGCATATCCACGAGACGTTAGTTGTGGAATACGCTAGGAAGGTGAAAGATCCCATGTCAACGCAATCTTTGTGAAACCACATATCACAACTATCACAGCAAATTCCACGCTGCTCCCATGTGACCGGGTCTTCGCAATAGCCACATGGGAAGATCGATGACAAATTTAGGCTTCCAGACATGGGGGGACCTGGATTTAATTCAACCTGGCCAGAAAGTAAAATTAAAAATAAGGCTGAACCAAAATCTAATTTAGGTGGGCTGGGCTGACTTGACACAAAACTAGGACATAGCCTGAAAATCGGTTTTACCCCAAGAAAAATTCGAGAATTTAGAAAAACATGAACATGTATTGCCGGCGGGCCGAAATAAAATGCCGGTGAGGTAAAAAGTATATCATGTTCCCTGTACAGAGTATAATCATGAAAGGGGATTTCGTGAGGGTAATTCACACCTCTAACGTCCTCTGACTCAATTCGAGTGAGGACTAAACTGGCTGCTAAAACAACCAGAAAGTGCTTGATGACGGCGAAGCATCGCAGATTGTTTTGAAAGTGAGCCGCCATTTTGATTTAAGATGTCATGTGACAGTGTACAGGTAAATGAGCTAGCGAAAACGTCTCAATAGCGAAAACGTCTCAATGAGTGAGATAAACGCCTTTATCTCACTCTCACCACCCTTCGGGTGCTAGGGTTCACTCTCTCACAGTGTCTTCTCTATTGACAGGCTAGCCTACAGTTGGCACTGTCAATTTTGGTCATTCTCTTTGACAGCATGACAGGTAGACTATAATTAAAAGAGACACGTTCGTTTGTCTACATTCATCGTCACCTTGTCAGGTCACGATGGGAAGTAGGGTGGAGTGGGGCAAAACGCCCAAGTGAGGCAAAATGCCCATCACTATTATGACGTCATTCCACGTGGTTTTATAGTCTCATGTGTTTCTCAAATAGCTGCTGCCACATTTTGAATGAACTACTGAGAACGCCAACCATTTAGAACAAAATATTGTTGTGCATACATGCCTACCCAACAAACCCGTTACATTCAACCAATGTTGGAGACGGGGGTCAAACATGAACCCAACATTGGGTAAATGCATCGTGTTTGTCGGGTAGCTAAGTAGGGGAAGGACGGGAGGGACGGGACTGCGGGCAAGACCGGACATTGGCTTTATAACTTTGGCATGTGAACGATATTGTGTGATAATACATATATTTTGAATGTATAAGAGTGCCTGCTAATTTGCCAATCGAAAATAAGTCATTGGCTAGAGATGTTGTCTTAAATTAACAATTAGCTCAAAACCATGTCCCGTCCTGCCCAAGGGAAGGGCAAGATGGACCACAAACGTTAATGTTAATGAACTCCGTATAGGTTTTGCACATGAGCCATATTACGTCATATTATATATGAAAGGTATGGAATTGCCTGATGGGTAACATTTTAAAGAAGTGCTCAGCTGTTGGGTCAGAAGTGCTCAGCTGTTGGGTCAAATCAACAAGTTGCTCACCAGCATGTCTCATCTTGCCCAAGGGGTTGGGCAAGACGAGACAAAATGGGATTTATTTCAAATGTTAATATAAACTCCAACTACCGGAGAGGATCACTAAATTAAATATCATTTTGCAAGTATCCATATCCACAGCCACATATACACACTTATATTGCTAATTTAGGAGTGGCATAAAGAGTTATAGGAGCTATAACGTTAGATGGCTCATCTTGCCCGTCCTTCCCCTACATAGTGTAACACTATCCTTATTAGTAAATCCGATCAGTATTATAAGTCTCTCAAGGCCCAAGGAATACTGAGAACCACTAGTAACCGTGGAACATTTAAAGCTACTGCGTGGAACATTTAAAGCTACTAGTGTTAGTTATCAATGCAATATGGTTTCCAGTGAGAGGTATACATTGTCACGTGACAAACATTTTGAAACTTCCACAGTTATTAATTGGAGCAAAACGCCTACTATGGTGTGCGACAAAACCCCAGCATGTGGGCGTTTTGCCCCTTTTGACTATCAGTGTTGTTGGATAAATAATTTATTGAATGATCATGATCTGGATTCGTCATCATCTAGTATTTCCGGGGTTCCAGTAGCTAGGCCTCAAATCTCACAACCGTCTGACACGTCGCTGGTATCATATGACTAGGCCCACTAGTGAAATATATATTTATAGCAAGCTTAGTTGAGCGAGTAATTTATCAGTTTCAGCAACTTGTCTTATACTATTTCTCTGGGATGAGACTAAATTGCATCCACTCGATCAATAAATTTGAATATATTGTTCTAGATTTCGTTGTTTCAGTTGTCACTGAGGAAGCTCAGTCTGTCAACCACCCACCCCACACTGAAGATCAGGCTACTGTTGGCCCATCTCACACTCAGACTAAGTCTACTGCTTGCCGGTCTCTCACTCAAGCTACTGCATGCTGGATTATCTCACACTCAGCCACTGGCCCATCTCACACTCAGGTTACTGGCCCATCTCACATTCAGGCCACTGGCCCATCTCGCACTCAGGCCACTGGCCCATCTCAGACTCAGGCCACTGGCCTGTCTCACACTCAGGCCAACAGCCCATCTCACACTCAGGCCACGGGCCTGTCACACGCTCAGACCACTGGCCAACCTCACACTCAGGCTACTGGCCCATCTCACACTCAGGCTACTGACCCATCTCACACTCGGGCTACTGGCCTGTCTCTCACTCAGACCACTGGCCTATCTAAAACTCAGACTACTGGCCTGTCTCACGCTCAGGCCACTGGCCCATCTCACACTCAGGCTACTGGCACATCTCACACTCAGGCTACTGGCCCATCTCACACTCAGGCTACTGGCCTGTCCCTCACGCAGGCTACTGTCCCATCTCACACTCGGGCTACTGGCTCATCCCAGACTGAGGCTACTGGCCCATCTCACGCTCAGGCTACTGGCCCATCTCACGCTCACGTCACCGGCCCATCTCACACTCAGGCTACTGGCCTGTCTCACACTCAGGCCACTGGCCCATCTCACACTCAGGTTACTGACCCATCCCACTGTCTCACACTCAGGCTACCGCTGGCCCATCTCACACTCAGGCTACTGGCCTGCCTCACACTCAGGCCACTGGCCCATTTCACACTCAGGCTACTGGCCTATCTCACACTCAGACTACTGGCCCATCTCAGATTCAGGCAACTGGCCCATCTTACACTCAGATTACTGGCCAATCTCACACCCAGGCTCCTGGCCCAACTCAAGCATGTTTAGTACAGCTGCCAACAAGATCTCTAAAAGACCTGGAACTAGGCAAGAAAAAATTGACAAGGATTCTAACCATTTTAGTTGATGCCAAGATAATTGATTTATGTGATGATATTACTAGTAGTAGGGTCCAAAACCATGATTCCGGGACCAACCTTCTGCAAGTAACGTTTGACGGTTGTTTAAGGTAGCTTAAGGTATTTGTAAAAAAATAAGCTCCTACGCCTCTTTTAAAAGGGCTGGCGAAATTTTCCAGAGCGTAAAATCCAAAATGGGCGCCATCGGTCACGATGAAAAGCAAGAATTCACTTATTTCATCCACTGGTCTCCCAGAGAAACACATTTTTTAATGCATTTATGTAGGAAATAGATTCATTGAGGTCATAGTAGTATTATTTACTATATAAGTGTAAAAATGTAAGATTTATTGCGATTTACGCGTCACCGAGGGGTGCAATCCGTTATAAACAGCTAACTATTGATCTGGCTGACCTAAAATTTCATGTAGCACCTTTTTTAAATATTTTTTTGGGGTGAGTAATCGATTTGTGGGGTTCTTTTTGAAATTGTGTGCTTCCTTCATGTGAAAATCCAAGATGGCCACCGTTCAGCATAAGGAAAAGCCCTAAATGATCAATTCATAGTGAATCAATTAAAAATGCTATGTGCTCTTCTGAGGTTACGAAAAACAATACAAATAAAATGTGAAAAATTATTTCAACGAAAACATCATCTGATATTCAGCAAAATAACATAAATAATAACAATAATTGACTCGAAATGATTAATATAATTAATAAAACTTAGTTAAATTATATAAAACTATAAATCACAATCTAAAATATCTTGTGAACATTCATATAAGACTAGTAGGCACAGCCACAAAATAATATTATCAAGATATGTATTACTGATTGCATATAAATATTCAAATGAACCAAAACTATTAAAACTATGAATTAAACATGGCAAAATATGCTTAAAGACAAAAATATACTTAAATACAAAAATATAGGTCTGCTCCTAATATGAACTGATAATGACTAGAGTAATTATATAATTAAAAAGGTGAAGAAAATGCCATAGGAATGCTGCTAACATGTTACATGTAAATTTTGACAACACCATAGTATCGCACTCTCACATTAAAAAAACCAGTAAGTTGAATTATTTTGAACATGTGTACAGTTTAGTTTTCATAGAAAACGTTACATGAATCGGTGTCTCGTGCAATAGCACCAGGTAAGTCACAAGAATGATCTTTGTAGCAACAGTTGTCATCAGCCTGAGTCAGAATCTGATTCAAATAAATCTGACTCACACTCTGAATCAGAGCAGTCACCCATTTGTTCTTTGCTTGGGTGTGTGGAAGTAATGCTGAGAGATCTAACTTGGTATAGCGTACTGGTCTGCAATGACCATTCATCATTTCCTATCCATGGCCAATGGGAGAAGGATGGTTTCTAAGTTCTGCATGGCGCTGAATATAGGCTAAATAATTAGCACGCATAATATGTAAATTTAGGCTGTCATTATCCGGTGGGAGGCACATAAAAGATAACTGTGACATTCCGCAACACAGACGAGTGTGTCAGATAGAAACTGATCGTAAACCGGAATAGTAATAAGGTGGTGGACGTTTATAACCAAATTATATTTTATGCTTTTTTTAAATAGGAAGTTTTACATCGTGGCACCCTGATGTTATTAGCGCTTCATGTAGCATATCTAGTCGAGCCAGCTGTTGGTTGACGAATTTGTGACAAATACACCGGGATAACCCATGAACGATCTTAAACATTAATTTATGCCACTTCGGCATATGCCATTAATTTATGCCACTTCGTTTGAAAAGGGGATCCCAGCCAAGTTATAATAAAAGTTTTTTGAAGCTGGTTTGCGAGCTCTCAAATGGAATGGACAAAAGAAGAATTATCTAATGCGCCTGCCACCGAATAATGTCAGCCTAAATTTACATATTATGCATGTTAATTACTTAGCCTATATTCAGTGCCATCCAGAGCTCAGAAACCATCCTTCTCCGAATCGCCATGGATGGGAAATTATTATTGGTCATTTCAGACCAATAAGGTATAACAACGTAGATCTCCCGGCAAAACTTTCACCACATCCAAGCAAAGAACAAATGATTCAGAGTGTGAGTCATATTTATTAGAATCAGACTCGCACTAAAGACAACGAATGTTGTTGCTACAAAGATCATTCTTGTGACGTACATGATGCTAGTGAACGAGGCACTGATTCGTGTAATGTTTTCTATTAAAACTATTGTAACACATGTTTAAAATCATTCAACTTACTGTGTTTTTTTCAATGTGAGAGTGGAATACTATGGTGTTGGCAAAATTTGCATTTAGCATGTTAGGAAGTATTCCTATGACATGTTTTGAATTCGCAAGCGTAGGTCACGTGTAGGCCTCCAGTATACAGTACAGGTTGAATGCATTCAGCTGAGTAATTCAACCTCATTGCAAGACTATGGATACTACGAGACATTCACCCAACGCTGCTTTAATGTTAGACCAACGTCTGCGACGCTGACCCAACATTAAACCAGCATTGGGTGAGTGTACACTGTTTGCTGGGAAAGCCATTATGTCAACACATGCGTGGGGGGTCAGCTGTTTCGAGATTACCGCAGTAATACAGTCATTTAGCTCTCAAACATAACACCCAGATAAGAGCATTGGTGCAATTATTAAGTCACAGATATCGCTCAAGTATATGGACTGTGATTTGGGAACTTGCTCTTAATGCGGCGTGTGGTATGAAATGCATACAGTATTATTATGGTATACCCACAGGCACTATTGCATTCTGTGGGACCCATGTCCTGCGTATTTTAACAGTTGACTATACCTTTAAATATCATTATAATGTTTTTTTTGGCTGTGCCTACTAGTTTCTTATGAATTTTCACAAGATATCTTAGATTGTGATTTTATTTCTAAATAGTTTTATAAGGTTTTATTAATAATGTTTATCATTTCGAGTCAATTATTGTTTTCTTTACGTGATTTTGCCGAATATCAGATTATGTTTTATTGAAATAAATGTTTAACAACTTACTTCAACTGTTTTTTGTAACCTCAAATAGCGGAGCACATAACATTTTTAATTGATCCACTGTGAATTGATCATTTTGAGCTTTACCTTATGCTGAACGGCGGCCATCTTGGATTTTCACATGAAGGTAGCACACAATTTTAAAAATAACCTCACAAATCGATTCCCCACCTAAAAAATATATAAAAAAGAGGTGTTACATGAAAGTTCAGGTCAGCCGGATCAAAAGTTAGCTGTTTATAACAGATTGCACCCCTCGGTGACGCATTTTCCTATTTTGGGGGTATAAATCTTACATTTTCACACTTATATGTTAAATAATAATACTATGATCTCAATAAATCAATTTTCTACATAAATGCATTAAAAAATGTGTTCTGGGAGACCAGTGGATGAAATAAGTGAATTCTTGCTTTTCACCGTGACCGATGGCGGCCATTTTGGATTTTACGCTCTGGAAAATTCCGCCCGCCTTTTTAAAAGAGGCGTAGGAGCTTATTTTTTTACAAATACCTTAAGCTACCCAAACGTTACTTGCAGAAGGTTGGTCACGGAATCATGGTTTTTGACCCTACTATATAGGCAATATATAACCTATTTCTGCAGAATGGAATCACGCACAATTTAGGCAAATTCAGTACATACAGCAGCGCATCGTTGTGGCTTCATGATTTCATGAATGAGTTTATAAATTCTTAAAACTATGATCTCAATAAATCAATTTTCTACATAAATGCATTAAAAAATGTGTTCTGGGAGACCAGTGGATGAAATAAGTGAATTCTTGCTTTTCACCGTGACCGATGGCGGCCATTTTGGATTTTACGCTCTGGAAAATTCCGCCCGCCTTTTTAAAAGAGGCGTAGGAGCTTATTTTTTTACAAATACCTTAAGCTAATCAAACGTTACTTGCAGAAGGTTGGTCACGGAATCATGGTTTTTGACCCTACTATATAGGCAATATATAACCTATTTCTGCAGAATGGAATCACGCACAATTTAGGCAAATTCAGTACATACAGCAGCGCATCGTTGTGGCTTTATGATTTCATGAATGAGTTTATAAATTCTTAAAATTATCCTGATCTGTGCATGCAGAACTACTGTTTTGCTTTGATGTTGGGCCAACGTCTATAACGCTGGCTGTTCAACCATGGTTCAGTATTAAATGTGTCAGTTATTCATGTTTGCTGGGAGACCCGAGTATCATGAGTTTTACATCAGCTGACCAGCTATCAATATAATGTTTACAATAAATCATGAGCTGAATAAGACAAAAGCTAGCTTTCCATGTACGCGTATTGCGTTATCCGTATTCCATATTGCGTTTCAATCAAGTTTATAGTAAACTAGTGAAAGTCTTTCTATGTGTGCGTATTGCGTATACCGTACTGCGTAAACCATCCGTATACAAATCGCTCCTAGGAGCGATTTGTATACGGTATACGGAGGATAAAAAATTCCATTTCGTGACGTCATCAGAGTGTTGCTAGCTTCCGGGGACCCAGATTTGGGCGTCGTGTGGATTGTTTAGGAAGCTAATAAAATAAAATAAAATAAAAATGATTGAAAAATAAAAATATAAAAAATGAATACGCATTACGGAGTACAGACTGAAAATAAACGCACACATGGAAAAGGGCAATACGCATTACAGAATACGGTATGCGGATTACGCAATACGCGTACATGGAAAGCTAGCTTTATATTACTGTGCATCAGCTGTCAATGAGCAATAATTACATGAGCTGACTGATAGTGCTCATTACTCAAGCTGACTAATAGCGTGGGCTAAATTAAGAGCATATCACCATGCATGTGAATAATATTAGCACATTAGTTTGAATGTGCATATTGTCTGCTACATTAATAACACATTTATTGCTTAAATGAGTAGTCCACTGTGTGTGAACAGAGGGACACATCTGTACCCAGAAAGCACCACGCTGATTACAGAGATAGAGGCAACTGGGGTACAACTAAAACCGGAAACACACATGTGTGGTGTTCTATAGCTTTAATTGTAAAACAGCTGCATTTGAGCTTTTCCTGAAGCCCAGCGCAGGCTCTACTTCAGTGCCGTCAGGCTCTAGTTTATGTTAGCGCCTAAAATGGAAGGCATCCCCTAACATTCCATCCCCCTTGCTCATAAAAAAATATAGTCTTGTTACCAGTCTATATACACAGAGCACTGTGCAGCCTGTTCCAGCCAGACACAGACGGCACGCGTGTATCATAATGCGGACAGCTCTCCCAGCAAACACGAAGACTTGACCCAGTGTTGTTTCAATGTTGGTCCAGCGCCGTTGGTGGTGGGCCAATAGTGAAACAGCATTGGGTCAAATCCTCGCGTTTGCTGGGCTCCACACAGGTGTCTGTCTACACCCACCCCTCCCCCACCATAATATTCTCGCCAGCCGATCAGGGTACTTTTAGCAAGACAGCCGGCCAATCACAAGCTTACTACAATACTTGAAATTGAGAGCGGGGGACATATGACGTCAACCATCTGCACATTTTAACATGCGAAGTAGCAGTGTCTAGGGTGGGCAGTGTACAGTCTATACTAAATAAAGATTTTGAATACATTCTATAACCATAAAATATTTGAAGGATTTGCAATATTTAGTATTTTATATTCTACTTTGATGAAATCATACAATAAATATTTCCTCATTTTACTGTTTATGTTATTTTCCGTCATTATTCTCAAAGTGGGGTACTGGGATGATTGCTAGTAGTAGTACTTCTCGCCCACATCCAGGGAGGGTCATTAGCGATCTGTTCCGTCAGTTGCATGCTGTATGGCATGGTACAGGAGCACTAGTCTACAGCAATCATCCAAGGGAAGCTGCAGCCTCCTCGTATCTGGCCATAATCTTCGGGCGGATTGCCAGTGACGTATCCTGGTTCCTTCGCTCAACTGCGGTGCCAATGCATATCTCGCATCAGTGCAGGCGCTGGTGTAGGCCGTGGTAGCCTTAAATAACCGGCAATAGAGTTTTTGACATTAGGTCTCTCACGGGGGATGAATGGAGTTACCCTTCCTATTGTTACTCTGGGGAATATCCGACCCTAGGATATCGGAGCTGCGCAAAATGTCACGGATTTTCAGCATTAAATTGCACAGCGAAAACCAAGTCTCCAGCCGTCTGGGCATGTCTGGGGGTAGATCCCCTAGACATGCCTAGAACCCCTTATCGGGCGAGCGAAGGAAAACGCTCTCAATAACCCACCATGCCCTATCACCCCCACCCTCACATCATTATCACTGCACTTACTCTGCTCAATTCAATGTATAATATGCAATGACCTTAACATTTTGACCTGATAGTTCAAACAAATGCTGGCGCAACATTAAAACAACATTGGCTCAACGCCGGGGCTAATGTTTGTTGAGTTTAAACTTTATACATTTTGTATAAGGTGACTACGACGGGAAAACAATGCATGGACGCATTGTTGTGTCATGAAATATCTCAATTATTTAGCGAATTGCTCATCTTGTATGAAGTTAAAATAGACACCAGCCTAGAAAACACAAAACATTTTATTTAGATGATATTATACAACGTCGGTCCAGCGTTTTCGACGTTGGTCCAACATTGTATCAATGTTGTACAAATGTTTTGTGTTTGCTGGAAGTCTTCACTGGGTGGCACCACTGTGGTCTATACAGGGCGTAATACAGCCAAACTTGGTGATATATTAGACCCGGGGTCACTACACATCACATATACAAACATATAGGCCTATATCTATGTCACCAGAGATTGTATCTCACGCAATGAATAGCCATTGCACTAGGACTAATTCATCTGCGGTGCCCTGTGATTTGTCGGCAACAATTGATTTTATCTGTAATAAGGACGGTAATTTAAGCAGTGCTGCTTGTGCTATAAGGGTGAATATGTGATACACATTTACAATATCTCAAAAAAAATCTGAAAAAATATGTGTTTTTGTGAAAGACCTTAAAAATAAAATGTCAACTCAGCAACGAATTATATATATATATATTTGATCATTTTCAAATCTTAAAGATCATAAATTGCTTTGTATGATAGTTTAGTGATATGTCAGTATTTATAAAAAAAAAGAAAAAAATTATTATTGTGAAATTATGTAGTTGCTGAGATAACAGTAGTGTTTCTGAGTTGACAAGACATGATAATTGGATGTAAACGTGATGATTTAAGCGCATCTAGGAGATCTCTCAACACTTGAGCCCCATTTTCTGAAAATAAAATTGGTTGATCATTATAAAGACAAAGAAGAAATGGGAACATAATATGCCTAATGGGAAAATGACTGTATTTCGAAGGCTATTGTACAATACATACATGCCAATATAATGAGGGTAAATTTGATTCAGAAATTTGTTAAAGTGTTATTCGTAGTTTTATTACTGTAAACAACTTCTAAAATACTCTCTCACTCTAATTTAATCAAAAGCAGCTTCTTTTAAACTGCATTTTACATTGATGAAGTTAAAATTTCAGTTTTAATTACAATAATGAGACAGAAAGCAGAATTCAGTAAACTCAGCAACGTTTTTGTTTTCAACGTTTTTGTATTGTTGTAAACATGTCTACATAAGCGAGTACTCTCTCAATCTAATTTAATTAAAAAAAACTTTTTTAATTGCATTTTACATTTATAGAAATACGTTTTTAGTCTTAATTACATTAGTGAGACTCATAAACATTGCTGAGTTGACCGAAATAATAATGTTGCTGAGTTGAATACGGACAACATGAATCGATCTTTAATGTATTTAAAATAGATGTATCATTACCGGTGCGGTAGGGAGATGGCCATCATTATCAAGCACTTTGTTCAGGTTAACATGTTTTCAATGATTTTTTGCTAAATTATGAGCTTTTCTGAGTTCACACAGAAATTGGATACGTTTCAGGGGTGTTTTGGTTATAAAATAGCAGTTCAAATTTAATGTTTACAAATAATATATTTCACCTACTGCAAAATATTGGGACTTTGCAGCTGTCTCTGTCTATATCAAATCAATTGAATGGTATCACACCACAATTTGAAGAGTTTAGATAACAGTGGCGTTGCTGAGTTGACCGTTTGACGTGAGACAACTGAAAAGCCCCAGTAAATGTATCCTTGGCAACTTTTTATATTGAGTTCATGTCTGTATATGACTAAATTCCGTTGTACATAACAATTGCGGTACAAAATAACTCGGGGTTAAGTTATTTCCAAGCGATCTTCCATGGTAAAACAGTCTATGTTTCAGGTGTTAGATATTGGGAGACATTGCATTTGTGTACAAATTCGTGTATTTTGGCACATTGCATGTTGAATAAAATATTCGTTAGAGATATTGAATTATTTATTTTTCTCAGTTCATCATATTAAATTGTATATTCACCCATAAACCATCGTACAGGCGATCCTATCTCTTATACGACGGCAAGCTTTGTGGAATCAGTACCAGTATTCGACTGGGCTGTTTTGGTGTAGCACCGCTGAGAAGAGCGGCACTTTTTGTATTCGCGTGGGCTTACACCCAAATTGGGGCAGCACCCTCTTGCACCGATTAAAAAGAGGGTGTAGAACGGTGCAGTAATATCACGTGGTCAGTTCAACTATAATCTAAGGACGTTATTGGTTACCGTATTCTACTCTGCACCTTTATCATGTTTATCAAATCGTATTGGGGTGGTACAGCACTTTTTATCCACTGCGCAGGTGCGTGTGGTGCAATTGCACTCCCCCCCCTGAAAACTGTGCAATTAAAAGTGGACTTCAGAGATCAAAATTGGTTTATAGAGTTGATTGCCAAATCGGCGTAGGCCGTCTGCAGAAAGCAAACAGGCTGCCTTACCCACACTGTATTACATTGCCATGTGTAATTATAACCCTATTTTTACTTTGCTTTATACGCTTTGACAACGGGGACACAAAAATGAACAATACAAGGATGGCTGATGTTTTCAGTACCCCAGAAGCCATAATATCTAAGGTGGACAACATCTGCCGTCAAAGGGTGGTGTGTTTTTTTCACTAACTTGGACCTCCTAAATGACTTCTAGGGTGGCCACCCATCACGAAAATCCACACAGAAGGTGCTAGGATCTAAAATACAAGATGGACGCCAAATACAAGGAATTGTCACTTAAAATGGACACATAGCCAGGACAAAATAATAATAATAACAAGAGCGAGCTCGACAATAGCCCGCCGCCATTATTGAACTTGAAGTCATTATTGCGGCCACAAGGTCAAATTATTGACGTAAAATGCGAAAAATGACAATTAATCGGCCATTTTGAATTTTTTTTCCAGCCATTATTGAACTTGTCCGAGAACTGGTTATTAGTAACATGCATAACAAATTTAAAGATGATACATGGAAAACTTTTCAAGTTATCGCGCCCACAAGGTCAAATTATTGACGTAAAATGCGAAAAATCGCAATAAATCGGTCATTTTGAATTTTTTTCCAGCCATTATTGAACTTGTCCAAGAACTACTTATTAGTAACATGCATAACAAATTTGAAGAGGATACGTGAAAAACTTTTCAAGTTATCGCGCCCACAAGGTCAAATTATTGACTAAAATGCGAAAAATCGCAATAAATCGGCCATTTTGAATTTTTTTTTAGCCATTATTGAACTTGTCCAAGAACTACTTATTAGTAACATGCATAACAAATTTGAAGAGGATAGGTGAAAAACTTTTCAAGTTATCGCGCCCACAAGGTCGAATTATTGACGGAAAAGGCGAAAAAACGCAATAAATCGGCCATTTTTTTTTTTCGGCCATTATTGAACTTCTCCAAGAACTACTTATTAGTAATATGCATAACCAATTTGAAGAGGATATGTGAAAAACTTTTCAAGTTTTCGCGCCCACAAGGTCAAATTATTGACGTAAAATGTGAAAAATCGCAATAAATCGGTCATTTTTTTTTTTTGGCCATTATTGAACTTGTCCAAGAACTACTTATTAGTAACATGCATAACAAATTTGAAGAGGATAGGTGAAAAACTTTTCAAGTTATCGCGCCCACAAGGTCGAGTTATTGACATAAAAGGCGAAAAATCGCAATAAATCGGCCATTTTTTTTTTTTTCGGCCATTATCGAACTTCTCCAAGAACTACTTATTAGTAATATGCATAACCAATTTGAAGAGGATATGTGAAAAACTTTTCAAGTTTTCGCGCCCACAAGGTCAAATTATTGACGTAAAATGTGAAAAATCGCAATAAATCGGCCATTTTTTTTTTTTCGGCCATTATTGAACTTGTCCAAGAACTACTTATTAGTAACATGCATAACCAATTTGAAAAGGATATGTGAAAAACTTTTCAACTTATCGCGCCCACAAGGTCAAATTATTGACGTAAAATGTGAAAAATCGCAATAAATCGGCCATTTTTTTTTTTCGGCCATTATTGAACTTGTCCGAGAACTGGTCATTAGTAACATGCATAACAAATTTGAAAAGGATATGTGAAAAACTTTTCAAGTTATCGCGCCCACAAGGTCAAATTATTGACGTAAAATGTGAAAAATCGCAATAAATCGGCCATTTTTTTTTTCGGCCATTATTGAACTTGTCCGAGAACTGGTCATTAGTAACATGCATAACAAATTTGAAAAGGATACGTGAAAAACTTTTCAAGTTATCGCGCCCACAAGGTAAAATTATTGACGTAAAAGGTGAAAAATCGCAATAAGTCGGCTATTTTGAATTTTTTTTCAGCCATTATTGAACTTGTCCGAGAAGTGGTCATTAGTAACATGCAAAACAAATTTGGGAAGGAAACATGAAAAACTTGTCAAGTTATCGCGCCCACAAGTAAATGTTAACGCCGACGCCGACGCCGACGACGCCGAACTTCAATTGCAATAGCCCACCTTTTTTAATTAAAATTAAAAGGCGGGCTAATAATATCTTTATTTCAAGAGGGTAAACCCAATGAGCATTTACTCATAATAATATTCAAAATATTCAATATCATGCAAAATAACTAACCCATGGTAGTTTTTGTACTTAAAATGTGAAAATTTGGATATAGGGTCTTTTTATATGCTGAATCGAATGGTGCCCGGTAACAAAACGAAAAATCATGAAAAACATTCAAAATGACAGCCAAATCCTCGATGGCCGCCAATTAATGTACAACATGAAAATCATCCATTTTTATAAGCGACTATTGTCAACTTGTATATTTAAACAAATAGTTATTTGATTTAAAATCTCAGTATAAAATGCATGTACTTTTGGCTTCTTAATATGACCATATGATGTAAACATGTCCATAGACTAGAACTCCAAAAGTTTTTTTTCTGCTGCGCACATTCACCAGTTAGAGTAGATATAGAGACGAAATTCCCGTATTTCTAATTTTTTACATGGTTGTCAATAATTAGAAATCAGGGAGTTTCGTCTCTATATCTAGTCTAACTGGTGAATGCGCAGCACAAAAATTAAAACCTTCTGCAGTTATAGTCTATGGACATGTTTACATCACATGGTCATATTAAGAAGCCAAAATAAAATCACCGATTTTTTGATGATTTTAGCCTGGGCCAGTCCCTTTAAAGACGTCGAATGCTATAGAATTTTTATTTTCACCTAAAATATGAGAAATTTTGAATAGTTTTTTTTCCGTATGTTGAATTGAACGGAATTCCCTGGTAAATTGTTGAAAAGGGTAATATTTAGTAGTCCCTTTATAGTTTCTTGTTATTATAAATGTTCGCATATCTGAATGATACGCAGCTTTCGGTGGTGCTTCACTAATGATAATGTAATGTACCTGTTCTTGCATTAAAATCATGAGGATTACAAATTCCACTTTTTGAATTTTAAGAGCTCATGTCATTAATAGTATTTAATCAAATATTGAGATGCCAAGGTAAGGTGATCATTAAACTAAAATACTAAACCAAACACAGCTTGGAAATTAACAGAGATGTTTATCAAATGTGATCCATATTTTACTTTCACTGTACTTCAAGTATAAAAGACGGTTTGAAAAATCAGCTCGAACTGTGATATCATCTAGTTAATCTAGTTTTATTCAAGTTAAAAATATTAAGTTGTATTTTGGGTAGATTCTTAAATAAGACCACACACGTTCAAATGAATTATATCCAATCTAGCTTTGATGTTCAGGAGCACTTGTCCGTTAACGTTAATGGATATATACGAGTAATACATTGTAATATGTGAAAATGCTAACGTTTTGTTCATTGGTGTTGTTGTCTCCTGATAGACTGTGTGTTGAGATCAATTTTATTTTTCTGTTGTTAATGTTGTTGCTGGATCAGGGCATAATGTACTCATTATCTTGTTTATTGATGATGATGAACACATTTTGCAACCGTTAAAGTCGTAATAATGGCATAACCACACCTTACGCCCGGTATCAATGAATGAATGTGTATTTATATGGTTGTGCATCAGCAAGATATATGATATTTATTGACAACCGTTGACACCTCATTTCCATGCTTATGTTAATTGTTGTTGCCTTTGCTTGAAGGTATGGAACACAATCCAATGTTAAAAGCTGGGAATTTCTGGTGTATTTTGTCCTTAGCTATAACTAACTTGACAATAACTACGGCCTTGAGTCCTTGAGATTCTATGCTCCATTCTTGGTCATTAAGACATGAATATATCCTGGATTTTCTTACCCAACGACTTGTTGCTGACTGGTTCAGTAATAAACCAGCTATGCCGTTCAACTCAAACAGTGAAGGCTCTCACCTTCGCCAATCTGTTTGATATAGAAAAGTCAATCGAGCTACCAGACAAGAAGGTTAGGAATGTGAATAGAAATGTACTTCAAATATCCATAGCTAATTAATGGGTGTTGTCAGTGTTGTAAAGTGTGATTTATTATCAATACCAATATCACTATTTGTTTACTGAGAAGACCATGAGAACATGTTCAACACTTTAGTGATGTTTTTTTCTGCACTATGTCAGCCTGGTACCTCTTATTTCAATCCTCATCATACTCAAGGAGTCCCAGTGTGTTGTAGACGTCATGTGCTGCATTCATAAAAAAATAATTGCTGATGACATTCTGACTTTACTCCAGTTACTTTGCATAAGATTAGATCTAGATCATGGTGCTTATCGTGCGGAAACATCCACAAAGGATGGTAAGCCCTACTAGCAGAAATGTTGTCGCGCAATCTACAACAACTGAGAGTACCACATCTTAGAGAAACTAAAAGACGAAAAACCCGTTCCCATATCAATATGCCATCATTTTTATAGCACCATTCTCAAATGGTGCGAAGGAATGCAAATTATAGCTCTCATTGAAAGAAAATAATCCAGGCCTCCAGGATCACATCGGTAGGTGATCCAGCGATCCAACTTCTCCTACCTTTTCAAACTCTTCCTAGTTTACTTCTTAAAAATCCTATTTTTCAGACGCTCGGGACACCTAACGTGAACCACACGCCCGACATAAGACAATATTCTTGAAAATGAATGATTTATCAAATCGACCACTCAGACCCAGTCTCTCTCGTTGAAAGGGGAGTTTCCTACAGCACGGAGATATATATAGGGTGAAGAGCTAGCTCCTTTCAGGATGACACTCTATCCGATTGCTGAAGTAGTCGAAGAAGTCACACCATGGAACTGTGAGGGGGCTTGTGACACCAAGCGGTGCTCATGCAAGAAAGCAGATTATTTTCAACCCTAACGTTAATTTCTCCCAGCATATTTTTTTATTAATGTGGACTTGACTCCATGTCTTAGATAAACTGATGCATCAAACAGAGACAGTGGTATTGTTAAACATTCCTAATTGCCAATTAGCTCTTGTACATTTACATCTCCACCGATGGCTAGTACTTGAGCGATCCTCTGTAGAATACTAACTTCTACCAACTATTTTTTGTTGTTGCATTTTGCTTGGAGGAAGGGTTGAAATGACATGTATTTAGCACAGCAATCGATGGTATTTTCCTCCAGTGTCAAGACGAGTTTTCATTGCTTTCTCGCCAATCTCTTTTACATGTGTTAAGTCTTTACATATACTTTTGGATGTTATCGCTCCAGTGGCAATATTGACTATTTCAGAGTTCCCTGTATCTGGACATAGATTGATTATATTAACAAAAATATGGTCAAGGCTCTGCTGCACAGTATCCACAGTATCTCTATCTATAAGTATAGCTGTCAGTCCAGCTTTATGTTGATTTAATTTTGTGTCTGGAATTATTAACAACATTTTTCGAAATGCCCCAGCTACAGCAGCAGTGACGTGTTTTGTGTAAAGCTATTGAATTTGAACTTGTTATTCCACGAAGTCCTTGCTTCTGTTTTATATCCACATTGTACGTCTGTTCAATAATCATGTCTGGTGCAACACCATTGTGTTTTCCGTCACTTCTTCTGACAGTTATGTCTCCATGGTTAACATAATTCTATTTCAAACACTTCTGGTGCTGTATCTCTCGGATCATGCATTTCTTTAGATAGAGTGGAAGCCAAGTGACATACTGATATAGGGTCATGTTATTATAATGTACTGAACCATTTTGCCTGCTTCTGCCAGATACTCGTCCCAGTTGAGCATCAAGAAACCGTAGAAGTAGGCCATACTGGTCATGTCCAGAAATTATCCCCACAGTGTGTCGGTTGAAGAATGTGATTGGCCTGTATGAAACACTGACATCAGGTTTTCCAACGTGACCAGATCACACTCAAGCTACCTCAGGGCGTCTCTCAACCCATCGTCATTTACATCTAATGCACTATGTATGTGTTTGCCACCATTCAATCTCCAGGGGCTGGCTAAAGTCGCGGTTTTTTTCATAACCTTTCATAACCTCTGTGATCGATTTCTTGATTGTGACATAAATGGAATCCCCCAAGCTGAAGGACAACATTTGAAAAATATTTATATATTTTTGTCCTGAAGTATATGCAATTTCGTAGATGGCTAACTCACATGTGATGACTGTGTATTTCATATTTACTGTCTCAACTGCCTTAACCAATGTTTGCATTGCCTTTTTCACTACACCAGCATCAGTGGGAGAAGAGGTAATGAGAGGGAAGTATTTAATATCATTAGCTTTAGCTGAGGGTGATATGCTTGCACAGAATGCATTGAATCCAGGAATAACAATGTATTTGTTTGTTTCTATTTCTAACAAATTGGTGGGAGGAAACGATTTTTAAATGGCCGTTTAGCGGCCATTTTAAATTTGAGAAATTTTGTGATATTTACGTAACTCAAAAACAAAGCAAAAAAGCTGGAACATGCATATAGAACAATATGCCACTCACACAAGGACAACCCATGACAAATTTCGCGGAAATAAAATCCAAAATAGCCAACTGGCGGTAATTTTTCATTGTTTTTTTCTCATTATCTCGGAATTCTTGCACAATAGCTGAAGTGGTCAAATAAAATAAAACTTAAGAAAGTCTGCTGATCTCGCGATAACGGAGGGCTGCTTTCATGTTCGTTTCCGAACAACACTCTTTCTAGTTAAAGACAGTTATTAATCTTACTACATAGTCTATTGGGCCTATCACTGTTCTGCCATTGATCTGTTGATAGGTAGGCATATACGTGTACACGAGGCAAGGTGGTCTGATATTAGTCCAGACCTGCGATTTACTACACCGTAAAGGCGTGGAGCATGGATTGTTGTGCTCCTTTTATTCAGGAAAATGAAAGTTTTTTAACATATGGTGTTGACTGAGAGCGATCTCGACTTCAACTCAAGATACAGTAGGCCTACATAACTTTTTAATGTTGTTTATAACATATGAGCTGAGCATGGGATGTAGGGCCTAGCTGTAATGTCACTGATTCTAACCAACCAGTGCTATTATCGACCTGATTAATCGAGGCCAATTTTAGTCTTTCATAATTATGAAGGCAAAATGGAAAGCCGGTTAACACATCTTTTATTGGAAGCCATCTGTGACTGCAATCTTCAATTTCAAGTTTTGTCTCAGCCACGATTGGACTATACTTACCCCATGCTTATTGTGTCACCCAAGTGTGCTATAGGGTCCACAGGGTCACACAAGTGCATATGCAGTTCACATGTATGCATTGGGAGATGGGGAGACGTGGATGAGTTTAATATGTAGCCCACACAAGGCTATACATTTGGTCTAAATCTTTTCATTACGCATAGGCATTATGACCTCAACACTTTTACTACCCATCAAACTTGTGACGTTGGCCCAACATTGGTTCACCGATAGCCTATCGTCTACGATGTTGGCTCAATACTAATGTTTGTTGGGTACGACAGTCCTGACTAGTTAGCACAAACCGTTGTAGGCCTAGCCCTTGTTAGTCAGGGGCTGATATAACTTTTTCAAAGGCTTTCTCCTGCAATCTAAGGCATATTGGGTACTGCGTGTCCTCAGTGAGTGTGAAACCAGTTCGTAAGAAAATCCCTAAAAATGATTTTTTTCGACCAAACCACAACCCCCCCCCCTTGGATCCGCCTATGCTTACTTATTTTATTTCTTACATTTATTTTATAATTAACCCGGATCTTTTTTTATATTGCAATATAGGCCTAGACATTAAAAATTAAACTTACGTTAGTTTAGAACTCTTCTGCGCTTTTGAATATTATATCCCTGCCCAACAAGCTAGGTTGGGGGCAGATGTTAGGCCTGCCCCCCCCCCCCCCTCCCTCTTATGCATCACTGCGGACGTGACGCTACATGAACTTTCCTTGGCCAAAATAGCTTTATTTAGGCCTGATTTTATTTCATATAGCTGACATCTGATAATTCACATAGTACCTTTTTACCATGGTTATACTGATAAATATTATTTATATTACAAATACATGTATATACAATACTTCCTTCAATCTTATTTTTTTGAAGTAAATGTTTCTAATAGAAAGTGTGGGCTGTGGGGATTTGATAATTAACATAGGCCTAATCATCTAAGTGTGTTGGTAGACGCATATGAATAGTCTTAGCAATATAACGTTGCATAGACCTAGTACAGTTATCGATAATACGTGATAAGAAACAGTGTAGGCAAAAAAAAACATCTTGGGGGAGGGGGGGGGAGAAACACCTGCGTCCCCCTCTTCATCCAGAAGGTGGATCCGCCACTGAACAATGTTTGAAAATAACATGCTTTCTATTTCGATTCATTTTATCTGCACCGATACGCGTGTGCACATTGCTCCAATAGGCGTTCAACCAGACAAGAACTTTAGTTTTGGCGAATAATTACAAAATAAAGCTACCAGTTTGCTCTCCAGTTGTTTAGTTGTACAGTCTGGACTCTAATCACTACCATTCGATTATATTATGACGTTCATATAGCCACTTACCAGCAAAAATGGGTTTGATAAGGACTGTAAGTCCGGAATATCAGGATGGACAAACTACAGTCGCTATACGAGTAAAATAAACACCAGCGTTGTCTTTATACAATCTAGTGTTCCGTGGGTGGGGTCATTACACGAAATAATTAAACTTTATGTCTTTTTTACACTTTTTTAGAGCCTTCAGTGCTCTAAATTGACATTTTGCGCCTGAAAGCGTTCTTCCTTCGCCAAGAATCATTAACTTTGCGCCAATAGGCGTCTTTTTGATTCTGCAGTGTGACGCATATGCCGCCTGTATACATCATATTACGTGGTGTATACAGGCGGCATTTACATAACCTGCCAACGCAATTGTAGCTGCAGCAGACCACACATTGGCGTCGAGTACTTCGAATACATCATCGGGCTTCTATCTACATGATCTATAGGTTCCTATCTCAGTTCAAGTAAGACATATCATCTAACAGTAATAACGTACTCTAGACTGCTCGACGCTATAGTCAGGGTGTCAAACTAGAAAATTATGATGTCGCTAAACATTTTTAGTACAAGCAAGAGACCACTTAAAATATTATCTTTAGCATTCCTAGATACCATATTGAGGTGTCTCCAAACTGAAATTTAGCTTTTTTATGTATTTTAAATGTTTTTTAAAAACATACCCATTTCTGGTCTATTTTAGAGGTAAAATTCAGTTTTAATTAATCATTCTCCGCTTTGCCATAATATTCCATAACACAAGTCCTTCTTCACAGATTAGCCAGATTTTTCATATTTTCATTTAAAGTAGCCTAATCATTACCCAATAATAGACATAGCTTGATATCTCGAATATAATAGTTTTTTTTTCTGATTGACAATGGTGAAAATAAACTGTAAAAATTTAGATAATTATTTAATCTGTGAAAGTTGAATTATTTTCTAAACTATTTGTTTCGATTTTAATTTTGGGTTGGGTTGGATATAATGAGCTCTTTAGCTGTGCAAATATGAATTCTATGTTGTAGTTATTATATATTCATAGCTTTTTTTAGTATAGATTAGTTATATTATAATGCACCTTCCAGGAGGCAGGTATGTGCTCAGTATACAGTCGCTGCGCCGTCCCTGTAGCTCGCAAAGATGTGTGAGCCGCTCAACCAAATCACACGTAATTTTGCATAAAGGCACTCCACCGTATGGTTGCAAAACAAAGGGATGGTGATTGCCGTTCAGTATTTTTTACGAAATGGCAGCGTTTACATTTTTTGATTATTTGTCAACGCAATATCTAAAAAATCTTCAGTGATTTTCAAGAAAATTATCGTAGTTCAATGATTTTCAAGAAAATTATAGTTATTAATCATTCTTATGATACCTTTCTGTTGTAATCCAGTCATTTTGACTGACAACAATAACTAAGTATAATCTGATAATGACAGTAATATTCGAACCCAGTACTTCTTTCGAGCCATAACCGAACTTAGCGACCCATCGTTTGTGGACCAACCGGAATAAGACAAGAGCAGGATGTGATGTTTTAACACTGATCGAACAAGTTGACCGTTTTTTTGTACTTTTGATCAAACAAGTAAGATATTGATTTATATACATGATATATAACTAGAGCTGTGGCCACACAAACTCATAGCAACATTTCTATCCCAGTATACAACAATCATCGAAAAAGCTGCAAAATAAAAACAGTTAGCTTCTTCCGAAGCACAAACTAGCGAGTCTGGAAGGAGGTCGAAAGAGCAGACATTCTGAAGATGCTGTAAAGTGAATTTTACAATGTTCCGCTAAAATAATCGTGCAAATGTCAATGAGGAGCCCAGATTAGCAAATATAGAAACAAAATTATGGAAACTAATTATGGAAACATTATAATAATACTACACATGTTAATATCAGAGGTATAGAGATATGTACAATCATATATAATATGGTGTTATTCATCTGTAACTGTAACGTTGATGCAGAGAAATTAGAGCGGGCTCTAAGTTCTTTGAATGATATATTATTCCAGTGGTGAATTCAGTTTCTACCATAATATTATATGAAGGAAACAAACTTTCATTTTCTAACGGGACAGCATACATCGGTATAATGTTGCGTGCTCATGACCCTAAACAACAATATAGTGTGAATATTTACTTTACACTAACATGTAAATACATTTTAGTTGTATCTATATGTGGCTTATTTCAAGAAAGTAGGCTAGTCATTTCGGCTGCAGTAGACTTTTTGGTGGAAAGGCATTAGATAATCGCATATGTGGTCAATCTCTTCTAAAAATCAAATCTATACAAATTTTTATTATCGACAATGTGAGAAAACTTGCTAAAACCACCTAATTATTTAAACCATATGGCCAAATTGTAAAATGTGTTATCTGGTATACCAAATTTCCACAGCTATAAAGGGTGAATTTGGCTCTAGCACAATGTTTCCGTGTCAGAAATTGTTCTGTATTTTCCCAATCCTGAAAGTTAGGCATTGTTCTTGTTATTCAGACGTTACGTTTCAACAAAGGCAGTAAACATACGTGTAAATACTTCTTACATATACATATTAGCAGTAAACACAAAAACGTATTTACACTTTTGTGTAAATTAAATATTTAGATTATACCGCATCTTTTCCCAATTGATAAAAGAGATCCCAAGGGATGTCATCATTATATTATCTAAGCTGAAACAGTCTAGATATTGTATTATTTTAATAGTTTCTTCTGATGCATCAATAAATGTGTCACAAAGATCGATGTTCAGGAGCTGTAAGAACTACAGTAGCGAATTAGCTATTCCCACACAATGTTCTGTAATAATATTACAATCATGTTAACCGGGCAAAATATATATGAAAGACATATGTGATGATTTACATTGCGTGCTATTCGCATTATTAACCAATGATGTTGAGCTATGTCTGCCACATTGTTCTGTGACAGATTTAGTAATCTTGGTGAAAATGTATGTGCGAAACCGGAAAACGGGATTCAGCTAAGCCCAATCCTCCGTCACGCCGAAGTGGAGAGGGCATTACCTCTCAAATAGGGTAGAAGAACTTCCTCCAGGAATTTGTTTAATCTTGGAGAGCCTGATGTTTTTTTCGGCATTTAAAATGCACAACAAAGAAAAAAGAGAATTGTTGAGTGACAATACTGCGTTTTAAAATCGTTTTGGCGGCGATATTGATCAAAATGAATATCAATAATAGAAAAACCAGGCATTATAGGCAATTTTATAGTTACTTCGAAGTATGTACCTTAAAGTACCAGTAGTTCTAGTTACAGTGTTTTATGACTTGATAACCGCAAAGGTATGTCCCCAGCAAACACGATACGTTGGCCCAATGTTGGTTAAATGTTGAGTAGACGCCGTAGACGATGACCAAAACTGAACCAGCATTGGGTCAACGTCTCGCGTAGGTCTGCAGAGCGGCACTGATTGGCGCTGGAGGGCGGGGGCCATGAACATCATTTCCATTTCGGTAAGTTCGAGACGTTGACTTAATGCTCATTTGATGTTGGGCCAGTGTCGCAGACGTCGGACAAACACTAAAACAATATTGGGTCAACGTCTCCGATTTGCTCGAATGTTTAATGTGCAGTTGTTGCTTGTCATGATTCATCACAAAATAGAATGCAACCAACACACATATATATGACAGTGATGACAGTAATGTATATTTTAACGTATTAGCCTATTATTCTGTTTTTATCGCCCACACTTTTATATAAGCGTCGTGTGGCTGTCAAGACATGTTTGTGTGTGGAAAACGTTTACTAAAATTATGCATTCTATAAAGTTGAATCGATTAATATCAATGAATTAACGACGAAAATCTGATTATACTAGCATATCTGAAATAATGATCTAAAATAAGCATAATCAGTAAATGATATCTACTATCAGAGACAACAAAGTAGAGCCATATTAGAATATTCCCATTGTGGAGCCCGGCGAATAATACAGTTTTTAAACGATATGACCTCACACAAATTGCAACAGAAACAAACTGAACTGTTTTCTTCTCATCAAAGTGTATTGTATAACATATCAAAAGTCTTAAGTGATTAGAGTGGTGGAAAGCATTGAAATCGATGACATTTCCCCCCATTACCACCCATGGCAAAAAGGCTATGTATGGATGTATGCATGTATTCTTATATGATGCCCAGGCAAATGGCTCAAAACTCTTCACAATCTATCAGAAACTGTGAATTTATACATGCAACATTAATCTGGAAGCGGTACAGTACATTGAAAGGGAATTCACCACAAATTTCAATTATTTCATCAGAATTTATTAAAGATATAAAATAAAAACAAATAACGTTGAAAAATGTGTAATCAAGGAAAGTCATTTAAGTCCAGTTATTTGACACATTTATGTTACACTATTTCATTCACACATTTTTGTGTTCACTCTTATTATTATTTGCTGATAATATTTTATCGTGATGAATTTTTATTCGTGTTTAATATCATTGTATGAACTATAACCCTTTGCCTCCTGGTAACATTATTTGATGCCTTAGTCTGCAGTGGATGGCGTTTCTTTTCAGAACGTAGTGGGCGGGAGCCCTAGGGTAGTGGTTAGCATCGCTGCCTTTCACGCCAGAGCTCGGGGTTCGGCGTGTGAAAGTCAGTATTATGGGAAGCCTCCGTGACCGAGAGGTAGCGTGCTCGGCCTCAGACCGCCAGGGCTCGAATTTCGAATCCTGTGTCTGGAGGACAGTGTCATCTCAATCATCTCACCATCATCAGGAGGTTCTCCTAGCCCAGTTTAGCCTATATGTGCACAAAGGTGGCCTAAAGCCCGATTCATTTTATTTCATTTCATTGGCGCTGGTTATACTTCCATGTAGTCTGGTGTTTGATGATTGCAGTTGTAAGTACAAGGATTAAGTTGTTGTGTTTATTGGGGCGTGTTGAACCCTGCCTATAGAGGCTTGGTAGTTATTCTATGAATAATATAATATCAGTGATAATTATAATATCTTAGGCCTATAACACGATTCATTAAAAAAAACATCATTTAAATTTGTTTTATAATATTTATTACACGATTTTTAAAACAAGTCACTACATCCGGCACGGTGTGTTACGAGTGCTTGCACGGTAATTTAATATGCTGCGCGGTAATTTAATATGTGAATTAACAAAGAAAACACCTTGCAATTGTGCATCTTATTATTTTAAAGTTTCTTATAATCTAAAGTAGTTATTGGCGGAAATATATATTTGTTCTGATTACAGTTTTACATGGCTCAATGCTTAAATATCAACTTCAGTCTGATGCAAAAAATATCTCTCAATAATGTGCAGAACCGCAGGGTTCTTGTTTTCTAAAAGGATCAAATAATCAAATCAATCGTCAAAACATCTTAGCAGCCAGACAGTGGTCATGAAAGTTTTGGTTTTGCACCCCACTATTAGTATTATACCCTGACGATTGTTTTGGTCGTATCCCGGAGCTCATATGTCGCGGTTTCCCATGGTGCACGCAGGCAAACCTGGCTCAGGCAAACCTGAATACTTGGTTTGAAAATCTGTATATTTTGTAGAAAATTCGTTTATTCTAAACTTAGATGTAGTAAGCGACTGCTCTTCGCTGGCCGCAAATTTTGCTCTATTAGGTATGCTCGCGTTATATAGGATATCCTGCAGTTCGCTTGTGCACTGTTAGACGATACGTGATTGGTCAATTTATATCCTGTCAATAAGAAATATTGACAAGTTTGCCCTGTCAATAGCCACTGCAATCATTTTTGCATATTTAATGTAGGCCTACGGCTGCATGCCAGTTTATTAAAGGTTTAATATTCTATACACACATACGAACGCATATAGAAACTGATAAACCCTATAGTACAATATAGTCCGGCTAGCCCTATTATGAGTATAAATGTTTATATTATAGTTTTATAGTCATTTAAATCCCCTCCTTTTTTGTTTTCTTAATTTCCACACGGGAGAAAAACAAGTGAACTAGATTTCACCCCATAGTATTGGACTACCCGTGATTTTTGTTTAAATAATGTAGAGTGCATTTGAGGTTAACTCAGACAAACAATCTGTCGCTCCGCGAGACGTTGAACTAATGTTGTGTTGAGATTGGGCCGCCATGGGGGACATGGGGTCAACGTCTCGTGTTTGATGGGAAATGCGTCTTGACTCGTCGTTTCTGTACTTAAATACACTGTTTTTTATTTTATTGTTTTTTTTTCAGGACCTTATTGTATTTGACAAATTACAGCTTATATCAGCACGTCTATATAATTGTTTGTAGATTATATTTTTCTTTGGATTATTTTAATATAAGAGTTATTTGGCTAATGATGTGTCAACGTTTGGCCAACGTCTCCATGATAAAAACAATTTGAAGCAAACTGTTGTGTTTTTTTCATAGCAACGTCAAGAGAAACTACGACACTTTTTAGCCAATCGCGTCAGTCAGGAAGTCACAGTGATCGGATGAGGAATTTAGGGAACTGCCAATCAAATCCACAGTTGAGAATTCTGACGTCATAGTAGATTACGGATGAACCTCCTCCCTAGAGCCTATAAAACATGAGCCGATGGCCCGCTTCTAGAAGTCGGTCACGTCGCCATATTGACTCGGTGTATATCCCCCCTACCACTTATCAAACAGACATAAACAAGATATATGATAATGAAACAAAGCACTTTTGTCTTTCATATTGCCCAATATTATAATTAAGTCTACCAAAAGGTAATTGAAAGGCTAATAGTATTTTAGTGCCACTTGTTTTTACATGCCCCATGGTTTCTCCTTTTCCCGCTCAACTGTGGTGTCACGCCGACTTCAAGAATATATCTGCACACCTGAGACTTAATATTGGGCCATCGTTGCCAACATTTGAAAAACATCGAGCCAGCTGTGCAACAATCTGCTGCTTGTTGAGGCTTGAACCCACATACTAAAATATCGTAAAAAATATATAATAAAACATTTCCGAAAACCATGTATTGTGTTGGCATATTTTACACTTTCTGGATTTCTCATTTTTACAGCGTGGAATTATAACATTTGACGATACAGATTGATTAAGGATATTGACTAAATCGGTATAACTGACACAGGTCTGTAATTTTCCGTCTGTGTGATAAAAAAATCAAGCTAGTTTTATTGAGGCGTTCTGTGTAGGTAAATGGGGACGCATAGACAAACATAAATTTAGTATAAGCTCTCTGAATTCGTTCTAATATAGGCCTATGTATGGGAGTTCCATGCTGGTGTAGAATATTCAAGTTGAGGCATAACAATAGAACTGTTAAGTTTCCTAATACATTTTTAGGGGCTGTCTGTCCTTTTTATCAACCCTTTTAACTTTCTAGTATTTGTTGTGACATAATAATGTGTTTATTCCAAGATCATTCGAAATAAATAAAAATATACCAAGGTCCTTAACTTCCTTTACAGTACTAAAGGTGATATCATTCATAGTATACTTGATCGTCAGCTTAAAATATTATAAATGACATTCCACATTCAACAGACCATAAATCTACAAATGCGGTTTATGTCTTGAATTTTGATAATTTTCAACTTTGGTTATTCTACAGTGGCTCTTAATAGCTGTCGTCTGCAAATAATGCTATCGTAGAATGCTGTAATTTGAGGGGCATTTCATTAATATATACAATATAAAAAGTAGTGGGCCGAGAATCGAGTCCTGAGGTAAACCACTATATAGTCATTTCTATTCACGAAGAACTTTTACCCTCCAGGACTAAACGTTGCTGTCTGTTTTTCAGATACGAGATTAGTTATTTTAACATATTTCCATGTATATCGAAACCAGGTGACTCTGACTATCATATTTATACTTGAAACATAAAATAAGCCTACAACCGTAACAAGAGAATGTTAATCATGTATTGTAATTTGATTATAGTGCTGTTATAGTGATGTATCCTCATACTATAATGCAAAATGGCTGCTGATAGTTTTACTATTATAGATTGACACATTTCAAAATTATATCTGACATATGCCTGCTGGTGTAATATCCTGATATTCAGCCTTTAATAATGTAATTTACCAGCATTAAAATTTGAAATTCTAATATTACAATGTCATATACATAGATTTACCATATATATGATTAATCTATGCATATACTGATGTTGAATGAGAATGTGACATTGCAGCGGCATAATACTATATTGCAACATACATATTTTGCGAGATCACGTTTGGGTGTTGCTTCATGATAACATGATATGACACTGAATAATAATGGAATATGACCTTATCGTGTCAGTGAAAGGCTAGGATATGTCATAATAATGTCGAAATATAGTTTAACGATATACCATAATATTGACAATATTTGTTATTAATTAGGAATATGAGACTAATATGACGGAACATGACATCAAACTGGAATGATATAGCAGTAAAAATCTATTACACTATCAGGCTTTTGTAGTATACTGTTCTAAACTGCTATTGTAGTTCCACAGCTTATTATAATAATAACATATTTCAGCATTCTAACAAAATATTCTGACACCACAATGGCATATCCTAACATATCACATGATGTCACATACTAATGTTATAATTTCATATTAGGCATTATTAAGACACATTCAGGCGTTATATTGCAAACTATATTTGTCTCAAAATCAGAAATTCGCGTAAATTTAAACACGCGAAAATCACCAGATCTACAATATCACTATGGTCCATGGGCCAGATATGAAAACCCTCCCCCCCCCCCCCCCCAGGGGATTTTTTAAGACAGTGATTTTTGAGCACCATGTTATATGACTATTCAATATATGCGTGTTTGCACCCAAAATAATCGGGCATAAAAAAATACTGGGTCATCAAACATATGCACCCCCCTGAATTTTAAGCGCTAAATTTAATTTTATAAAAGTCATGTTGTGTATATTTTTTTTAACTGCAGGTATTTATTCTTATAATTAAACACTAGTTATGTTACAAGAAGATGCTATGTGAGACGAAAATAAAAATAAAATAATATGGGGTTCATTAATATATGTGATAACCCTTTAAATCCCAAATTCCACATATCGCTTGCTACGTTTACATGAAAATCTAATCTGAAAACCCTCTCCACCCCCTTCTCAAGGGCGAGATATTTGAAAACGATAATTTTAAGACAGCTTATTTAATATCCATTCAATATCTGCTTGTTTGCACTAAAAATATTGCGACAGGAAAAAATACCGGGTCATCAAACATATGTACCCCCTTGAATTTCAGGCGGTAAATATAATTTACTGAAAGGCATGTTGTATATATTTTTTCAACTACAGGTATTTATTCTAATAATTAAACACTAGTTATGTTACAAGAAGATGCTATGTGAGACGAAAAAATAAATAAATAATAATATGGGGTTCATTAATATATGTAATAACCCTTTAAATCCCAAATTCCACATATCGTTTGCTACATTTACAAGAAAATTTAATCTGAAAACCCTCTCCACCCCCTCCTCAAGGGCGAGATATTTGAAAACGATAATTTTAAGACAGCTTATTTAATATCAATTCAATATCTGCTTGTTTGCACTAAAAATATTCCGACAGGAAAAAATACCGGGTCATCAAACATATGTACCCCCTTGAATTTCAGGCGGTAAAAATAATTTACTGAAAGGCATGTTGTATATATTTTTTCAACTACAGGTATTTATTCCAATAATTAAACACTAGTTATGTTACAAGAATATGCTATGTGAGACGAAAATGATTTTTTTTTAAAGAATATGGGGTTTATCAATATATGTAATAACCCTTTAAATCCCAAATTCAACATATTGCTTGCTACGTTTACATAAAAATCTAATATGAAAACCCTCTCTACCCCCTCCTCCGGGGCGAGGTATTTGGAGACGATAATTTTTAGACACCCTATTCAATATCCATTCAATATGTTTGCACCCAAATTATTGCGACGGGAAAAAATACTGGGTCATCAAACATATGTACCCACTTGAATTTTAAGCGGTAAATATAATTTACTGAAAGGCATGTTGTATATATTTTTTCAACTACAGGTAGTTATTCCAAGAATTAAACACTAGTATTGTTACAAGATGTTATGTGAAACTAAAATTAAAACAAATATATATATATATGGGGTTTATCAATACATGTAATAACCCTTTAAATCCCAAATTCCCGTCTCTTATGCTACGTGTATATGAAAACCAGATAAACAAAACCCTGTCCACCCCCTCCTCCTGGGCGGGATATTTTAAGACAATACTTTTTTAGACACCTTATTGTTTATCTGTTCTATATCTGTTTGTTTGCATACAAAATATTGGGGCTGGAAAAAATAACAGGTCATCAAACATATGTACCCCCTGAATTATAAGCGATAAATTTAACTTCCTAGAAGACATGCTGTGATTGTTTTTTTAACTCCAGGTATGTGTTCCATGGAATAAACACTAGTTATGTTACTAGAAGATGTTATGTAACAAGAAAATAAAATAGATTAACAAATATGGGGTTCATTATAATATATAATGACTTTTTAAATCCCAAATTACACGTCTTTCGTGCTATGTGTATATGAAAACCAGAAAATGAAAAACATCCTCTACCCCCTCACCATGGCCGGAAAAATATCTGCTTGTTTGCTCTCAAAATATTGGGGCTGTAAAAAATATCGGTTCATCAAAAATATGTACTCCCTGAATTTAAAGTGGTGAATTTAATTTCCTAAAAGACATGTTGTGATTGTTTTTTTAACTACAGGTATGTGTTTCACGGAATAAACACAAGTTATGTTACTAGAAGATGTTACGTGAAGTGAAAATAAAAAAATAACAAATATTGGGTTCATTACAATATATAATGACCCTTTAAATCTGAAAGTACACGTCTTCCGTGCTATGTGTATATGAAAACCATACATGAAAAACATCCCCTACCCCCTCCCCATGGGTGGGATTTTTAAAGACAATAATTTTTAGAAAACTTATTATATATTTATTTAAAATCTCCTAGTTTGCACTCAAGATATAAGGACAAGAACAATTAATGGGTCATTTTACACAGTAAATTTATTATCAGAAAATACTGGTTGTATCTATTTGTTCAACTCTAGTTATTTATCCCAAGGATTACACATTAAAATCACCCTAGTTATATCAGTAGAAGATGTTATTTAAAAAAATAACTAAATGAACAAATATGGGTTTGTTATTACATCATACATGTAATAACCAATTAACTCCTATATTACAGGTCAGTTTTATTTAACCAAGGTGTGATAAAATAATAGTTTCATCATGTCAGTGGCGTTTAGAAGGTATGGGCAGAGAATAATCTCAGAAATCACGAAGGGCTTAAAAAATGATAGTCTTTTTGATGACTTTTGGGTTCATGTGACTCAAACCCAAAGCATGTCTCGACATATATCACTGATTAATAATTAGCAGGTGCAACTCTAGGTGCTGATAAATAGGTCTAAACATTATTTTTCTTTTATTAATATTTTAGATAACTTGTTACCACCAGCTAGTATGCACAGTGTACGTAACCTTTCTAATAATTATGCAAACCCATGTTCATAATAAGGCTTTTGTCTGAAAAAACCAACGCCATAGTTTTCTGGCAAGCAAAAGGTGCACGATATGTTCGGGCGATGTGTTTTTAATTCCCGATATCCGTAATAATTAAACATGTTGATATCCCTAATATTCATATTTCGATGATTGGTTACTAGCTTAGCAGGATATGTTGGCAACCTTTTTTCAACATTAGGTTCTGAATTATTTTTTACATATTATTTGAACTATAAATAAGAAGCCCACACTTCTGAATTGGCACCAGAATGAAATAAAAAATGCTACAGGCACAGGCTTATTTTATTGGTCACTTTATGTATGTATTATCGGACAAACATGTGACCATAGGTTAAGGTACCATGCTGGAAACCATAAAAAAATAAAGTAAGAAAACACATTTTGGTATTATCGTATAAGTATAGTTGCCCAAATCCAAATAATTATACAGTAAAAGGGTATCATTTTAATTAAAGGTAATATCCACGAGATCCGGGTTATAGGGTTACCCTAATATAGTAAAGAAAACAAAGTAGGGTCCACTGCTGTATTAAAAGATCAAAATATCAAAGATAAACGTTAAAACTGTTCGTGGGTATTAGCTGAGAGGTCAAGGGGCTTAGTGAGAGGTCGTGTGTGGCGATAATACGTCTTTGGGTTTTGTCTTTTTACACGAATTTCTATTTCACAACTCCTTAACTACATGTGTGTACACAATTACATATCACATGTAATGTGGACATTTCGGAACTCTTGGTTTAAACTTATTTTTCAAGGATTACAAACAGCACTTAGTACCACGAGTTGTTCTCCTTCACAACAATACACATATAATAATAAAGATATAACAATGGTAATAATAATAGTACTAATAATAATATAAGAGGTAAAATGATAGTTAGAACATGAAGATGATATGATGAAACAAATTAAACATGAGGTGGTGGTGTCACTGTGGAAAAACAAACATTTGCATAAAGAATTTCAAAATAATAAAATTAACCAAAACTACCTGATGCTAGTAAAAATTCTTGGATCAATTTAAATATAGTGAGGTTTTCAGAAAAAAATTAAGGCATTTGAGCCATACAGTAAGATTTGCTTCAGATGTTTTTGAGGTCTGAATAAATCGTCAGGTAAAATTTGATGTAATGACTGAATCAGTGTCTGACGAGGGACAGCATAGGCTGGGCAATAGAACAATGAGTGTGCAGCATCCTCTCTTCTTGCTCCACACTTGTCACACGACATGTTATCAACAAAGGTGTATTGAAAACGCTGAAAATTTAAGGCGCTTAGCCCAAGTATTATACGTGTGTGATTTGCCGATAAAACTAGAGTATAAATGAGGAAAAAAGGGGTAGTTCGTGAATGTTGTTTTTTGAGATTCAGCTTAAGATGTTCAATACTGGAGCTACTGCGTAATGCAGGCTTCATGGCGTTACACAATCGCATTGTGGAAAATAGAAACAAATTTATCATACAACTCAAGTGGCGACGTATCATTGGCATAGAACCGTCTCCTGTTCTACGCAAATTCTAACCAGTGTCTCGTTGTATCGGCAAAACAGCAGTCAGATAAGGTGGGGTGAGACCTCGTGACATTTTAAACAAAGTACATAACTTGTGGTTGTCTCGCCCCGCTCTTTGAGCGGCAACCACCCCAGCTCAGCTAACAATATAGGTCGGTACGTGTATGTATACGCACCAGTACACACTATAGGGCGGCTCTCCGTTGAACCTGTTCAAGGGCGGCTGATTCTCTGACAGTACAGTTATCGTATATTATGTCACAGTATTCTAAAATTGGCAAAATCATAGTTTTATATAAAGAAGAAAGGCCAAAATATGAATTGCCCTGCTTGCTTTATTTATTAACTCTTGCAATGTTTCGAGATGAAAGTATTATGAAATGAATCGGGCTTTAGGCCACCTTTGTGTACATATAGGCTAAACTGGGCCAGGAGAACCTCCTGAGGATGGTGAGATGATTGAGATGACACTGTCCTCCAGACACAGGATTCGAAATTCGAGCCCTGGCGGTCTGAGGCCGAGCACGCTACCTCTCGGTCACGGAGGCTCCCCACAATACTGACTTTCACACGTGGATGGGGAAGAAACATTTTTGTTTCTTTGAAACCGCCGAGACCGGGAACCGAACCCCGAACTCTGGCGTGAAAGGCAGCGGTGCTAACCACTACCCTAGGGCCCCCGCCCTCGAGATGAAAGGTTGACCACAAAAATGGGAGTGTAGATATTTTTATGTTTTACTCTTTGGTTGTTTGGTCTTTGATATAGGCCCCTATAATACTTATTATTAGATAATTTGCATTTTTTATGCTAATATGTTTTCATGATGTTGATAACATATATTTTATTGCAATCTCTGTCCATAAAAACCATAAGGTAGACATTTTTTCAAGATTCTAACTTGATTAGATATTGCTTGAGATATTGCTTGAAACTGGATTTTGCGTAATGGCTGCCTAATTTGCATATTTTATGATAATTTATTATTCTGATCCTAATTCGATATATTTTATTGCATCCGTTGACCATGAGAATCGTATGATAGACACTGTTTTTAGGATTCTAACTTGATTAGTTGATGATATATTGCTTGAAACTGGATTTTCGGTAATGGTTGCCTAATTTGCATATTATTTAATGCTAATTTATTATTCTGATCCTAGTTAGATATTTTTTATTGTCTTCGTTGACCATGAAAACCGTATGATAGACACAGTTTTCAGGATTCTAACTTGATTAGTTTCTGAGATATTGCTTGAAACTGGATTTTGCGTAATGGCTGCCTAATTTGCATATTTTATGCTAATTTATTATTCTGATCCTAATCGTATATATTTTATTGCATTCGTTGACCATGAAAACCGTATGATAGACACTGTTTTTAGGATTCTAACTTGATTAGTTGCTGAGATATTGATTGAAACTGGATTTTCGGTAATGGCTGCCTAATTTGCATATTTTAGCAGATTTAGCCCAACAGCTTAAATGCAAACAACCGGATTTCAATAGGTCCATTTTCAGAGGCTTCAAAAATAACCACCGTGAAAAATCCCCAGGGGGGGGGGGGGAAGGGGGGGTTACGGGTGGCCCACGGTCTATTTTCATACCTTGGCCTTGTGTCATTCATAATAGCTGTATAATTTTAAATGCTGACATTGCAATGTTATATTGTGATAATATAAGGTACAATAATGGCATCATAGAGCCATATCCAGACGTTATACTGAACCATCTCGACATTCTTATGGATTATCAAAGTATTACATTCTGATAATATATTAATGTCATATATACTTTGTCATAAACACACACAAATATAGGGGTGCATCCCCCAGATCCCCATCACTCATGAAATAACTTATGTCATTTGAGGACCTATGTTTTGTCGTTGTATGACCAAAGTTTGTCAACTTGACGTTGAAATAGCATTTAATTAATTTATGTAATTGAAATAAGAAGAACAGGTGTAATTGGCGATACCATAATTGTTTCTGTGAGCGAAACATTTTAATTTAGAGGCTGAGTGTGGTAGCTGATATCAAGATATCCTAAATATACAACAAAATCCACGTGGTGGTGTACAGGAGTCACACCCCGCTGCTGCTACATTACTGGATCCGCCTCTCAAAAATACATCACTCGGTGCAGAGTAATTCAACATCACACATTAAATCATCTCTTGGTCTCTTTTTCAGCATGAGCGAGCAGTTGATTTATACAATCTAATACGGCAACAACGTCATCAGTAGGCGTGTTAAATTGAAATAAGTGTTTTGTAATGGGCAGAATAGCACCCAGAACACATGAAACGTTGGCCCAATGTTGATTCACTGTTGGGCCAATTTCTCATGTTTGCAGGGTATTATACCCAGTAAACATGAGACGCTGGTCCAGTTACGTGGTATATTATATCAAGGCAAATAAAACCATAGTCCAGTTTCCTTGATCATACAGAACATATATCTAGGCAACCAAGCACTATTTGATACGGAGCTCCTTAGCTTATGGCATAATTATTTCATTTTTAATTTAACATTTTTATATATAAAGTTGTGAGCAAAATACTGAGATTATGCAAAAAATTCTCTCAGCGTTGTCTTTGATAAAACCATAATTATAGGCCTAATTGTGTTGATTCGTTCTCGTCTACAATTTATTAGTTGAGTGTTTTATACATGATTACATGATTCTGCAATATATCCGTGGTAAGATTCTCTGCTGGTATTCAATAATAATTTGCCATAAAAATATATTTGAGGCACTTTATGTTTAGATGAAGTGCACTAAACATGTACTAATTTACTTTTATCGGCATTTATTATCAAATCAATGGGTTTTTTTTTAATTCCAAACATATTTTCAACATTAATGACATAGAGCCTATATCGTGTTCGACAGGGGCCTACGAAACAACGTCATCGGCACAGGCAAGTGCTCGTGCGAAAAATGTTTCTGATATGACAAAGCTCAAATAGTATGGGTGATAACACAGAACCTTGCTTCAAACCATTAAATATATTTAAAAGTTATTTCAGAACGATAGCGACAAGCTGAGACACTTTTTGTCTTCTTAAATATGTTGCAACTCTGCATATTTTGATTATAATTCAACAAAGTTATGATAGCTGAGTCAATACTAAGCCGGCGTTTTATGTATACATTGATCAGTATTTCAAAATAAAAACATCAACAGCTAAATGTACATGTATTATAACCAGCCCCCCAGACATAAACACAACTCATTACGTTAAATCTAATACCCGCCCACTACTTTTTGATTTGACAACATCGATCAGTTAAAACGGGTGGCCGAATATTCTGAACCCTAAAAAGTGACTTAGGATAGATTGAAGGATAACTAAGTCTTGTGTGCAGAGTAGGTCTGAGGACTAAGTTTATTGCTAATTAGGCTACCGTGTGGTAACCATCTGAAATTGATATTACCTGTCAGAATGGGAAAGTAATTAATGTTTCTATGCCCTCCGTGGCATTGATATTTACAATTAGCTCGTTTTTTTATTCACACAGTACACTTAACATTTGTTGTGAAAGGAATAACGCGATAAACTTCCCACAACTTATAGAGCTCGTTCCCGCGACTTATGTAACTTATGCCCATGACAAAAAACATGGAAGGAAGGAAGGCTTAGAAACCTTAGGATTTTTTTAAAACATCTAAACATAGTGTTTTATAGATAAAATGACATACAAATAGAGTATGTGTAAAAACAATAGTAAAAACATATATACATCAACATAATATGTACATACATCCATAAATAAAAGTATTGCAATTTGCCTAAAATGTATCGACTGGCGTCAGCTCATTACATATAGTATACATACATGTAGCCGTCGCGCAGCCAAAAATGCTACCTTGATAGATATTCAATACACTAGTACAAGTTGGCTCCTCATCTGTCAACATGTGAGCATCGACATCAGAGCCTACCATATTTTATATAAATAATCACTTAAAGTATTAGCTGAGTCGATATGTCATAAAGATGTGCACTTCCGGATGAAAGCATGACAAATTGTACATAGGGCGTTTTGAGCATACTTCATCCGATTATGACCGGATCCACGCTGTCAAATTTAAGGATCAGTCCCAAAATTGGGAAAAAAGACAATGTTTAAAGCATGTTTAAAAACCCCTATTTGGTCTCACCACCCTAAATGGGTCGAAATTCAAGGGGGTGGCTACTGCCTGGAGAATCCGTATACAAATTACTACTGTGTATGGTTGTTTGCGCTTCTGGTGAATTAAAACAAAATACAGTAATGTTGTAATTTTGTGAATAATTTGCAAGCACACATTGTTTTCTTCATGTGTGATATGAGGTATAAATGTGTTGCGAGATTTTCGGCTGAATACAGGGGGTGATAAGGATTTGTGTCTTTTCTAAGAATGGGCTCAATAATACTAAGTGAGATCTGGGCAATCTGGACCTTTTTACCAACAAGGGAGTATAGCTCAAAACGGAGGAATTTAGCATACCATTTTCGGACCTGTTTTTGAAAAAGGACAGTTTAGGTTTTATTATGGTATGGCGAAAGAATGTTGCCATTATACATGTGTTTCAACAGGACTGGCATTTAGGCTGGTAAGACATTAAGCTAATTTTCAGACTTTCATCCGGAAGTGCACGCGTTGGTCTCCTACTGCTAGGGCCTACATAGCCTATCGACTCAGCTATATTTTACTGGTGCAGCTCAAGCAGCCGTCTCACAACCAAGCTAAATTACGCAGATACATTGACTACCATATTAAATTGCTACTGCCCTCTTGCTGAGACTAGATTAATTGATGACGTCATAGCAACTGTTATCTCATGTAATCAATCCAGAACTTAATCCTGGACTGGTCCTGGGGGAACCGTCACAAATCTCGAATATATCCGGGACTGCTCCCCAATTGCTGTTGCCCTCTTGCTGAGACTTCGGCCCATCCCACTAAAAATCTTAAAATTAAGGTTATTTTAATTTATCTTATTTCCATCAGGAAAGTTAAGATGATCCTAGCCTTTATAATGGAAACAAGAGAAAGTGAAGTAATCTTAATTTTAGGATTTTTTAGTGGGGTGGGCCCCGGATTAATTTATGTCAAAGTCAAAGTCAAGTCAAGTCAAAGTCATAGGCATGACGTCATAAGCCCTACATGTAGCTATCTCATATAATAAATCCGGAACATATCTGGGATATAAGTAACTACATTGGAAGTGAAAATTTAGACACAGAGATAATTTGAATAGCATACCACGGTGAGCAGATCTGAGGCTATTATGCGGACAAGCTAGCTCAAAATTAATAGTTCACTATGATAGTTTACCATGACAGTAGTTGCATAAAAAAAACAAGTCGATTATTTTTCTACGGAAACACAGAGGCAAGATAGATAATCGTGTACATCTCTCGTGATAGGGCGAAACAAAATCATTAAGGATGAATTATGAAGCTTGCCTTTACACCCGTTCTAATTTGATAAATATATTTAACATATGAGGGACTACACAGAGGACTACAGTAGGCCTATACCCAAGAAGACTTCTGACATGGGTGGAATATAATTGGCGTTTAACCCTTTAAGCCCTCACGATGCATTAAAGCATCATTTTACATCCCTGAAAACAGACTTGTTTTCCTACAACAAAGGGTTTTAGAACGAAATTTCCATGAAAATAATATACCAATACATGGCAATTTTCTTTAATTTTAAACCACATCAAATCATCTTCATCCACAACAAGTCGAGAATTGCGACAGCAATTCGCGGCTTGTAGTGGATGAAGATGACAATGGTAAATTCAGGCTTGAAAGGGCTAATATCAATTGGGCAGCTAAAGCCAACATAACGTTTTACCATTCCCATCATAGAATGGGATTTTGATTAAAAAAGTTTTACATTATCACACCAAGATAAATTAGGTGTGATGGTTATTACAAGATCAATAAACTCAGTTATCCTGGTTAAGATTTTATTATCAATAGAGTAGTCGAAATGTATTTTTTACATAACGATAATATTTCGACATGAATTTACATTTTGATATGTTGAAATTCATTCTCCGAATTTTGCTCTAACGTAGCAGTGCATCGTGTGGTAACTAATATAATTATAGGTTAATATTATTGTCATAAGTGAATTCAAAGTAGAATACAAGACTTGGACCCCGAGTTTTTAAGCAGGTCATGTGTTCAGCGGATCATGAAAGTTATCCCAGTAAACACAAAACATTTGTATAACAATTATGCAACGCTGGACCAACGTCGAAGACGTTGGGCCGACGTTGTATAAGTGGTATGCAAATGTTTTGTGTTTACTGTGATGTCATCGTACTATAGGACCGCTTCTGTGTGTTTTTATGTACATATGTAAATGCGGATTGCCCACCTAGATGTATTTACCCACCAGGCTCCATAAATACTCTCAGCGGTTGTAACTTTTGCGCAAAATGGCATGCGCACGTGCAACAGTATTGAAAATCCAAAGAGATAACAACTAACTGATTAACTACACCATTCAGGTAGGGTGCATTTTTTTAAGTTTATTTTGATAATTCAATGCTGTACATGCCATATAGTGGTATTGCAATCATTGGTCCCATTTGAACTCTATACTATAGTGACCAGGTGAGCTCTGAGTCGCGAGCTGCTGTGCATAATATTATAGGCTATCTACGTCTGTATATGTATGGACCTGTCATGTGCAAATAACATTCTGTCGGCTTTGTATAATATTAAAATAGAGCATAGTACTTGTCAACATGTCTTAAATATGTTTTCTTTACACGTGTGTTTGTCTTTATAAATTTGACTTTGCAGATCTACATTCATAATGGTGACTCATCTGGGCTACTTATAATCATATATATGATATGAACGTTTCCCGGGGGACGTGTTTTAGCCGCTTAATGTATATCTATAGGCCTATACCAGAATGCATCTGCCTATAAGATACGTATAGTTACAAAGCGACTTTGATACGGCTGAGCAGCCAAGCTTATTTTGTGACGTTTTAGCGTTGTACGATTATATTAGGTGTTGCACATAAAAAGTTGTACTTATACCCACGTTCTGTGATTCTAGTAATAGGTCACTCGTTCAAACGTCTCAACCCTTTCACCGCTAAGTTATATTATTTAAATTTTCACTTCAAATGGAAATTCAATCAGCTAAACTCCTCTGTCAAAGGTTAGAACGAGTTTGGCGAAGGACTCGATCATGCCTTATACTAGATAGATCGAGGCACTGAGTAACGTCTCCAGTGGATCGAGGTAGAGAAAACAGGCAAATCTTTACAATAAAATGATGAGCGATGCCGCGATGCACGGCGTAGATATTCACGGGAGTGGGGTGGTGTTGTGTGAAAGTTGCGCCGCGTTGAGTTAAACACCATACGCAACACTAGAATATACTTATAGCCCAGTGACTGGACTATAATGGCTGTACTCTGATCTCCTAAAATAGATGCTATGGCATCACAGTCACTTACGACACGAAGAGGGAGTATCTGCGATGATATTTGACCGTTTATTCTGGTTCATGTTCGACCATATCATAGGGGATTACATTACCATTGAACAATGTAGATTCTGGTGTGAGTAGTGGTATACCAGGAAAGCAAAACAAGCAATGTCATCTGTGATCAAAGCTATTCTTGACTCTCCGTTCAGAATGGACTAATTTGTGTATCAATCGCTAAAAAGTTGGGAGAAGGCGATTTTTTTAATGAGACCATTTGGGTCCGTAGTGCTACCAAAAAAAGTTTTGAAAAAATTATTGTCTATAAATAGGTCTAATTTGCATATTCAAGATGGCAATCACAAGTATGTTGCAATTCATCATATCTCACTGACAAGTCATTATAATATCGTAAAAAATGGCTCTATACCTAGGTTTATCGGCATGGCGAATTCATTGATGATATAAGTTTTGTGCTTCAAGGTGAATGTCATGCACTGGGTCATTTCAAGCCCGCTGAAGTAGGCCTCTAATCGCGCAGTTTTAAATTTATCTACACTATCTTGGTATATAAAGTGTCACCCTCGACCGATGCACCCCCACATCATGATTAATTGGGTGGTGTTTTGCTGAGATTGAAACAGGCACTCTGGTAGAAACCTCTCACCATGTATCCTCCAAACTCTACCACGCCTTCGTTGTATAACAGATTGAATCTGCTTTCATCTGAGAAGACAAGCATCGCCGGCCACTGGTCATCTAGGGATGAGACTTTAGGAGTGATGGTAGTGTACTTGGAATTACCATTCTTGGTGTGTTATTTAGAAACTAGCACTGCCGTGAATGATAGATGCTTACGCTATAAGGGCGATACATAATATTGTATTTTTGTTAACCCTTTAAGCCCTCACGATGCATTAAAGCATCATTATACATCCCTGAAAACAGAATAGTTTTCCTACAACCAAGGGTTTTAAAATGAATATTTCCATGAAACTGGTTTACCAATACGTAATTGCAATTTTCTTTACTTTTTCACCCACTTTAAATCATTTTCATCCGCTACAAGTCGAGAATTGCGGCAGCAATTCGCGGCTTGTAGTGGATGAAGATGACAATGTAACTTCAGGCCTGAAAGGGTTAAATACGAAATGTACGTACACCAAAGCTCTAAGTTTGTATTTTATCTCACTCCATTCGAACAATGTCAAGCTTTTTATAGTGAATACCAGCGGGACTTTCCGATCAGGCTAGCTTTATTTAGTATTACTTTTACATTATGCGGAGTCATTTTTGAGAAGTGATCTTGACCACTGAAGACGTTATTACAGCCACATTGAAAGTTATCTCAGCAACTACAAAAGTGATCTAGACCACTGAAGAAGTGACTACAACTACTTTAAAAGTTATCTCAACCTCTACAATGTACACAGGGTCTGCTGTAAAATCATATCTACATGTGCCTAAGATCACAAGCTAGGTGGACTACCTGGTGAACAAGCTGCCGAAAACTTGTGAGAAGGAAGTATTAAAATGGCCGCCGGTGGGCCATTCTGAATCTGAATATTTTCTAACTTTTGAAGTAGAGATTCGATCCTATTATATTAGGCAATACCTCATTTTCGACTAAATCAATGACGACAAATTCATTAAAATTGTTATTTTTACCTTTCAATGTCATCTAAGAGTATAATCCAAGATGACCGCTATTTTTCAATCTATTTGATTCTCAACTATATTCTTAACATATCTTATTATCTAACACCCCTTTTTGGACCAATAAACCCTGATGTAAAAGGAATTAATATTCACAGGTGTTACTGGAACACAAGCTAGGCGGCTATTTTGTGGAAGTGCAGCTGCAAATGTATGATAGCCTTGAAAAGAGAGTAATCATTTTGACTGTAAATTTCTTTTCTGCAGCTTCTCGATGTGTTAGATTATTGGTGTTAGATTATTGGTGTTCTATCAATTCAAACGCACTTTTGTGGTTCCAAAACATTTTTTGTATGATATTTTAGGTACCTAGGTGACAGTTGCATATCGGATGAAGTGATTTATATTAAAATATTTATTTGTTTTTCTTTGTACAGTTAGCAGGCGAAGTGACCGGTTGCTGGATATTTTTCCAACGATATGGAATTATAAGCTACTAGGCCTAATGTATTTTATGGTGTTGGGTTACTATGAGAACAGGTGATGGATATGTCATTTCTGGTAGGGCTCTCTGAAAAGCAAATGTAACAGGGGCTTTTCCATTAGATCAGCCGAAGAGAAGACGTGAGGACGTTGTAGACTATAACAAATGTGTCATTGACCTGATAAAGGTTCAGTGATATACCCGAGAAAGGTTCAGTGTACACCCTTCTTAATCCTTTAAGTGACAAGAGCTGATATACTCGCCATTACAGAAGCATCAGCTGGGATTATTTTTTTTTTTTTAAATTGATGAATAAATTGGTAAATATTAGGAATTTAATTTGGGTGATATCAATTTTCTATTATTTATATGCGGAAAGTTTAATTTCAGTTTGATTAATAAGAATATTTCAACGCTCAATGTGCGTTTTTTACGTATGAATTATGTGGACACAAATAAAAAAAATCTTTAGTTTGCGTATCCAGTGTTCAACTTACTATTAGAACAAATAACGATTGATCATTTAATTTAATTTGGCAGACGTCTGCTTTTCATGAATAATATTTTTTTCGATCATTTGAAGCTAGAAATTCCAGCTTGAAACAAATGGAAATACTGACAAGCAATTCAGCAGCATAAGGGTTAACTTTTGAATAAAAGTTAACATGTTACTACCACAAACATATTGCTGAGCTCTGATTGTATCCAAGTACATGTCAAATGTACTTGTAATGTACCACAGTATATTTTTTAAGAAAGTCTGTATTTCCAAGTGTTGCACTGAGCGGCCAAAATATCTTATGTTTTATATTATTTACACACCCATTTACAGCAAACATGACTGGTGTAAATTTGACTTAGTTATTCTGTATTAGTTGTCCTCAGTTGTGTGGCTTCCACTCTACATCGAGAGGTTTTTTACAAATCGGTAATTTTCACCCTTTTCATGTTGTGTCTCGCTGACGCGATCCACAAATTCAAAGTGACTGAAAATTATCGATTTGTAAAACACCTCTCGATGTACAAGCAATATCATTTTCAAACTAAACTTCAGACAACCAGAGTACGCCGGTATGTTCTAAACAGTGTAACATTCACAACTAGTATATAAATAAAACTCGTTTTTACTCCATACATGATGAGAATTTCTGAGATAATCTTGTATAGAATACGTTCATTTATAAATAAGAATGTATTATAGTTCTCACTCTCCTACATCTCTTTACAGTGTGAGAATCGTGTCAGCAAGCCGACATGATTAATCAAGGGTTTTCCAGTGATACTAGGGGGAAAGGGGAAAACGGCTCTTTTACTGAAGACCAGATTAACATTTCCAAGTTATCGGACGTGGGTGAGGATCTCGCATCCAGTGAAAGAGAACCACATGCAGGTCATACAGATCTGCTATATGGAGTTGAAGATAACCCTCCTTGGTATCTCTGTATCTTGTTTGGTCTGCAGGTGAGCTTTAAATATTCTCTTGGCAGCACAGAATATTTTTTTAGGCACTGAAATTTGACGTCCGTTTATTTGGCTATAGTACACGTTATTTACCTACATATTATGTTTATATCGAAGAACACTCACTTATTTTGTTTTTGAAATGTTATTTCCCCTGTCACATATCTCCCAAATTTCAGCATTCAAGATTAGGCTGCTTTGGGACTTTTTTTATTATTCCAAATATTGATTAGTTCCAGCCTGGTATTCATTTGCAATTGTAAATAGTATACATGTCCAAATATTATGGTTAGTCGATTATGATTAGTGGCAAGTAGTATTTTTGTACAACTGAATTTCACTAAATGCAATGTACTTGGCTTATGGATAGGAGCTAGCTCTTTCGATGTAAGCACATACGAAAGTGGTTTTGGTCGCAATGAGCTCGGATATGACATCGGATATTCTTACATTTTATTTACACCACACCTACGTGGGCTAATAGTAAGGTTGAATAGTGTGATGTAATAATTGTGACAAATGTAGTCATTGCTCAATATAATACGGTAGTTTGTGTGGTCCTACGTTTATCATGTTTATCAGTTTATGTAAGATTACAAATCATTATTCTAATATTATTCATTATGTAACACTATCCTTTGCAGCATTTCCTCACAGCATTGCCAGGAGACCTGGCGCAAACTTTGGCTATTTTTGGACCGCTCTGTCTGCAGATACCAGAACGTCAGGATCGTTTAGGAACAATTCAAGCAGAGATATTCAGCACTATTCTTTTTATGTCTGGCATTTCCACTGTGTTACAAGCGACATTTGGAGTTAGGTATGCTATTGTTATTGATGCAGCAAATAAGAAGTCATTTGTATTATTGTTAAGTCCCAGAGAGAACCGACCGACGAGTGACCCTACAGCCACCACAGATCACAGGGCGCCAAATATAGGGAGAATAGTGAGCCTACGCCGTCTGCTTACCTCTAACGCCCGTCCACCATCTAGAAGGCTCACAGAACGCTCATCTTGGTGAGCGCCCTTTGAACGTTGTAAATTTTTGACATGTCAAAAACTCTCCGTGACCCCCTGCGTTCTCCGTCGACCCCCGATGACCACCAACGACCTATATCGGTCATCTAGTGCCTTTCCTCCGACCTCCAACGTTCTTCTGCGTTCTGTCACTTTTTCGTGAACGTTAGACGAACTTTATGAAGAACGTCAAAATGTGACAGGGCCTTTAGATTGGACGTAGATTAACCATGCCTGAAGTACTACCTTAATACCCAGCAAACACGCGACGTTGAGCCAATGTTGTTAAAACAACATTGGCTCAACGTCTCGTGATTCCTGGGTATTATTATCATATACGCTTTCATATATTAAAAAAGTAACATAACCCGTTTTGTATGTTCTCACATCAATATTAAAATATGACAAAATTTATTATGTCTATTCACAATGCACAATGTCACATCACTATAATGATGTCAAGATGTCAATAATAGCTATGTGTTTGTGTTACAGGCTACCTATTGTACAAGGTGTCACAGCATCATACCTAGCAGTCAATATGAACTACCTGCAGACACAATTCCCTGCGTGTGGTTAGTCATTTTTGTAAACATTCATCCAATCTTGACGTACACTCGTACATGTACGTGCAATATTGTTAACAGATTATTCTACGTTGTTATAAATATTTTATGTACTTACTTTGGTAAACATGGTAAACACCTTTTAGGGCGGATCAAACATAAACATTTCACAAGACAAGATTTGTTAAAGCTGCTCCTTGGGACGAGACATTTTCAATTTTGTCAATTTTGGAAATTTAATTTATATAAAGCTATTAAGCATACTGATCTTAACTAAAAGTACAAAAAAGTCAAAAAGCAATTTTAAAGCACCGAAAAAGAGTGAAATAGTTATATTTCCAGGTCGTATATTGCCATGTAAACAAAACAAGTCAGCAATATACAGCACTTTACACCACATATTCCCACGTCTTGGACGGCGAGATTAAAACAATCGCCGCTAATCGGTGTCTTATAGTCAGGACATAAGGGGATACATAAAGGGGATTATAAATGTAATCTTGACGTGTCATAATTCACAAAGCTACTATCAATTTATAATAATAAGGACTCTTTGCAATCTAGGCATATTATGACAAATATTGTCTAAACCTCACACAAATTGAAAAATATTGTCTGACAGACAACAAAATAACAAACAGTCGAGTGGAATTCAAGAGGTATTTTAAACGATTTAACCGTACCCTCCTACTATTTTTGGCTACTTTATATTGTGACGTCTAGCCACGTTGTAACAATAAATTAATAGTGGCATACATTATCTGAATAGGAAGATGATGTGATTATCGGTGCATTCTGAAAAAGACCTCTAAATGATTTATCTCCGTTTCTATATAGTGATATGACATACATAAAACAGCACAATAGCCCAGGAGCGAATAATTTATTTATGTAAGACGTTTAAAACATTTTGCAATTATTTGTAATCCATTCGCAAATATGTCGCCACATTTATCGCCCTGCTTATGTGTCGTTTTAGAGGATATGGCATGTCCTCCTGATGATCAGCAGACAGCAATGTCATCCGTAACTGTCAACACCACAGACTACAGTCAATGTGACTACATACACGAAGAGCGGATAAGACAGGTACAAATAAAAAAGCCCAACATCAAACTCACTCAGACTGTAAGCATGTATCAAGTAGAATTAAATCCATTTTAAATACGTAAATAACTATTTCTTCAAATTAGCGTATAAAATAGTGTTGTGTCTATTGAAGCAGGATATGTCGTATGCCTTCCCAATATCAGTGATTATACGTTACCATTTTGCACGTTTATTCTGGTCAACATAATTGTCATTAATTCGTCCAACAAATATGTTCTGTGAACATTTTCAACAAACTTTTCCCCGACTTTTCGGGCGACAAACTTTTTTTCTATTTCTTCTTATAGCCCTATGCCACGTTAGCCCAGTCCTACATGTATGGATTGATAAACTGGTGTCTAGACTATCAATATGGCAGATTAAAATTAGTAGAGCTGTTTGTATGCGCCAGACGTCAATTTACATACCTAGCGTAACGTAACGTAACATTTTTATGACAAATAAGTCAGTAATGACTTTTCTCTATGTCAATAAATATCTATCTACATCTATCCATAACGTAACGTAAATTAGACCTACCCATACCTCACTGATCAATGCATGACGTGGTGTGTACGATTTTACTAGGTGTAGTCCTACCTGCTGTCGGCTCTAAGCATTCTACTAACTAATTATTACTGTGACTGAAAATGCTGCTATGAAATAAAAAAAAAGACAAATTAGCCAATACCATGGCTAAAATTGTATCGTCCTTCACATCAGCCTATTCTTTCTGGTGTCATCATCATTGGGCTTGTATCATACCTTGGGCATGTAGCCGGTACCATACAGAACCATGACCATCTGGAGAATACAACTAGGTCGGACTGAAATGCAAGACGATACAGCTTTAGCCATGATATAATCTATAATCACACGTCTACCATAACCATTTTGATATTTCATTTCAGCTGTCAGGTACAATCATCGTGGGATCAATCTTTGAGATGTTTCTTGGGATAACGGGAGCTGCTGGTTTTTTACTACGATTCATTGGTCCTCTCACCATAGCTCCAACAATAATGTTAATAGGCTTGTCATTGATGAACGTAACTATAAGAAGTTGTGAGACGTATTGGTGGATGGCCCTCGGGTTAGTGCCTCCTCAGCTGATCACCTCACCAAGGCTTTATACTGCAAAATTTTCAGCCATTTGAAGTTCTGTCTCGCTACCGCGACCCACAACTTCAAGTGGCTGAAAATTACTGATATTTGTTTAATTTGACACCAAACATTTGCAAATATTTATGTTTACACACTCATTTCATTCCCAATACTATTAAATTGTATTTGCATTTTCTCGAAAATAAGTGCATGGTTAAAGGGCACGCTGTCACTTAACCCTAAAAAGACAAAAGCGATGATTTTTCACATGCCTCAAAAACAAATAACAGCTCCAAAATTAGAGATTGACGGAACGTCTTTAGAGTTCGTAAATAGCTTTAACTACCTTGACATAAACATAGATAAACATTTGAACTGGCAAGACCATATAAATAGTATTGCAAATAAATTAGCCAAATACATCGGAATTCTAAATAAACTAAAAAAAATATGTATCGCCCAAAACTTTGCTCTTGATGTACAATTATTTTATTCTTAGCAGTCTAGACAATGGGATATTGTTTTGAGGTTATAATACTCATAGGCTATTTAAACTGCAAAAACGGGCAGTTAGAGTAATTTCCAAAAGCAAATTTAATGCACACACATATCCCCTTTTCCAAAACTTACAGATTTTAAAAATAGAAGATCTACATAAACTAAATGTACTGAAATTTTATTATAAGCTTATTCACAAAAACATTCCTCAATACTTTCATACCAACATGATTCTCGCACAGCACTCCCATTTACACTCATATCCTACACGAAATAACAAAAAACTTGTAGCGCCTAAAATACGGCATGAATTTGCAAGGAAATATAGATATACCATATCACAAATTGTTAGCACTACTCCTCCTTGTATTACAGAAAAAATGTATACTCATAGTCTCCACGGCCTTTCCAAATATATAAAAAATATGTGCTAAATCAGTACAAAACATCATGTAATATAGAAAACTGCTACACCTGTTCATATTAAAACTGTTATTACACATCCACAGTTTAATTGATTAGCTAGAGTCTGTATATAAGAAGCTTCGTTATAAATTACACGCAAACTTCACGAATGCAAATGAGTGTCATTTGGCAATGTCTGAATTACGGTCTTTTGCATTTACAGTGAACCATTACAGTATTTTTTTTATTTAACATATTTCTGGAAATTAGTTATCATGAATAATATAAATCATTAGTGCTATTGTATAGCTATTGTTTTTTTGTTTGATTTTGAATAGTGAGGTTGCTACTTTATAGCGGCACTACAGTGCCTTAAGGTAGTTTCCCCGACTCAGAATTATATGTATGGATATATTGCTATAATGTATTTTCTGTTATGTTAATGCATATATGTTTGTATATTCTTGGTCAAAAATAGATCTGTCTATCCAATAACAGTGATTAATCGGCTAATAAAACGGATTAAAACGACTATATTCGTGATCAGCAGGCAAAAGGTTAACCCTTTGACTTCCAGGCCGGGGTGCATACCAAGATCCAGATATACTGGTGTAGGAGTTCTATTTTTCGTCATTTGAAGCTGGAATTGCTAACGCAATTTCCAACTTCAAATGACGAAAAATACATAAATGTAGTATATATTTGACGAAAATTTGTGTCATTTTATGGTTACATTCATTGACGAATGACGACGGAAATTTCCGTCATGTATGGTAGTGAAAAGGTTAATAAAATGTCAGTTTAGGTTTTATTATGACCTATTGCATTACAAAGTGTATTTGTATTTGTACATGAAAAGATAGAGACATAGGCTATATTGGGCATTATAATTTTAGATGATATTATACAATGTGTTGAAATCTCATCAGGATTCATTTTATTTCAGCACATTGCTCCTGATTATGATATTCTCACTATTTTTGAGCCAGTTTAACGTCCCAGTATTTGTTATCAAGAGAAACGGCAAGCGCTATGTTATACGTTATCCTGTCTTCAAAACACTTTCCGTGAGTATTTTACCTCCAATCATCAGTTAATGTTACTTTTCAATCTTGTCAGTCGGGTCAGAACCGCGGTAGGCAGCAGGGCCTTTTCTGTTCCTGCACCTAGACTTTGGAATGAACTTCCTTTAGAAATTCGCTCTGCGAAAACACAATTTAGTTTCCGGAAGAAATTGAAAATATATTTTTTTGGTCAGGCTATTCCGATCTAAATCCTCGGTGGTCCGGTTGTCCCAGACGACAAACGCAAACGGTTTTTGGAACTATGAATCGGATTACGATTATGTTTGTCGCGCCTCTGATCTCGGATCACCGAGGATTTAGGCGCTATATAAGTTTATTATTATTATTATTATTATTATTATTATTCCATGAGTGGGCCTATACTATTTAAAGTGGGTGGGTCGTTGTGATTCGCTGAGTAAACATTTATGGCGCCTCATACAACGTCACGCATGCGCAGCATGGTCAACGTCCACAGTAGTGGGGTCTGCAGTGACGTGAATATTTTGATTCTCTGAAGCATAACCCAGCAAACACAGACCATTTGTAAACGTCGTACGTTGGTCCAACATTGTATAATGTGATACAAATGGTTTGTGTTTACTGGGACCAAATTACCAACCTACTTAAAGGGACTAGCCCAGGTCTAAAATCATAAAAAAATCAGTGATTTTATTTTGGCTTCTTAATATGACCATATGATGTAAACATGTCCATAGACTAGAACTGCAAAAGTTTTTTAATTTTTCTGCTGCGCATTTACCAGTTAGGCTAGATATATAGAGACGAAATTCCCGTATTTCTTATTTTTCACATGGTTGTCAATAATTAGAAATCAGGAAGTTCGTCTCTATATCTAGCCAAACTGGTGAATGCGCAGTACAAAAATTTAAAACTTTTGCAGTTCTAGTCTATGGACATGTTTACATCAAATGGTCATATTAAGAAGCCAAAATAAAATCACCGATTTTTTGATGATTTTAGACCTGGGCTAGCCCCTTTAATTAATCTTATCTAAATAATAGACAACATGTCTGTATTTTCAGGTATTTCTAGCAGTGGTGACTGCCTGGATTCTGACCGTCATATTAACTGAGACTGGGGTATTTAATGACAACTACGCAGATGCTGCAAGAAGTGACAAACTCACACAAATAATATCCGACTCCAAGTGGTTCAAGTTCCCATTACCTCGTACGTATCCCTTAACTTGTCAACATTTAGTAGAACTCTTCATCTTTGGAAGGCGTCAATGCTTATGTAATTCTACGCTCCGAATAAAAAATGGGAATAAATAAAAATACATTAAAGTAGCTGGGTCGTTTTGTGTCATTGTACCATAATATTCACATTGTGGCGGATCTCGCTCCCGTAGATGATGACCATGCTACGTATGCGTGTGGGCCCATAATGTTTACCCTGCGAATCATGACGACCCACCTACTTTAATTAATTACTAAAGAAATATATCTTCCAATAAAAATGTAATAATTAATTAATTAATTAATTAATTAATTAATTTAGCACCTGAATAAAATGTTGTGAGATGTATTTAAATACTCTGACAAAATGTGCTCATTATGTTTAAGATATATAAACATGATAAGCAGCAACTACTTATTTATTCGTCGAGCTAATAAGAAGATACATGTGTGTATAGAAAATGTTCGAGGAATCTCATAATCTACATATATCTCATAATTATGTCCTTATGTAGCCTAAGTCGATCCAATGTCAATCTAGCTGAAGACCAAGTTAATGTAAAATTTTGGTTACTATAGAGATGTATTATTTTTCAGTTCAATTCGGTGCTCCTGTTTTCACGACATCGGCAGTTTTGGGTATTATGGCGGCCACACTGGTTATTGTTATTGAGTCCGTTGGGGATTATAAGGTTTGTGCTCGTATGGGTGGAGTCCCTCAACCTCCAGAACATGCCGTGAACAGAGGTAAGAAATGATAACCTTTCCGAGCTATTTTGATGATTTACTTGACATTTACTTTTTTACATTTACATTTACTTGAACAAGCTCCCTGTCTATCCCACAATTGTTGCTTAAACATATTTCAGAGTATCACTTTCAGTCCACAAATGATTTATGGTGTAAATGGAGGCTGTTAGTAGGATAGGGTCACTATTACGCCAGCTTTTTTATATCAAAACACGCCAAGGAGATACTGTGTTTTGAAGAGGGAACCTCGACCCCACGTGACCCGCTCCCCCTCCCCTGGGCCGATAATCGTACACTGGCACTACAATGCTGGTAGAACTTTGGCACAACGTTGTACCACAATCATTCCTAACTTTTTAGGTGGATTTTACACACCAGTTCAATATTTTTTACTGCCAATTTTTTAATATTGTGTCTTTTACACAAACATTATTTTTAAAAACAACATTTATGCATACATCTTTTGGTTTGTAGTTATAATATTTTTATTTTTTCCACCAATTTATTACTAGTATGTTTTTTACACAAATATTATATCTAAAAAATAACAGTTATGTTCAAATCTTTTGGTATCATTTTTGTGAACTGCAGTAAGTTGATGTCTATCTGGTTCAATATTGTCTTGCTAAGAACACCAATCACAACCAACATCATTAATGACTAATGATTCAGTAATGCCCCAGTCACACTGTACGGTGGGCCCGGAGGACCCCAGATACCGAACCTAGGTGAACCTGGGTCACCCGGGAATTGAACCTGGCCGACACCAGGATGATCCGGGATCGCCGTGGGCATCCTGGATGCGCCGGGCGCTCGAAAAAAAGTTTTGCAATGTTCAAAACTTTCGTGGCCCGTTCCGGATCCCCCCGTTGTCTTTGCTCCGGGATAGCACCGGGAAAGCACTGGGAAGGTACCGGGATCACCGTGAAGGCACCGAGAACACCAGGGAAAGTGTTTTTCATTAGTGTACCAAGCCGGTTGACACCGGTAGACCGCGGTGGTCTCGAATGTTGATTACGGTGATCCTGGATCGGCCCGGTTCACGACGGCCCACCACGGTTTACTAGGGTTGGGTACGGTTGACCAGGGTGTGGCATTACAGAAGCATCCTGGTAGGCCAAGGTTGGTTCCGGGTGTTAGCGGGTGGGCCCGGCAGCGGCCAGATGCATCCCGCTGTCTCGCCGGTTGCACCCCGGTGGTTTTGATTGGAACAGGTTGGTTACGGCTCGAGTACGGATGGTCACGGAGCTGAACGGTGATCACGGAATTCCTGGAGCGGGGGTATATGAAGAGCGATTTAGCTTTAACTTTGACGGTGAACATCTTCCAGATTCTGTTCAAGAGAACCCTACCACCAAGAAACACATCATAGACATGTTCAGCATGTATACCCTCTTGTCAGATTTTTCCTATATTTGTATATGGCATTTGTGAAAAATAATATTTAGTACAATTTTCTGTTTGACCTAGGGCAGTGACGTGTGCCTAAATGTTGCGTCGCTCCTGTTAAGGAAATCACCCCAAGTTTTAATATTCTAGCCGGGTTATAATTGAATAATTTTGTTGTCGATGTCAAATATAAATATATAATGCATACAATTCTCAGTCCACTTGAAAAAAGTAAATTTTATAGATATTGTTTAATTGCACAATTTATTGCAGAAATACAGCATCGTTAGAAATATATGATATAGTGTAGGCTCATAATGCACAAAATTGCCCCTTTGATTGGCTTATTTAAATTATTTCGTTGATTCTGTATATAATTAAATTGTCTAATTTATTGTCCAGTGCATATATATTTGTCCTATTGCTTGTGGTTGGGATATCTTTGTGACCACACCCATTCACTGGTCGACATGACCAATGACGGTAAAGGGGTGTGAATAGAGAGGTGGACTGAGGTTGATTGACAAGTCCCCCTCCCCCTTCAAATACTTCACTGACCATTAAAGAAAAGTAGAAGATGAAATCCATTTCGTAATGGAATGCCCTAGGTACGATGACATACGAAACGAATTATTGTTTTCCATTCCAAATATATGTGATGAAAGTGACAAATTTATAAACCCCATTTAATTCAAAAAAAAATTATTGTACAATTTAGGACTCTACATTTCGCGCGCCCTCCAATGTAGAAAAAATTTATTGACAAAAGTGATGTAATCCATATCGTGGGACAGACTTCTCTGGATGCTATTTTATTTTATATAACCATGTATTTGTAATATTTCTATATAATATGGTTTTAGTAAATGTATACAGATTTTTCTGAATGATATTTTATTTTATATAGTCATGTATTCGTAATATGACTATTATAATATTTTTTCAGTACATGTTAATACATGCCATTTTGCCACACAATGTTAATTGTTGTGCAAATAAATTTGATTTGATTTGATATGTATTGAATCAGAAACGCATGGATACACTGTTAAATTAAAATAATGGTTATGTACATTGCGAGTAAGAGCTGAAATGTCTTGAAACAGGCGGAGCCCGAATCGATACAGGCTTGGCGGATTTCAGCTCTACATCGCAACCCATAACCATGATTTTATATTCTATGACTGAGTGTTTCTTAACCGTTACCTGGATCTCGGGTTTTTTGTACCTGCTTTAAAAAAATGGCTGTGACAAACATCAAGCTTAACGCGACACTTAGCCAACAGTATGTATTATTGACCACACATATTTATATGAACAGATAAACAAACAGGATTTGAACAAATATGCGTCACCTGGGTGAATGTATATCATTAATTAGATTACGGTACACTGAAATTGCAGGGCAAAAATATGTATGATACATTTAGGGTTAACGAAAAATATGTATGATACATTTAGGTTTAACATAAAATATAACAATGTCTGAACCCATGATTTTTTTTGTAAATTTTATTTTTACAATCTTAATTTTTTTATTTTTTATTTTTCGATTTATTTTGTATTTGTATTTTGTAAGATTTTTTAGACTTTTTCTTTTCACATGGTTTTATTTTTGTAAGTTTTATTTTTGCAAGGTTTTATTTCGGCATGATTTTATATTTTTATAATTTTTTTTTTTATAATTTTGATATTTGTAAGTTGTTTTTTTGTCAGTTTTATTTTGTAAGTTTTTTTGTAAGTTTTATTTTTACAATCTTTGTTTTTTATTTTAGTTTCTAAGTTTTTATTTTTGCATGTTTTAATTTTATTTCTTTTTTATTTTGTAAATTATACTTTGTAAGTTTTTTTTTGTAAATTCATTATAGACCTTGTGTTCACATCACACTGATGTATTCAAACTTATTTTGTGAAGTACCATCGACATTATGTTTGATGTCGTCAGAGTAGTAGTAGATTTGATGTTGTCAGAGTAATATTATTTTTGTTGTCATCAGATAAAATAATGTGTAAATGTGTAAATACATCACATTGTGTGTATTACATGTTAGAAAATGTGTTTAAAATATTAGGAGCTGCAAAACTACTGGGGGAATACATTGATAGATATGCACACATCGTATAAATTAGGCGAATTATTACTACACATAATGTACTTTAATATATAACTAATTTGACATTGTGTGTATCACTTGTGAGAAATTGTGCTTTAAAAATAGTGAGACACACATAACAAGTGGTGATTACAAGGTACATGGACATGGTGTATACAAGTCGCATATATGCTAAAGCGCACACTATTTACTTTAAAATGTGTAATTACATCACATTGTGTGTATTACCTGATTACTTAGACAAATGTGTTGTTATTGTGTTTCGTGAAAATAAAGAGTGACTGCATTGATAGATACGCACACATCAAATAAATTAGTCGAATGTAATGGATTACTACACATAACTTACTTTAATACATAACAAATTTGACATTCTGTGTATCACTTGTGAGAAAGTGTGCTAGTTCAAATCGTAAAATAAGCGGAGAATAAATGCTTGTGGTGTATAATGAATGTATGTATGCTAAAAGTATTGTATTATTGAGTAAGTGTAAAGTAATAGTACACGCATAATAAGTGGTACATACATCGATATATATGTGTACATTATGTTTTAGTTTTTTATTTCCATTTTATTTGTAAACAGTGTAATGGTTTTGTAATGATGTGTTTATCACAATGTAATACACCATTTCATATAGAATCAATGTTTCGTGTGACGTATTAGTATCAGGCAATGTTGCGTTATCTATTACATGTCGCACACATTTGGGTATCATTAGCTTAGTGGGTGACACACCATCGTATCAACGGGGCCGTTAATAATGACAATAGGCGAATAGTATTAGACCTGTAAACAGGCTGAAGGGGAAAAAAATATGCCCAAGCTGAATTTTTCAGGATACCTTCCAAATACCATTAGAAACAACATACTAAAACTCCCCGTGATTCCCGCTGGAGCCTTTTCCATTATTCAAGATGGCGCCCAAGATGGCCGCCAAAATGTTGAAACCGCTATATCTCGGCTTGTAATAAACATAACTTGATGATTTTAATGTCTACATGTGCATTTATTGCCATAAGGATTCCATTGAAACAGGTTCTGAGTCACTAAATAGTCACGCTTATAATTTATTTGCAATTTAAAGTATATTAATAAGCAAAATAGCAAGATTTTGATATGTATGACATTTTAAATACTATTTGAATCATTAACATATCAGAAATTGAAAATAAATGATATATGTGACTATTTCGTGACCCAAAGCCTGTCTCATTGTAATTCGTTTGTAAAAAAGAACATTTTGATATAAACATCATGAAATTATTGATTAAAAGCGGAGATACTAGGTCGTCGATTTATGCAAACATCCACTTGAACACCCCGAAAGATTATACCAAAGATATTTTCCAGAGGTTTTGTCACCATGCGATGTATTTAATGGCAGGAAAAAGTATTTCAAAATCTGACTACCAGAAAAGTGTCAAATCCAAGATGGCCGCCAATGACTCTAGAAGAAGGAGATTAATATGACTAATTAGTGTATACCTACTGTTTAAGTGTCAATGTCAGTGCAGACACTGATGTTGGCCGTGCTAGCTTTAAACAACCGGCAACATATTTACCTTCAGCTATTGTAACTCTGGGGACTATCCGACCAGAGTCTCTAGATGTATGGAAATGCCTAGGATAAATCCCCCAGACATGCCCATAACCCCTATGTTATTGGGCGAGTGAAGGAAAACAATCTCAACAACCGACCGTGCCTATCACCCCAAACTCACATCATAATCTTTACATTCTTTACATCATTCATCTCATCAATGGTCTGTACTGTTTCTTATCGCATTACAGTGTCACATAAATGACCATTAGTGCCAAAACGTGACGTAAAACAATAATTTACTGGGAATTATACCATAAAAAAGCAGTGAAATTCAAGGAATGCATATACATTGTGCTTACATCATTCGATTTGTTCAATTCTTCAATCAAGCCAAAAAAAACATGTGTTTATGTTTTTCCACTCCCTTCCCCTGACATAAAAAAGAACCTTATATACTATGCTATACCACCCACACCTCTCAATTTCCGGGTAGGGTAAAAAACATATATGCAATAAATTAGACCATAATAGCTCGTATAGGTGTGGTTTTGACTGCACAATAGAATTCCTCTATGTTTTTAATGATTAAGCATGCTCAAGGTGAAAAGATCAACTTAACATTGTGAAAATGTAATTTTGAACAAGGAATTTCAAGGAATTGCAAGGCATTACAAGTAAAGGGGAGGAGGGGCAATGGAGAGGCGCTAAAAGGGGATGAAGAGGCATTGAAGGGCAATGTAAAGGCGTTGAAGGACGACAATGAGGCGGTAAGGTGCGACTGGGTGTGTTAAAAGTCGGTATGGAAGGAAGTACAGGGCGACGAGGAAGCGTTAAATGGCAATGGGAAAGCGTTAAAGAGCAATGGGGAAGCGTTTAAAGTTCGCTGGGTAGGCGTTAAAGGAAGGCGAAACGGCGTTAAGGGGTGCAGAAAAGGCGCTAAAAGGCAATGGGGAGGCATAAAAGGGAAAGTAAGATGCTTTCATGTGTGACGGGATGCGTTAAAAGGTAACGAGAAGGCATTAAAGGGCAGCAAAAAAGCGTCAAAGGGCATCACAGAGGCATTAAAGGGTGATCGAGAAGCAATGAAGGAGGACAGGGAAAAGTTAAAGGGCAATAGGGAGGCGTTAACGAACGACGAGGCAGTGCTAAAGCGCGACAACGTGACATTATTAGTCGACAGAAAGGTGTAATTATGGTAATGCTATTGCCTAAAATGCGATGGAGGGGAAACAAAAGGGGACGAGTAAGTGTTACAGGGTGACGGATAGGAGTTAAATGGCGATTGGAATGTGTTGATGTGCGATTGGCGGGAGTTAGAGAGCATCTGATGGTGTTAAAGGGTAACGGAAAAAACATAAAACTTCTGTCAAAAATAGCTAAATAACGTTACTATCACAATTGTACTACACGAAATGCAGTTAAACCCTCATTCAAGATATGGACTACACTTGTTCTATTTTAATTTGTGTAAAATGATTTTTTTACTCAAAATTAAATTGAAATAAGGTATTACATTGTGTTATTTTAATTTGTTAGAACCATCTTTTCGCTCATTTGACCTTAAAATTGACATTTTGACTTTGCAGATGAAGTTGAATCGATCACTAAAATATTACCAGAAATGGATCTTCCAGTAAGTTAGATTAGGTCGGTTACCTCTTTTTACATGAAAAATAGGTATTATGCTTGCTTTTACTTGACCTTAAAATTGACGTTTTGACATTAAAGACCTATGATCTTCAATTTTTTAATTTTTTTATTTTGACTTTTGAATTTACTTTTGGATGTCGAAGAAGTCCTTGTATCACCAAAATAATAATATAAGTGTTTTATCCAGTAAAATCACCTCAAAACGAGGTATTACATATGATGTTTTTTTTATATTTGTATTTGTTTAAAATAATATTTTATGAAATTTGGCTATACAATTGACCCTTTGACCTTGAATGTCACCTTGAATCACAAACATAATAACATAAAAGGATTTACCAGTCACAATTCCATGAAAATGAGGTATTACACAATTTCTTAACTTTATTTGGTAAAAATCATATTTTTGCTTATTTGACCTTTAGATTAACCTTTTGACATTGAAGATGACCCTGAATCATAAGAATAATATAAGAATGGATTTTCCAATCAAAATTAGATGAAAAAGAGGTATTACACTTATTCCTACCTTTATTTGTTGAAAAATCATATTTTACCTTGGCCATGATCTTGAATTTTGCCCTACCTCTCCTCCCTACCCGCCCCCCCCCCCCTCCCCTAACCCCACCACCATTTTAAAACATTTGACACTGCCTACATGTTATTGTATCCAATGAATTCCCCAACTCTTAAAAACATGGAATAAAAACAAGAATCATTGTTTAATTGTTAAATTTTAGGCATTTTAGAGTGGTTTTACCAATTTTCACGGCCGCTGGCGGCCATCTTGGGAGTTTTCATCCATTTTTAGGAGTCAGATTTTGATTGTCTGTCATTCATTATATCTCTAGTAGAATAGAAAACCGTTATAAACCTTTTGTCATATTTTTGGGGGGTGAGGTGGTATATCGCCCGTCTATATAGCTATGTTGACATTTTGGCGGCCATCTTGGGAGCCATCTTGAATATTGGGAAAGGCTCCAGCGAGAATCACGGGGAGTTTTAGTATGTTATTTCTAATGGTATTTGGAAGGTTTCCTGAAAAATTCAGCTTGGGCATATTTTTTCCCCTTCAAAACCTAATACTATTCGCCTACAAGACCTTTACCTTATCATTGTAGGCGAAATATATGTTCAAATACCTCTGGTCTGTGTAAAATTAGGATAATCCTAAAATATCAAAATAATATATAAAACATAATATGTTGCGACTCTGCTCATTCCTTTACTATAGGATATCATCCGTTCTCGGAGAATTGCAATGATTACAGACAGTGTTATATATCAAACTATTATAAATGTATACTCATACAAATATTTAATAAGTTTTAAATAGTTATAAACGTCACCTCCTAGGAAAGATATAATCGAATTAATACATATTTTAAAGGCCTTTAGATAGGTTGATTTAATTAAAGAAAGAAAATATATAATAACGTGATGAGTTAAGTAACATTTGTATATGATACTACATGTCTAAGTATTAGCTAAGTTTGTACAACATCAATGTACGTTATACTAGTCAGTGATATGTATGAGAAAGAATGGAAGTGTGTGGTTCATAACTCCTGGGGTAGTTGGTTTTCTATAGTTGTTTTACCCGAAAATATCAACGTTTTTCAACATTGTTGTAACTGAGAGCGATCTCGACTCCAACGATATCCATGCGTTTAGGTCTTCTTTTATCTGTTGTAGCCTTACTGTTCTCAGATCATTATAAAACATATATTATCTTCCATGTTGCACAACAAAATATAATGAGTATAAAAATATCAGCGTAAATAATGTAAAAAAATGAGGTGATGGACTTGTATACAAATGATAAACAAAGATTATACCATACACTTAAAAAAAGTTAAGATAGATAAGATAAGTTAAATTTTATTTTCGATAGGTTGATTTACAGAAAACAGTAGCCAGAGGCTAGTCAGCCGATCGTTATTTTAAAATCAGCAATATGAAAACATAACACATAATGCATCAAAAATAATTGCACATATAATTGCAAAAATAATTGCACATTCCTTAATTCAAGTTATAAGTCTTAAAAATACACGTCAGATTAATTTAAGAATACTTTTTATTTCACAGTTGCATTTTATCACAGACAACTTCATTTCCATCTTCATGGTTATATTATATTAATTTAAAATACATTTGTATTATTTATATAAAAAGTTTTTTATTTACATTTAAAAATTGTTATCTCATACAAATTAACCTACTTACATATTTATAATTTAGTTAAATTAGATTAAAAGTATATTATAATACATTAGATATTGAATTTTAGGATCCCATATGGGTGTACCTATTCCATTTTTTAATAAGGATCTTGAAACCTGGTAGAGATGAAGCTGTTCTGGTTTGTATGGGGAGTGTATTCCAAATCATCGGTGCTATGTACATAAATTAATTTAGACCATGTCGTGTAGATTTAAAAGAAGGCTAAAGTAATTTTGACTTTCTGGTTGGGGTGATTAGATTTTTTAAATAAGAGGGTGCAAGGTTGTGCATAATTTTATAAGTAAGAGTTGCAATGCTTCTTTATCTACCATGTTTCAAAGAGGGCAACTTGGATATGGACAGGAGACCATAAAAATCACTAGAATAGACCCATGTACAAATCTAAGAGCCCTTTCCTGTATTTTTTCTATCTTTGTCATACTGCCTAATCTACAGAAGTGCCAGACTACACTACAGAACTGAAAGTGGCACATTATAAATGCTCTAAATATCGCCATTCTATCATTTTTGTTTATGAATTTAGAAAGTCGTTTTAGAACATCAAGATGATTTCCAGCTTTTTTGAAATGTGTGATATGTAGTTTTCAAAATTTATTTTAGAGTTCAAGTTTACACCAAGAAGTTTCACAACATCGTCTGGAATTATAGTAACATTATCCAGATCAAATGTAAGATTTTCCTCTTTACAGTTCAAGAATAAAGCCTGGAACTTCTGTGGATTAGCACACTTTAGATTGCGGGTGAACCATTCCATTGCAAGATTTGATTCAGCCCGCAAAACTTCAACCACCTGTTGTTTTGTTGGTTGTTCAGAGCATATGGTATTATCGTCAGCATAGTTGACTAGCTCAGCCTTGGTGATGAAGTCGAACATGTCATTGATAAATATATTAAAAAGTATTGGGACAAGAATAGAGCCTAGCGGTACCCCCTTTAAAATTCCCTTCCATTCGACTTTAGTGTTACCAATTTTGACCCTCTGTTGGTGATTAGTGAGGTACGATTTCAATAAGTTTGTGGTTATTCCATATGCATCAAGCTTTGCTAGCAACAAATCATGATGCATACAGTCAAACGCTTTGCTGAGATCCATAAGAATGGCCTCAGCACATTTATTTTTTCCAAAAGTTAACTTCCACTTCTCCACCAAGGCTAATAGAGTTATCGTGTGGTTGGGTGAGGCGATACCGATATTGTGGTCAGCTGATCTGGGGGATTGTCAGTTAGCAAACCGGCAAACCGCCCTCACCGAACCGAACTCCCTAACTATCACCAAAATGGATAATTCGCGAATTTAAGACTTCGTGAAAAGTCCCTAAATCACAAATTCGTGAAAATCTAACGCGAAAATTACCAGATTGAAAGTATAATATTTCAATCTGCCGTCTTGGCAACGGCGAGTGAATAAATTCCTTAACTCATTCTTCTGTTCATTCTCTCTTTATTAATGTCTAGACATTAAACCGTGCACACAGTCGCAAGTGGAGCGCGACGACCTCTCGCCATGCGGCTCTGGCCCTGTAGTCTAGACGGAGCGTTCGTTCAGCTCAGTGCCCGTGATGTAAGCAAGTGTGGTCGGTCGGTTGTCGCGAAGCTAATCAGAGCGAGGCTACCCAGGAAACGGCCACTCGTTAGTGGTTGTAAACCCGAGTAGTCCCGAGACGGGTGAGATGCTGATCCCACATTACCCCCGGGTTAAGTGACAACGTATGAACACAAACCAACTTGTGGGGAAAGCGTCAACTCGCCACTCCGCTTGGAAGGTGCATGAAACATACATAAACCAAACAGTTGAACAGTCAGGGTGGTTGATGAACATCACGGGCGCAGCATAATGAATTAAAGTCCATGTATTATGTCGTTTTTCCTATCCTCTTAACACCAATGTTCCTTTCCTCTTATTAGCACCAATGTTCCAATCCTCTTAACACCACTGTTCCTATCCTCTTAACACCAAAGTTCCTTTACGTTATGTATTATGCTGCTGCGCTACGTGTTGGTCAACCTATGTCAATTTAATTATTACATTCGATACTGATTAACAAAATTACTTACATAGATAATTCAATTAAGTTGCATTTTACATGTCCTATTTCAATGATGCCATGCCTGGCTAATTTACATTTACAAATTATGATTATTGCGGTACGGGCAGTTCGCCCGGCGTAGATATCGTTAGGCACTACTATGGCGTGGGCCATCTGCACAAATCGTGCGGGAGTATGAATTTTTCGTCCAAGTTTGTTTCACGGTAGTATCTGATATAATTTTTGTCGCTATCGGCGATGTGTGTGTTTTTTCCAACATCCAGTATTTTAGGAGTGTCAGGTCTATTAGGGGTTTGACCTCCGTAAGTGTAAAGGTACATGTGAATACGTTCGCAAAATGCCGTTGCTCCCGTTAACGCGAGAAACTCCAGGGGTTTGCGAATGTGGCACTACATGAGGTGTGAGTTGTCTAGGCAAATTTACTCTATGAGCTTGATGCTGTGTGAGTGGTGGCCGAACTCTTACCAATGTTAGTCTCTGCAGACTGTGTCTGTGTATTCTTTGTCAATTTAACTCTCGTCCTGTCGGACTTCTGAGTGAGAGTGCTACTGGATCTTACTTGGTCCTTTCTGGTCCAGCGAACGATCCCGGTACCCTTCGAATTCGTCGTTTACGGTTGCGTTTTATGCTTTGTTGCTGTACCTGTTTCTGGCTCGCACTCGAAGTGTGCAGGTTTAACTCGGTGCAAAGAGACCGTTTCCACCTTGACTTTTATCAGGATTTTCATGACTCTGCCGTTCCTAACGATGACCTTGTATGGTTCGTCGTAAGGAGCGGTTAGAGGCAGCTCTATTGCGATTCTTCGCAAAAAATACATGTGAGCATGTTTCGATTTCCTTATATTGGAATGTTTTTCTGATTTGTTTCGCGTGGTGGGCACAAACGGAGACGTGACATGGCTACCGTAGCTTATTTGTCTAAGTCTGTATGTGCGTCTATGTTATACTTCTGTGTAAATTCACCAGGCAGTCTGAGTGTCGTACCGTAAATCATTTCGGCAGCTGACCTGCCCAATAACTCTTTAACGGCGGAACAAACGCCTAGTAATACTGCAGATAATGTCGTCGTCCAAGGGTTCGGCGACTCATGTGCCATAATGGCTGCTTTAAGTTGACGGTGGGAACGCTCGACCATGCCATTCGACTGAGTGTGGTAGCTCGTTGTTCTGTTTCTGACTATACCGAATTGATTACACAAATTATCCTATATTTTGTATTCGAACTGTGCGCCCCTATCCGTAGTGATAGTGGCGAGAGTCCCGAAACGTACTATCCAACCACTGAAAAAGGCATCGGCGACTGTTTCGGCTCTAATGTAGTACGGTAGAGGTCCAACTATATCGATATGTACATGATCAAATCTCTCGGTGGGTTCAGAGAACTTGCCGAACACTGGCTTGTTGTGACGAGATAATTTAGCTGTCTGACAACCTTTACAAGAGCGGCACCATTTAGCAATGTCTATATTCATACCGTGCAAAACAAATCTTGTATTAATCAATGGTTTTGTAGCTCTATGTGAAGGATGTCCTAAAGAGTGTACATTTGCGAGAACATTTTTCTGAAATTTTGCTGTAATATACGGACTCGTGTGTCCTGTTGACACATCGCACCAAATCAAATTATTGTCGAATGATTTGAGTAATTTGAATTTCAATGTCGAAGACATCGATTGGCGCAACCTCGTAAATTCTGTGTCTAAGGCCTGATCTTCACTTAATTCTTTGTAATTAATTGCTGAAGCACTTCCTATGGCTGACACAGTCGAAATTTGGCAACGAAATTTGTTTCTCCTTTCACATATCTTATATCTGTTGTAAATTAGGCTATAAAGGCCAAATGCCTGGTTTGTCGCAGTGATGGGCGCTCACTGACCGATGTCATCGCATAAGTTAACGGTTTGTGATCTGTGTTCACAAAAAAATTGCGGCCTTCTAAGTTATATTTGAAATGTCTGATCGTGGCATATACTGCTAGAAGCTCGCGGTCAAATGCAATGTAACGTGTCTCTGCAGGAGTTTCTTGCTAAAAAATGAAAGTGGTTGCCAGACATTGTATATGTATTGTTATTAAACTCCACCTACGGCGAAATCACTAGCGTCACACGTGATATTCAATTGAGCCTAGGGATCTGGATATACCAGGAGGGTGGCATTAGCAAGTATTTGCTTAGATTGTATAAACGCCAATTCTGTGCCCTCAGTCCACTTCAAGTCGAAATTAGATTTAGGTGACAATCTTGTATGACCTTCGTTGGCCTCGGTCAGTAAATTATTTAACGGCGTCAACTTATCCGCGCAATGTGGAATAAATCTATGGTAGTAATTTACCATCCCCAAGTATCGTAGCATTGCTTGTTGCTATTCGGGTTTAGCAAAATTTACTATAGCGTCTACGGCACGGAGTAATGGTGAAATGCCCTCTGAGCAAACATGATGACCTAAAAAGCTTAATTCGGAAGTACCGAACTGACATTTCTCCGGGCCAATAATGATTCCGTATTCGGCTAAACGCGTGAAAAGTATTTGTAAATGTTTCCTCTGTGTTTTATGATCAGGACTGGTTACTAGCAAATAATCCAAATATACAAACACGAAATCTAATCCGCGCGTAACGAGGTCTATAAAACGTTGAAAAGTCTGACCAGAATTTCGCAAGCCAAACGGTGTCCGAGTGAAATTGAAAAGACCGAAAGGTGTTGTGACCGCTGTTTTATGCACGTCAGACGGTTCAACTGGTATCCGATAATATCCTCGTAGCAAGTCTATCTTGGAAAAAATCTTAGACCTGGCTAAATGCTGCGTAAAATCCTGAATATGAGGAATCGGATATCTATCAGGTACTGTCTGAGCATTCAAACTTCTATAGTCTCCACATGGTCTCCAATCACCATTTTTCTTTGGCACCATATGAAGCGCTGATGACCATTCGCTATTGCTAGGTTCGATAACACCTAGTTTTATCATTTCGTCGAACTCGCGTTTCGCGGTGACTAATTTATCTGTTGCTAGTCGTCGTGGGCGTGCGAAAACAGGGAGCCCTTTTGTCACTATTTTATGTGTAATACTATGTTTTACAATCTTGCTCTTCGTCGTCGGACGAGTTAGTTCCGGGAATTGACTGAGTAATTTGGTATATTCATTATGAACAATATCGATTCTATTTAGTGATAGAGGTTTAATGGACAAAAGTGTAGCTGGTATAGCTAAACCGGTTCTCATGTCTCTCAAGCAGCTGTTTTTTTAAATCGACTAGCAGTGTATTAGAAAATCTGCTCCTATTATGGGCTGCTCAATATCCGCCATTATGAATGTCCAAGCGTATTTTTGTTTGAGACCAATGTCAACTACACGTTTACTAGTACCGTAGGTAGTGATAGTATTATTATTAGCTGCAACAAGGGGCAGACTGCCAGTGTCAGTAGTTCTGTTAACACAAGATTTAGGTAAAACGCTGACTGCTGCGCCGGTGTCAATTAAATATCTACATTTGTTGCGTTTGTCGTCGACGTACAATAATTTAGATGGATATGACGCAATATTCGCTACTTCGCGCTGCCCTATCATTTTATAGTACAAACAAGGTTCACAGCACAAACGCACCTTATCACCGAAAGTTTGGTGGTATTAGCACACCTGTGCATTGACTGTGTCGGTCGGTTGAACGGTGTTTGGCTGTAACGTTAGCGGCGGAATGTGAGGACGGCTAGTTTGCTGAGTGTTTGTTACAAAACCTTGTCTACTAACATTTTGATTACTAGGTACAAAGGGTTTTGCCTGTACACTAAGCGCGAACGGTGTCTTGGTTGCACGGCTCTCAGCTGTATGTGAACGTCCGGAATTCCTCTTCTTTGCTGCTGTAGCTGTAGCTGTCTCTATTTTTTTAAGCCTGCAAGACAGGTCTTCCAACAGGCCAACTAGCTTTCCGCTTTCACTGACTTGTATTCCAGCAACCCCCTGCTTGACTTCCTCAACGTCCATTTCTGAAGCTAACGCTCTATCCTCTAAAACGGCCAAGCTTTCCAGTGACGCACTGTATGGCTGTGTGGCTAGGTGAACGCGTATTGAGGTAGGCATCTGACAAATGAAAGCCTGACGAATAACCACTTTTCCTACCCCTGCCGTAGTGCAGAATCCGGCCTTCTTCTGAAGTCGTCTGAGGAATCGAGACGTTATATCCGACCCCATTTTCTCTCCCGAGATCACTTTGTTAACTCTCTCTGGGGTAGTCAAACCTCGACGCTCGATCAAAATGCCCTTCAAATTATCATATTTGTGTGTCCGAAAAGGCTGAAGCAACACGTCTCTGACATCAGACGCTACCTCACCAGAAAGCGCAGCACAGGTTAATCTGTATCGCTTGTCATCATGGGTAATTTGATGCAAATCGAACTGTGTTTCGATTTGATTGAACCACAACTCCACGTCGGTTGGGTAGAATGTAGAGATTTTAAACTTGGGGAGATTAGTTGATCTTCGTTGTGTCCGGCGTTGAAGTGGTGATGGACTCCTAGAGGATTCGCTCCTTGAAATATCTCTCCGACGTCTGTTACGAGCGATCGTTAAAAAGTCTGCTTTAAGCCTTTTAAACTCTGCGTCTGTATCTTTAAACACATTCTCGTCGCTCATAGGATAATACGAGTCTTTTTGACGAGCCCCTTTTTCTTCAAAGGGTGTTGACACAAAACCTTCACTGTCGCCTCTGGTGGCCATCTTGAAATGTTTATATTGAGATTATTTTAAAAAGTAAAACTTTTGAGTTTGCTGGCCTATTGGCTGATGTGCATTACTCAAACGGGTATTGAAATGGTATGCATTTTAACATATACCAACTATTTCGGTCGTCACCCTCTACTTGAAAGACTGTGTGCACAGTAGACTAGTTGAGAGAAAACTTGATGTTTGATGAATCTATATAAGAATTGTCCATGTTGAGTTACAAAATGTAGGTTACAGCGAATGCTGAAATGCTTGAAAAATCTGTGCGGAAATTGTTCGTTGAGTTATCATTCTATTTCATTTAGCTATTATGTATACAAGTACATTGAAATTGTGAGGAGTGTAGGTCATAAAATACCATATAAAAATGCCAGAATAAATGCTAAAGTGCTATTCTAAGCTATGAGATTGTGGTATTTGGTAATTCAACCTGTGTGGAAAAAAATTTCACAGAAGTTGAAAAACACACAAAAGTATAAAAATAGTCACAATAGCACAACTGTCAAGTCATAAATTCAGAGTAGATATATAACGATTAAAGTCTGCCTATCATGAGAAAATTTCGTTCTCGTGATGATAGGATGAGCACGAATGTAGATTCTTCTACAATTCGATTTAATTTTGAAAATCACTTTTTGTAACTGTGACTGACAGTTAGTCTATCAAGACTGCATAGTAAACATTTAATGACGAATGTTTCCCGCAATGAACATCATTTTCTTTTTTAAAAACGTTCACTATGGGGATCATTCATTGTGACGTCAAAATCGATCGCTCCCTTCGGATGTATCGGTGCGTGTAGACTAGTGCCCGTCGGTTCAGACTGCGCGGTGTGTGTATGTGCCTGTGTGGCGGACCCCGTCAGCTCATAACTCATTAGCATATACCGCTGTCTGCCATCCCACTGTAGGCAACCTTCAGCGGGCACGTGTCATATGTGAATTTATGAAAAAATAGACTATCAAATAAAAAAAATTACACAATCATTCACACTGTGTGTGATGTAATGTGCGATTTCTAAAAAACATATAAATATAAATTCAATTTCGTGTTCACAAGATGGCGTCCTAATTTATGCAAATATATGCTAGACTGAGCTGAGGTGGTGATGGTCGCCTTGCATGTCGGTATGGCGGGTTCGCGTGTAACCCGCTGGCATTCAGTAACTAAACTAAGGTCACCGGCTGCCAAGATGGCGGCACTTACCGAACATAGAAAAATATTTCTGCTCCCTCTGGAATAAAAATATGGTTATGATTGCAAAATGTTGACCTACAGTCCTAACAAAAATACATTTATGGTTCAAATAAGGCCATTTATTGGCATGTACATCAGGCAAACAATTTAAATGGATCTAATCCTATAAAAAGTTCTCTGAATCGAGGCGATATTTTCATTTTTAGAAATTTTGATCGCAACTTTCAGGCAAGGAAGACATTAATATTTCTCGAATTTGCCCAGGGGGATGTGACAATCGAAACACCCAATTTTGGCGTTCAACGATTGCAAATTAATTAAAAAATAGTTCCCTCCTAATCGCTCAAATTAGCGTAAATGGGAGGATTTTTTTTTTAAATTCTTAGCAGTAAAGGTTGGAAAAGTCAATCCAATTTATTGCGTTACTCGTCGTGTCGGCCATCTTGAAAAAGATAGAACACACGTGGTTTATGGCCAAATTTAATAAAATTTTCACTGTTTTCAGATAACCTTTCTAACTAAACCTACTGGCATTTGATTAATAATGACCTATAATCGTCACATACCTGAGATAAAAATAATGTGTCATTTTTTGGAAAAATCCCCTAATTTTTAAAAAACTATCCTTTTCTGACTCAAAACCAGCGGTTTCGCGTAATCGTTTCAGCGTCGGGTCACCATTATTGTGTGGTTGGGTGAGGCGATACCGATATCGTGGTAAGTTGATCTGGGGGATTGTCAGCACACCGGCAAACCGCCCTCACCAAAGTCTGATATATAATATTTCAATCTGCCGTCTTGACAACGGCGATTGAATAACTTCCTTAACTCATTCTTCTGTTTATTCTCTCTTTATTAATGTCTAGACATTAAACCATGCACACAGTCCCAAGTGGAGCGCGACGACCTCTCGCCAAGCGGCTCTGGCCCTGTAGTCTAGATGGAGCGTCTGTCCAGCTCAGTGCCCATGATGTAAGTAAGTGTGGTCGGTCGGTTGGCGCGAAGCTAATCAGAGCAAGGCTACCGGGAAACAGCCACTCGTCAGTGGTCATAAACCAGAGTAGTCCTGAGACGGGTGAGATGGTGATCCCACAGAGTATCCTGACAGCTGTAACCCCTCATAAAAGCTGAATCATGGAATATACCTGAATCATGGAATATACCTTCAAAGTATTCATTAATTGTATTCGCTATTACCCTCTCAAATATTTTAGAGAGACATGGCAGAATACTAACAGGTCTCTAATTTTCTTTGGAGAGGTTGTAAGCCTTTTTGAATACAGGTGTAACTTGAGCCCTTTTGAGGCTGTCAGGAAAGATGGCATTGTTGATCATTGCGATCAGAACATCTGAAATTTGAGGCAGAGCAATTTTGCTTAATTTCAGTAGAATTTGGTCTGGCCCAGTAGCCTTTTTAGGATTTAGTGATTTTAGTAATTTCTCCTTCTGTAGTATGCCTAAACGTGAGAGATGAGTTAGGTGCCAAATTTTTTTTTATAGCCTTTATGCTGGGGTGATCAACAAAGCCATCTTTCTCGATAGTTTTGTTTCCTATATGAGCAGCCACATTGATGTGATAGGTATTCATAACTTCGGCAACCTCCCCATGATCTGTTATTATTCTCCCGTCCTCAGGAAGAGTTAGATCCGAACCATTATGGTGCCCTTTGCTAGTGATAAAAGTTTTAACTACTTTCCAAAAAGATGACCCATTTTGTTCATCAGAATTTTTTTTTCTAATTTCGACACACATGTTTCTTTGTACTCTGTATGTTTCCCAGTTTGTAGTCGTTCGATTTCTAAGGAATTTTTATATAGCCTTTTTCTTTCCCAGATGGCCTATTTTAAGTTTTTATTCAGCTAAGGTGCCTAGTTTGATCTTTCTTTTATACAAACCACATCTGCAATCAATCAATCTTGCCTGGGGCTAACACGAGTGTAACCATGTCCAAGGTTACTGGCTCAAAGTGATTGATAAATGAGGTACGGGATATTCTGGCAATGTCTACCCTATTATACCAATATTGTAACTCTATTGGTGGGTTTTCCCAGCATTGACAACCATTATGCAAGGCACATACAGCCAACAAGCGGGATGATGTACTTATATTGGGGCTGCATACCTATTTATTTCGGTATTCAAGGTTTGATTATATTATTTTTTTGGCTTCAAATCTTGTATAATATGTATAAAGTCTGAAATCAAGACAAAAAGAGATATATTTTTCACAACCTTACTGAATCATTCGTTTTCAATGAAGTTGGTAGTGATTGGTGTTCTGAGCAAGACAATATTGAACAGGGTAGACATCAACTTACTGCAGTTCACAGAAATGATACCAAAAGATTTATACATAACTGCTGTTTTTTTATAAATAATATTTGTGTAAAAAACACATGAGTAAAAGATTTATACATAGGCCTAAATGCTGTTTTTTAAATAATATTTGTGTAAAAAACATAATAATAAACAATTGACAGTAAAAAAATATTGAACTGGTGTGTAAAATCAATATGAAAAAAAAAAAATATTATTACAACAGCTATATTCTCTACAATATAAAATACGTTTTATGTGAGTTGTATGGAAGTAAGGGGATGTTGGTGGTGTACAGGAATCCACCCAGTGTACGGGGGATGTCTACAATGTTGTGCCAACTTTGTACCACCACTGGGAAGCCAGTGTAGGGTTAGCGACCCAGGGGAAGGGGTGGAGCAGTGTATGGTTCGGAATGGTTGAGGTACAATGTTGTGCCAGCGTTCTATCAACATTGTAGTGCCAGTGTACGATTATCGGCCCAGGGGAGGGGGAGCGGAAGCAGGTCACATGTGGTCAAGGCTCCCCCTTCAAAAACACAGTATCTCCTTGGTGGGTTTTGATATCAAAAAGCTGGCCTAATGGTGACCCCTATCCTACTGCTGTTCCATTATTAAATCGTCATCTATACGGTTTAGCGGTATAGTTAATGTATTGTAAATGTGCAAGGTTTTGTTTGTTGTAAGCTGTGTGCATGTTGTGAATTGGCGAGATGTGTTCTACAAGCATGCAATTATTTTATATAATTACCTGGAAGATATAGTCCTATAATTATATTCTGCACCTTTATTAAACACATACCTCTAAATTAATTCACAATGCCGCCCCCCCCCCCGACTTGGAATTGTTTGTCATGATCGATATTAAACATTTGATCAGTAAAATTGTTCAAACAGAGAGTGACCATGACCCATACAGTTTCGTTATTAGTAGTAGTAGTAGTATCGTTTATTATAGTAACATTTGTACATAGCATATTTTTGACAACATTTCCACTGTACAATATAAAAAAAAACCTTTGTGCCTATAAGTGACCTTTTTTATACATATTTTTGTTGATTATTGTTTGTGATGGAAGCTGGAGGTGAAGCGATTTCCAGATGATATAATATATCTTTATAGATGTGTACATCGTCATATAATATATGAGGTATCTATATACATAAAAGGTGAAAAATGTTATATATTTGAAAAGTGAAAATAGACCAGGTACATATAAATAGTTCATGTACATTACCACTTTCTAAGGAGGTACTTGGCGCTCCTCCATCTCCACGAGAACGGTCTTTGTTATTTGTACTATATATATATATTATAGCTAACGAGTTTACTGATACTCTTGTTATGACTGTATGATTTTACAATATACGTATGGTTTTATACCACAGGTATATTTATGGAAGGCCTCAGCATAGTATTGTGTGGTATTTGGGGGTGCTGTCACGGCTTGACATCTTACAGTAATAACGTGGCTGTGATTGGCCTTACCAAGGTAAGATTAGGATATCCCAGGGCAAGATGGTATGTGACGTTGTCAAGTAGGCCTATGTTGACTGGTTTTAGGGTGAATATACAATTTAAAGGTCATTTAGTGTCTTTTGGCTATTCTGAGCGCATTTATGCATTGTGTGGGTCCGAATTTTTTAAATATTGTCCTATGAGCAATACGATAAACTGAGAAAAAAAATAATTCAATATCTCTGACGAATATTTTTTTATCCAACATGCAATGTGCTAAAATACACGAATTTGTACACAAATGCAATGTCTCCCAATATCTAACACCTGAAACATAGACTGTTTTAATATGGAAGATCTCTTGGAAATAACTTAACCCCGAGTTATTTTGTAGCGCAATTGTTATGTTCAACGGAATTTATTCATATACAGACATGAACTCAATATAAAAAGTTGCCAAGGATATATTTACTGAGGCTTTTTAGCTGTCTCACGCAAACCGGTCAACTCAGCAACGCCAGTGTTATCTAAACTCCTGAAATTGTGGTGTGATACCATTCAACTACTTTGATATATGCAGAGACAGCTGCAAAGTCCCAATATTTTGAGGTAGGTGAAATATTCGTAAACATTCAATCTGAACTGCTATTTTATAACCAAAACAATCACCCCTGAAGCGTATTCAATTTCTGTGTCAACTCAGAAACGCTCATAATTTAGCAAAAAATAATTGAAAACATGTTAAACTGAACAAAGTGCTTGATAATGATGGCCATCCCCCTACCGCATCGGTGGGCAATGATACATCTATTTTAAATACAAAAAAGATCGTCTTATGTTCTCCGTATTCAACTCAGCAACATTATTATTTCGATCAACTCAGCAACGTTTATGAGTTGATCACTCAACTCAGAAACGTTGCTGAGTTGACCAAATTTAGCTTTCTGTCTCAGTAATGTAATTAAGACTAAAAACGTAACTCTATAAATGTAAAATGCAATTAAAAAATATGTTTTTAATTAAATTAAACTGAGAGAGTATTCGCTTATGTGGACATTTTTACAACAATAAAAAAACGTTTCTGAGTTGAAAACAAAAACGTTGCTGAGTTTACTGAATTCTGCTTTCTGTCCCCCCTTTTGTAATTAAAACTAAAAAATTAACTCTGTCAATGTGAAATGCAGTTGAAAAGAAGCTGCTTTTGATTGAATTAGAGTGAGAGAGTATTTTAGAAGTTGTTTACATAAATAAAACTACAAATAACACTTAGTTAAATTTCTAAATCAAATTTACCCTCATTATATTGGCATGTATGTATTGTACAATGGCCTCCGAAATACATTTTCAAATTAGACTTGTTATGATCCCATTTCTTTTTTGTCTTTATAATGATGACCAATATTTTTTTCAAAAAATGGGGCTCAAGTGTTTAGAGATCTCGTAGATGCGCTTGAAACATGACGTTTACGTGCAATTATCGTGCTTTGTCAACTCAGAAACGATAATGTCAACTCAGCAACTTTATAATTTCACAATAAAATCACTGTTCTGTCTTAGCAATTTTTTTTTCAAAAAGTGTTATAACTACTAACATATCACTAAACTATCATACAAAGCAATTTATGATCTTTGAAAATTGAAAATGATCAAATATATATATATAATTCGTTGCTAAGTTGACATTTTATTTTTACGGTCCTTCACAAGAACACATATTTTTTTGAAATCTGTTTGAGATTAAGCTCTGATATTTTAAATGTGTATCACATAGACCCTACCCTCAATATCTGACCCTAGTATATATAATTTAAAGCGACTTATTTTTTTTCAAAAATACAGATTGAAAGACCCCTTAAATTGTATATTCACCCTTTAACTCATAGCAGTCTTAAGTCTGAGTCCAGCTCGGACCTGGCATTTATGACGCTGCAGTCTAGGTCCGAGCCCGCAATAATGCTCCGTGTTGGTTCGATGTTGTGTCGGCGTCTGAGACGGTGGCTCAACATTGGGCTGACACTGGAGCGGCGCCGCGTGTGTGCTTGGGTGGCCTAATTTACAAAATATGATGGCTTCAAAGAAAATTTTCGCGGTTTTAGCCCTCTGCATTCATACTCAAATAGCATTGATATGTATATTTGTCCTATTCCACACAAACCTAAACTCACCGTTGGTCTCTCTAAGCACCCTCTGAATATATTTTTTTCTCCCTTTTTTTTCCTAAAAAAAGAGTTTCAATTGTTAGCATTTGTCATATAAGATGTTCTTCCGCCGCATAGCTTTTTTCGCTTCCGGTTTGGCCCACTTATCCGACGACCGGATAAGTTGGCCATATAATCCTGTACTTGTCTGCCGTCACAAATACTTAAAAATCTCCTTGACAACAAGAAGTTTTCCGCTGTTCTTTTTACACATAACATTATAATTGCTCAAACTGTATTTTCCGTTCGTCAGTCGACATGTTTTATATGTTACGTCATAATTGGTTGCTAGCCTATGTTGACATTTCTATTATCCGGCGAAATAAAAATTTAACTGACCGGATACAAGTCTATAAATATGAGCTGTATTGTCTATTACTTTTAATGATCTACCTGATGAAGGCCTAAGTGGCCGAAACCGGTTTTGCAAATAAAACTCAGTTGATGTGAAATATGCCTTGTGTTATATTAACTAGAATGGTCTAGTTTTTTGTAAACAAAAAATTGGGGATGTATTGCCTCCAGCAGCATAGCCATAACGATTGAAAGCTAATAGATGTAGTGTCAATGGCTTTTGTAATTAATGTTATTAAACGAATTTATTATTTCGTTTTGGAAACACGCCGATGTGAGAAACACAATGTGGCTTGTCAACAGTCCCAGCAAACACGAGACGTTGACCCAAAGCTGGTCCAATGCTGGCTGCGACGCTGGCCCATCATCAAACCAGCACTGGTTCAACGCCTTGTATTTGCTGGGCTGCGTTCCATAGCAGCTGGTCTGGTAGTGCTTATTGCTGGCGGCGATTACAAGCCGTCACCGACCCAATGTCTGCTAAATGTTGGGCCAGCATCGCCAGTTCTGGCCAGTATCCATTCAGCCCTACTGAGTACTTCATGCTGGCGGTACCGGCATGATGCTTTGAACCAAAGCTGGGTTGATGTTGGCCCACCATCTGTGACGCTGGCCCACATTCAGTGTGGCGCCAAACAGAAGACTGTAACCCAATACTGGGCTAATGTTGGCTCAATGTCACGACGGTGGGTCAACATTAGCCCAGCATTGGGTCAACGTCTCGTGTTTGCTGGAGCGGCCTGCGACTGCACAATAGAAACCGCTGGACAGACGGACCACGACAGAAACACTGAGCAGACAGAGATCAGACAGATGTCCCCACCTCTGTAGACAGAGGGGGAGACAGAATAGATAGATTACAGTCAAGTATATATAATGGGGCAACATAAAAATATATACTTATATACTAGTAAATAAAAACGAATAATAATAGATTACATTTTCATATCTAAACAATTAATATGTACAATCACATTGAAGCCACTGGGTGAGAGATCATTCGCATGGTGTTCTAGTATACAAGCATATGCATGCGTAAGCCTTCGTATATACACAAACATAATAATTCAATTGTGTTAAAGTTGATTTTGGTGAAATATCACAAAACGTAAACATCAATGAATAATACCTTTGAATGTCTAAATATTTTATATTTACACTTTTTTTAACTGTTAAAAAGGTCAAAGGTTATTATATAATGTAATTTATTGAAATGAGATGCTGGGATTTTGCATTATAATAATTCTGAACAATGGCAATATATTGTCATAAAATTACATAATAATGATCACAAAATGTTTCATAATGATGAACTAAACATTTTAGCGTAGAATATGTTGTATAGCATCTGAATGTTTCATTTTATTTGGTGAAGGATGGCTTCCAATCAAACATATTATTATGGTCCACGTATACAGTGCAATAATGAAACCATTGATCACACATACATCATACACTTTCAGATTTTTTTAAAAATACAAACTGTGCATATAGTCAGATTGTATTTATAATCATGGTTATGATGTTTTTATATCAGGTGGGTAGTAGGAGAATGATACAGGCATGTGGAGTCATTCTTTTCTTACTGGGCATGCTAACCAAATTTTCGGCGTTTTTTGTCACCATTCCAACACCTGTTGTCGGAGGTGTCCTCTTAAGTTTAGTAGGTGAGTCAACTGTTGTCATGCCGGTATAAAATGTCTGCTAGAATAGTTATATGGTATTGAATAAATAATTATTTGTATTGATCTTATTTTTAATTAAGTATGTACACAATTAGATGTGTTATGTCATCCAACGAAATTCTTATGACGAAAACAAACCTAGTTAATAGAGATAGTCTAGCTCTTTCTCTGTGAGAGCCTATAACTTTACAAAACTGATGTCAAGTTGTATTAATTAATAAAATGAACTGAATACACTATGTAAGCCTCGATAATCATGCAATTATTTTTGAAATGGTAAAAGTAAAGTTGTTCGCTTCAGATGAAACGAAATACGTCAGATTAAAAATAATTAAAGTAAGTATGCCTACTACAGCAAATAATAATCAGTCATAAATAAGTACTACAGTAATTCCGAAAGATACTGCTGCGATCTATATTTTCAGAAGTAGGCCAACCTCACACCACAAAACAGTTCAGATAATATATCGGTAATATGTTGTTATATACCCCAGGCAATCAACGTAGAACAAATCTGCGTTGTTGCTTAGAATCACAAAAAATAATGACAGTCACTGTGTCGGACGTGGCAGCATTTGTCTGAAAGTGGTGAGAAGATTATTATTTTCGAAAGTCAAGCTCATATAGTTATCGACTTGGACAGGCTACAGATCTATACATGACTGTCACATACTCTAGTTCTACATATAATATACATGAGCGCTACTAAACAGTCCAGGCTTATACCACTAAACATATATGATTATGTTAACTTTCTTTTATTTCATTAAAACAGGTAAGAACTATAACTTTTCTTAAGTTGGGATTCACTTAAGACCAATATCAAGTTTTTTAGTGGAATGTGCCCGTGCAGCTGATAACTCCAATCCCTTCTGTTTCTGTACACTCAGTAGGTCTACATGTAGAAATGGTAGACGTGGCTTTAATAGTTAGTTCTGCTTTTCATTTCAGGTATGTTGACAGCCATTGGTATGTCCAACCTACAGAGTGTGGATCTAAATTCTTCCAGGAATCTTTTTATATTAGGAGTGTCCCTCTTCATGGGACTGGTCATGCCAGCTTGGGTCAGCCAAAACAAAGACGACATTGACGTGGGTGAGTCACAAAGGTCCAGGGAAGAGTGACTGGATGAATTGAAAATAAGTAACATCGATCGGCTGCATACCCATCCATGCTGCCCTAAGGGTAGATTAATCGCTACATGGTTGAATGTCATTGTGTAGTAAAAGTACCGAATGTTTCCAACATAAAATGAGTCTATGTGTATATATATTTATCATTATTAGGCCCGGCGGGAGGCCAGGAGCCTATAAAGTTTATTGCAATACTGTTTGTGTCCTAAATTGCAGAAAGATTGGTGTCTTGTGTAGGAAACGGTTGACATTTCTGAGAAACACTCCTGATGAACAAGTCAAATATAACGTTTGATGTCATTAGTGCAAATAGTTGCGTATTTAAAAAGTTTAAAGAAAAAATAGACATTCACAATTATATTGTGATTAGAGCTTAAAGGGTTTTGGTTGGATTAATGTTAGCCCAGCATCACAGATGGTGGCCCAGCATTACATGAGCATTGGGACAATGTATTGTGTTATCTGGGTAAAGGCTTTTTTGGCGACGGGAGGATGAAAGCATCACCTGCATAGCAATGCCGTAGTCGCACCAAACACGTGACAATCACCCCATGCTGTTTCATTGGGCCAACATAGGGTGAATGACACGTGTTTGCTGGGGTGCTGCCGCTAAGTATATAGCAGACCCAGTGTTGGACTAGTGTTGGACCAGTATAGGGTGATTGGCATGTGTTTGCTGGTGTCATCAAGCCTTTGGGGCTTTTTAATTATTTTGCAAGCACTCAATTATCCTGAAATGAGGGTTATACTCATTAACGTTAAAGGTTTACCGGTAGCACCGAATTTATGCCTATGCCAACTTCAGTAATATTGCATGAATAAAAGTGCCCAGCTACTACTGCAAATGTAGCGAAAATCTCTGATATTCACTACATCTTACCTTAATCTTCACAGAAAAAAATAAAAGTTGTCCTCCCCGCAAAACTTCAATAAAAGAATACTTCTAATAATTAATTTTAAATTCAGGGACACTCACTTTATGACAATAACCCTTAAATAATGAAATAAGAATTACGCTCCGTTACGATTATTGTCGTTATGGGGAGTAATAATAACGAAGATTGTCTCTCCATAACGACAATTATTTCTGTTATGGAGTGACAATAAACAAATACTAAATATCGATGCTAACACGATTTAAAAAAACAAAACAAAAGTTACTATTTCAACAAGTGTGACTTATTGATTAAAATACCAAATTCATAAATGTTTATAGCTATTTTCACATGAGTAAAAGGGTAATGTGTGACTACTTTTTCTGTTTTTTTTTACAAAATCGTGCATAGCATCTATGTATTATGCTATGCTATGATTATTTTTGTTTTTTCAAATGAGGTTGTAGTAGGCTTGGAGGTTGTAGGGTGCTTGAAAGTTTAATTGCTGTATTTATGTGTTAAAAATCGCGTTATGGAGAGACGGTGAAATAAAATACTCACCCAAAGACTTGCACAAACCTTACATTATTTCTAAACAAAAACACATTTATTATACTTTTTTTCACGATTCCCTGCATGAAGGTCTCGCGCAACTGTTTTGCACCAGAAAAGTGATATTTTGGTCAGAAAAAATATTGAAATTACCTGAAAACTATAAGCGTTACGGAGAGTCGCTGCAACTTGGGACAGACATAAATTGCATAAAAAGTGGTAAAATAATAAAATTATTTAAAAAAACTTGTATATAATCTTATTGATAGTGTTGTGCACTAACATTATATCAGAAACAAATATGATATATATTACAGGAAGTCTAGAATAAATCGCCTGTTTATGTGGTCTTTTTGGCTAAATTGGCTAAATTTACATAATATTTCTTTCAAAAAACGCATTTATGTTAGAATTTTTTGAGTTGTAATAGTGTTATATTGTAAAATAAAGGTCATTCATTGCATTTATGTAATCAAATTAAATCAAGATATTCAATAATAAATATCACAAGGTGCGGACAGTGCTGGTGCCTAAAATTATAGAATCCCTCATATCAGATAAAGTAGAATGCCAGAGAACGAGGGAATAAAGACAATGCCCTAAATGCACTGGAATCGCTCCCCGAAAAAATAAAGGAACAGGGGAAAAATTCGCTTACATGCACTGCACCTGTTCCTATTGAGCATTGCTCACATGCGTCAAGTGTTGTTGAACAGCTCTAGATTCCACTGGATTAAAAAAATCCTTGTTCTTGTGATCGCGACTATGCACCAATCACCCATTTTAGAATATAATTATGACCTTAAGTACGGCCTATTATGCTGGAGAAGAGGGTATATCAAATAAATTGTGTCCTCCATAATTATTCAAAAACTAAAGTGAGCTAATATTTAGAAACCATGACTCTCTGGTAGTTGCTAACTCATATGCCAACTACGAATTCACTACATGACACGTATCCCATTTTAGAGGCATAAAATGTCTTAAATACACTGTATTCAAAACCACACATGATACGACGCCTCCCATTTGAAGTATTCAGAGCAATATACTAAAGTCGTCAGAATTAGGGGCAAATTCCCTTACAAGCACTGTACCTATTTCGACTTTTAAGTATTATGGCATAAACGAGGGTCTAAAATGCCCAAATACACGTGAAACGACACATCCCGTTCAAAGGATATAAAGCATTGAAGGGACTAGCCCAGGTCTAAAATCATCAAAAAAACGGTGATTTTATTTTGGCTTCTTGATATGACCATATGATGTAAACATGTCCATAGACTAAAACTGCAAAAGTTTTTAATTTTCGTACTGCGCATTCACCAGTTTGGCTACATATAGAGACGAACTTCCTTTTTAATTATTTCTAATTATTGACAACCATACGGGAAGTTCGTCTCTATATATCTAGCTTAACTGGTAAATTCGCAGCAGAAAAATTTAAAAACTTTTGCAGTTCTAGTCTATGGACATGTTTACATCATTTGGTCATATTAAGAAGCCAAAATAAAATCACCGATTTTTTATGATTTTAGACCTGGGCTACTCCCTTCAAACTGAAGTACTTAGGAATAGGGGAAAATTCCCTTACATGCACTGCAACAATCCCGACTTCCAAGTCTAATGCCATAACACAAGGTCTAAAGTGTCCTAAATACAAAGCAGTAACAACACATCTGTCGCAACATGACCCATTTTGAAGGATAAAGAGCAAAATACATAAAGTAAATGGAACAAGGGGAAAATTGTCTTACATGCACTGCACCTATCCCAACTTTAGTATTAGGCCCCTATGCAAAAGAACGAGGACATAAAAATGTCCTAACTGCACTGCAATCGTTCCCGAACAATCGAACAGGAGCAAATTCCCTCACATGCACTACACCTGTTCCATTGAGGCTCACAAACCTTTATTAACGGTATGCTCTTGCCGCCAAAATTTACCTACAAAACGATAGACTGCCGCCAGTACTGGTATTGTGGTAGTTAAAATTAGATTGTTTCGACATAATCACAATCCTATAAATAGAGTTATAGACTGATTTCACAATACTACAGTAATAGGCTATATGCTCTAAGTCTAATAATGGGTCTATAAAAGATAAGACTTTTGTATTGTGGTAGTGAATGTATATGTATTGTGATATAGTCTATAGACTACTACAGGTAAGCCTATTTCGTTAATTAAAATAAGAGTTCCAAAACTCAAAGAAAATGTTAAAGGATTTTTCATGACAATTGACTGCCGAAATCACCTGCTAGTACCTACCGTATTTAATGTATAATCTCTATCGCTGCCTCTTACTACATTCCTTTGCGACGCTGGCCCAGCATTAAAGCAACAATGTAGGCCTGTATTAGGAGTATGCCTGAGGTGATCAGTCACCATGTGCCATTGACCCGAACTCCTAGACTGTGAACCAACATTAGCCCACCACCGGTTCAATGTCTCATGTTTACTGGCAATGGTGTAGGGCAGGTATTATACTGGTGCGTGGCAGACTGTTTAAGAGGTTTCTCAGACTACTCGAAAACACCCACCTTGCCCTATCAGGTCTGACCTTGACAACAGGTGCGCCTTACAGCTGTACGAACGGGAGGGGGTGCGAGCAACATGAATATTCATTATAACGTCATCGGTTTACTGACTGTAGTGTGGAGGTCACACTCAGGTCAGATTTTTTGGGCTGCCTGAATTGGCCAGGGAGGAGGGGGGTTCTGAACTAATGTACATATACGTGATATCCAGGAGTCTGCTGGTAGCAGACAACTAGATAGATGAAGATGGGAAACACCATGCTTCTTATTTTTTGTCAGCCCCCCTATTATGCTCTGAATGGTAATATTACTGCTATATTTGTTGGATTTTGTATTATTGGTTCTTTTGGATATTTTAACCCAAAGTTGAAACAGCTAAATGTTGGGCCAACGTCGTAGACGGTGTACCATTAGTGAACCAGCATTGGCATTAGACGGATCAGTGGTGTCCAGAGGGGAGGGGAGCGCCCCTATGTTGACCAGTAGCCCAGTTAGTAACCTTAGGGCAACATCAGATAAACGTCCACCCAGGAATGCTGTATACATGATGGCACAACGTTCTTCGTTGTGGCCCATGAGTAATACACAACCGAAAAGCCTTTGTAAATAGTAGTAATTCTCTCCATGCCCAGACAACACTAGACGTTGACCCAGTACTGTGTTAACCCGTTTGTGACGAGGCCCGGAGATCTCCGTGATTTAGGGAGACCATCCAGATACGAGGCCCGTAGATCTCCGGGTTTGATTGCATGAGATAACTATGACGTCATAAAATAATCTCGTTTCAGAAACAGCGCAGTAGCATAATAATCTCGTGTTCAACGGGTTAATGTTGGTCCACCATCTGTGCCGCTGGCCTAAAATTAAGCCTGCATTGAAACACCCTCTATTGTTTACTGAGAGTTACTGCTTTTTTACGTGTTGATTCATAACTTTCTGCTAAAACATTAGTGAAAACGTACATATTTGAGGGGAAATTATTATTATTATTATTATTTTATTATTATTTTATTATTATTATTATTATTATTATTATTATTATTATTATTATTATTATTATTATTATTATTACTATTATTATTATTATTATTATTATTATTATTATTATTAGTAGTAGTAGTAGTAGTAGTAGTAGTAGTAGTAGTAGTAGTAGTAGTAGTAGTAGTAGTAGTAGTAGTAGTAGTAGTATTATCAGTATTATTAGTATTATTAGTACTATTATTTTTATTTTAATAAATAACACACAATTTGATGTTTTTATTCGACGTAATTTTATCGACAAAATCATGTACTTGTAAAAAAAATGTATTGTTGTTGTAACCACGTCTGAAGTATGTGAGTTTGTTTAAATTCAGGTGTAGACGTTTTGAATCAGACCTTCATTGTCTTGCTTTCCACTGGCATGTTTGTTGGTGGCGTGACTGCTTTCACTTTGGATAACCTAGCCCCAGGTAAGGGAACACTTTTTAAGTTATTACGTCCGCCAGGAAGGTTATGTTTTTAGTCGTGTTGGTTTGTTTGTTTGTATGTCTGTTTGTCCGTCATATTACTTAAAAAGTAATTAACGGATTTGCATGAAACGTTTACCAGAAGTGTTTCTCTGGCTATGCAAAAATTGAGTAAATTTTGGAATGATCTGGATTACGATGTCTAGTTATTATTGCATTAGGATTAACCAGATGTCCACGTTACACATAATGTCAATTGACTCTTGATATCTAATAATATGTTACTGGTTAGATGTTGGAAAGGATATTAGCATAGTTATCCAGATTCATGAAGACATATTTCAGATTTGCGACTCTATGGATGGTGGACAAATCTTGTCCCCGCGATATTCTGGTGAGAGATGTCTACTACTCATAAGGCATGAACTCTTAAAAAGACACTCTTCCATGGTAATGGAGGTACTGGCATGGTTTAGTCGTTTTTTGTTCTACTAAATACAATTTCCATTCTTGGCTTAGAATTTAATGGTCGGACAAAGCAAATAATGTAGTGGTGTGTCTTGAATCAAAGTTTAATAATATTAGGCCTACATAAATATACGACGTTAACTTTTCGATTGCCAGACGCTAAAAAACGTTAGTTCGAACTTGAAAGATACCAGGTTGTTTAACCCTTAAATCGCTGAAATATTTCTGTACAAACCATGAAAACCAAGTTTTTTTCAATTTGAAATCATCATAAATGTCTTAGTTCACTCTTTCCGCTTCATTTAACTCTTTCACTGCGAAATTATTTCAAAATTATGACGTCACATTGTGTAATTATTTGAAATTGACCCCTTTATTACCATATCCGTCATAACTGGGGATCCCCAGCCATAGTTATTATTTTATATTATGACGTCATTATCGGGTGTGGAAGGCTTGGAGACATCCACGTCCTCTCTATCACGCTTGCGTGGCGATAAGGGTGACTGGGAGCCGTCACAACCACAACTTGTGAAAAGAGAGAGGCACTATAAGGTTTATACCAGAACTAGTGCATAATCTCGCGTCAGCCCTCGCCCTGCACGCTCCTCCAGTAGTTCGTCATCAAACTCTACTGAGTAATCATGCCACCCAAACAACCAGAACCAAGTGAATCAACTTGCTAAATATGTAATGTCGCAGTAATGCGACATCCGCAGTGTAGCACAATGTCGCATTAGTGCGACATCCGCAGTGAAAGGGTTAAATACTCATGTTATGGGTCTACGGCCATTATACATATGTCTGTACATCTAGTTAGCTCCCGCCGTCACCGTAGGTGAGACGGAGGGAGCTATGGATTCTACCTCCGGTTTTTTTTGGCCTCTTTTTTTGCCTATGACTTTGTAAGAAAATAAGCTAGGATAACAATTTTTGGTATGTGGGTTACTTCCAGGTGGCTAATGGACAGGTTAAAATATTTTTAATCTGAATTCAATACGCAAGGTTGCAGAGGAGAAAATGATGATGTGACGGCGTTGGGACGTTGGGCCGTTGGGCCGTCCGTAAACAATTCGTTTCCGGAGCATATCTCTGAAAGTACTTGTCCGATTGTCTTCAAATTTTACACACAACACCCCTAGGGGGTCTAGTTGTGCCTTTTGGGGTATTTGAACTTTGACCTACTTCTGGTTCAGAACTATGACCTATTTAGACGTTTTGACGCGCACTTCGTTTCCGGAGCAGATCTCGAAAAGTACTGGGCCGATGACAGTCATATTTCACATACATGTTCTCTAAGGTCCCTAGTTGTGCCTTTTCAGGTTTTTGGACCTTGACCTTGAAGTTGACCCAGCACTTTGACCTAATTTATAACATCGGTAAATCCGACTGAAAGATTTTGCGGAATATCATGAAAACCGCTCAAGATAGCTACACCATTACTATAAAACAAATTGTGAGGTTTCAGGAGAGGATGCATCTTGAAAAATTTCAAGTCGATAAAATTAAAAATGGCTGCCTATCGGCCATTATTCACCTCGACAGGCCTGATATTGCGGAATATCATGAAAACCGCTCAAGATAGCTACACCATTAATATCAAATAAATTGTAAGGTTTCAGGAGAGGATGTATCTTGAGAAATTTAAAGTTGATAAAATTCAAAATGGCCGCCTATCAGCCATTATTCACCTCGACAGGCCTGATATTGTGGAATATCATAAAAACGGCTCAAGATATCTACACCATTACTATAAAACAAATTGTAAGGCTTCAGGAGAGGATGCATTTTGAAAAAATTCAACTCGTCCAAGTTCAAAATGGCCGCCAATCGGCCATTATTCACTTTCACATGGCCGTTATTTGGTAAACCGTGCTAGATGGCTAGACCATTACTATAAAACAAAATGTGTGATTTCAGGAGAGGATGCATCTTGAAAAATTCGACTCGATAAAATTCAAAATGGCCGCTTATCGGCCATTATTCACTTTCACATGGCCGTTATTTGGTCAACCGTGCTAGATGGCTAGACCATTACTGTAAAACAAAATGTGAGATTTCAGATGAGGATGCATCTTGAAAAAATTTGACTTGATCAAATTTAAAATGGGCGCCTTTTCGGCCATTATTCATTTTTGCATGGCTGATATTTGGTAAACCGTGCTAGATGGCTAGACCATTACCTGATTACTATAAAACAAAGTGTGAGTTTTCGGGGGAGGATGCACCCTGAAAATTTTTAACTCACGAATTCAAAATGGCCGACAATCAGCATTATTTACCTCGATAGGCCTGATATCAGGTAAACCGTGCTAGATAGCTAGACCATTACTATAAAACAAAATGTGACGTTTCGAGAGAGGATGCCTTTTAAAAACTTTCGACTCAATCGAATTCAAAATGGCCGCCTATCGGCCACTATTTACTTTCACATTGCTGATATTTGGTAAACCGTGTTAGATAGCTGGACCATTACTATAAAACAAAATGGGCGATTACAAGAGAGGATGCATCTTGAAAAAAATTGACTCGATCAAATTCAAAATGGCCGCCTATCGGCCATTATTCACTCTCACATAGCCGGTTTTTGGTAACCGTACTAGATGGCTAGACCATTACTATAAAACAAAATGTGAGATTTCAGAAGAGGATGCATCTTAAAAAATTTTGACTTGATCAAATTCAAAATGGCCTCCTATCGGCCATTATTCACTTTCACATGGGCGATATTTGGTAAACCGTGCTAGATGGCTAGACCATTAGGCCTACTATAGAATGAAATGTGAGATTTCAGCTGAGGATGCATCTTGTAAAATTCTGACTCGATCAAATTCGAAATGGCCCCCTATCGGCCGTTATTTACTTTCACATGCCCAATATTTTGTAAACTGTGTTAGATGTTAGTCCATTACTATAAAACAAAATTTGAGGTTTCGGGGGAGAATGCACCCTAAGTTTTTAACTAATTTATATCGAATTCAAAATGACCGTAAATCAGCTATTAGTTAACTCGATTGGCCTGATATCGGGTAAACCGTGCCAGCTAGGTAGACCATTACTGGGATACTGATTAGGATCATTAATTTCAATGAAGGTTTGCAATCTCTGACAGACTGTCTAGTTCTTATCTTACTCTTAGACTGGGCTTCTTAGACCTAGTTGTCTTGCGTCTTGATTTTTGACCTAGCCTAGGACTACATTAAAAACCCTACACAAAATTTCTTAAATCAAATTCTAATTCGTCGCGGGAGCTCCTGGACTTATGTAGTCTTGTTTATTTCATTTAAAGCGACACAATCAGGCTAAAATCACCAGAAAATCAGTATTTTTATTTTGGGCCATAAAATGTGAACATATCCATAGACTAGTATTGCGGAAGTGTTTTATATTTTGGGTTGCTGTGACAACGAAGCAAGTGTGCTGAAAGCCTCATTTATCAGTTATTCCCGTATTTCTTATTTTGTACATGCAAGTCTGGAATTAGATTTCCTATTTTTTATTTTTCGCTTAGCTGGTAAATGCGCAACACAAAATGTTAAAAACTTACACAATCCTAGTCTATGGACATGCTCACATCTTATGTCCATATCACGAAGCCAAAATAAAAATATGGATTTTTTATGATGTTTGCCTGATTGTGTCGCTTTAACCCTTACAGTGCGGGGATTGACTTTAGACGTCAGAATCTGACGTCTACAGACGTCAGATTCTGACGTCTAAAGTCGGTCCCCGCGCTCTAAGGGTTAAATTAAATAAACTAGATGTGTATAGATCGCTTCCGTGTTATATTTCTGGTCAAAATAATTTATCATAAGGTTTGTAAATTAGCATATTTATCAGTTTATTACTGCGCTAATGTGGAACGTTCCAGCGTTGCCTCAATTCCAACACAAAAACAAATGTGTTTTAATCTCATATAATGCTTGTAGGCACAAGAAAGGAGCGTGGAATGACAGAGCATAAACTAGGATCTGACCAGTCATCAGATCAAGAGGAGAGACTAAGACAGACATATGACATACCGCTGATCGGCCGCTTCCTTCATGGGGCATGTTGCGCATTCGTCCCTATTTTTCCTGACTATAAAAGTTGTTCGTGCTGTACAGGTAGCGACGATACAACTGATCAAGATTCAGTACATGAAACTAGAATATAAATTCTCAACGGGAAATAATTCAGCCTCTCATTTCCCCCATCGAAGACATTTGCTGAATATATTACTCTACTACAACCAACTACAGCCACGTTGTGTACCCAGCAAACACAATAGTTTGGCCCGTTGTTTGACCATTATTAAGTCAGCCTTTCTTGTTTGCCGGGTATATAGTCCAGGCAACCTGTGGATACACCCGACACAAATTGCAATAGTTATGAAACTTTTTTATCTGATTTCTAAGTCGTCCGGGAGTAACATTTTAAAAATATACCAAAATGTATTGAGTGGAACATATATTTCCAACGTGAAATCCAAAATAAAAATCCGCCATAAATATCTCTTACCTACAACTTTTTAACTGTTTCTTTGAATTTCAAGTGTGACATATGTTTTCTAAGGGTTTTCAGCATGCCAAGTCCATTTCTGGCACTATTTTATTGATTGTGGGCATATTTGAATTGTTGGGGTAAAGGTCAAGATCAAATTGCATTTAAAAGGGACCGGTAGAACATGTTCCGAGTAAGTTATTGAATAGTAATTCAACAATATTATTTTTTGTCACAATGCTTATCTGACACATATCTCTGATATTTTAGTAATACACAGAACACAATTCTGTAATTCCTTTATTATCAAAACACTTTGTAAATGACGCACTATATTCTGGAAATAGTTTCATTATTTAATCTTACTGTGAAGGATAAGTAACAGCAAAGTCAATACAGGTTAATTTTAACCTTATAATATTTAACCAAATAGACATAGAAGCGCAAATAGTCAGCAAAGATAAATCCAAGCAAAGTTTTATAGGTTATATAAGCCATTTACAAAAAGTTTCAAATTAAAACAAAACCACTGAATTAGTTCATATTATTAAAAAAAATCAATAATGAAAACATTGTTGACAATCAACGCTCTTTCAAAATAAAAATGTCCACTATACTGCGTAGTAAGTTTTAAGGAAACAATAATTATAGTTAATATATTATAAGTCATCACTATGATAAATAACAAGATAATAACTTTAAATAAATTGTGTTTCTTAAAAATGATATTATCCTAAATTAAATTCATATTAAAAATGTATCTAACAACATATCTGATGAACTGACTGATATCAACTGACACAATGTTGACAGTGGTGCAGAATGATCACTTGGTCGAGCTTTCAGAGTGGACAATATTTACCTGACTATGCCCACTCCTACAATGAACATATATTATTTCTGGAATCGTCAGTATTTTATTTCTTGGCTAATAATGATTGTAACCATTATCAAATGTTTATATTAAAGCGACTCAGTATAATGACATCAATTTTCGTTTTTATTGTTGTAATGAAGTAGTGTATCCCACAGAGCATTCTTTATTTTTTTCAGGAATTTCGGACTTTTAGAAACATTTTCTAACAATATTTTAAAGAATCCTGACAAAATCCAAACATACAATGAGCAGACCATCAGTGCTGCAGGTGTGTCCCCTCATGTCCTGACTATAAGACACCGATTAGCGGCCAATTAGCGGCGATTGCTTTGATCTTACCGTCCAAGACGTGGGAAAATGTGGTGTAAAGTGCTGTATATTGCTGACTTGTTTTGTTTACATGGTAATATATGACTTGGAAATATAACTATTTCACACTTTTTCGGTGCTTCAAAATTGTTTTTTGACTTTTTAGTATTTTCAGTTAAGATCAGTAGGTTATATAGCTTCATATAAATTAAATTTTCAAAATTGACAACATTGAAAATGTCTCATCCAAAGGGGTCCCTTTAACACATAAAAATTTAACATAAAAAAGGAATATTAAAAAATAAATGACTAGCTGCTGAAAGTAATAAGAAGTTATATTATCCTTATGGAAAGCCTACTCTCGGAAACTATGTACTTGATAGCAAAGTGAATGAATGGGGGCACCTGCTGAGGAATGGATTGTGCGATAAGGATAAATTTAAAATACATAAAATGCATTGGATGGACTAATGTGAACAAGAACAGAACGCATATAAAACCCACTGAGAATAATCGCTGGCTGACTCATCATTATAAGTTTTGAAATAGCGTAGGCCTTTCATGTGTCCGAAAGGGAAAAAATCGTCTCTTAAATTTTTTTATAATTTCTCATTTTTTTGCAGAAAAAAAAATAGAAATTTTAATTTATGCCTAAGTAAACACCAATTATTACACTGCAATATTTTCTATATATATAAGTATACTGTTAAAAACGTACTGGGTGAAATTCGAAATAATTGTTATGGTTTTTGTCAGCTACAAGTGTACAATGGCAATATTATCATTTTCATCAGAGCACTATGACCGACTGCAGGAAATGGTCCTCAAAGGGTCTTTCGGACACATTTTGAAAGGGGTAATGTTTTTAAAATGGAAGCTGGTGAACCAAAGAAACAAAATATACCGTAAAACCTATGTTTTTCTAGGGGTGCAACAAAATCTAAGTTTTCAGAATCAGCCCCAGGACTAATAGGCCCGATCCAATGATTTATACAATCAAACGAATTATTATAAGACCAAGGTTATGAAGATGAAAACATCATAATATTCTGATCTATAAGATTCACACTTGAAACTGAAAAAAAATTATGCAATTGCTATGAATGACACAAATGGCAAATGGCATTCAATGGCAATGGTACGTACTATTAGCAGACATCAGTTTGCAAGATATACGCTTGTGCGTATCAGACAGTTCTGAATATTGCCAACATAAAATTACAATACTGCAGCAAATATTATTGTGGATGCAATTTAAGCAATTCTTCGGTGATACAGACACAATTTTTTAATCAATGGACAATGCAGTATATATGTATATTTACATGGCCTTCTGTAAGATACCCTTAAATTATATATGAATTTCTGCTTACTCTTAAGTTTGAAGGTGTCAGTACAGAAACAAAACACAAGATTACAACATATATAAAAGTTAATGTAAACAGATAATAACAGACAATAAATATTGTTTGTCTAGAGTACATGACTGTATTTTTTTAAAGTGAGACATGGTGCCAGGAAGAACAGAGGTTATACTAAGGGTTATGATACAGCAAAGAAAATATATATATATGCCTTGGAGATAGATTTAATAATGGAAAAGGTATAGTAATAGAGAATTACAGTCCACCAAGTAAGAGAGATATACCCAAGCAGTTTTACACCCTTACATAACTTGCGTCAGGGTATTGAAAAAGTTATTCTCAATCACCTGCTGATCTATGAAATTGCATCTCATTGGGTTTTTCACAACACAGAGCTGTGTCATATTTACATTTCAAGTGGGTGTTATACCACACACTTCCCTTTCTTTACAGACAAAAGGTTTCTTTGTAGAAAGGAGGTGGATATTGCAGCATTGGAAAAAAAACACACGAGAACATATCAGAGGCTGTCACAAACTAGAGTTTACAAATTATTAAACAAGGGGCTCAATACAAGTTGACGTTCCTTAAGTTACCGCAACCAACAGAAGATGCATCACATTAACATTTGAATTAGCATTGGCCACACTGCTGGGAGACACGTCATATTGCAAAACCAGATATTTACACACCATAACAGTATAATTATGGGAGATATGTTGCAGATTATTCTGCTGCCAATTCTATCTACTTGATCATTTTTTAGAGCAAATCGCAAAACATAATAACTGGTTGTATAAGGACATGTACTAATACCTTTGTTCAACAAACAAAACTATTTTTTGTTTCATTAGATGTCTATGCAAGAGACGAAGGCCTCATTTTTTCACAAAATGCCAAAAAAGGATATTGCTAGATTACAACGCGTTCAGAACTGCCTTCCAAGAGTGGTAGCCAAGGCTCCACGTTTTAGTCGTTCCGTTCCTATTCTATAAAACGATTAAATTGGCTTCCTGTCAAGTTTCGCATTTATCTTAGAATAAGCACATTAACTTTCCGAACCCTAAAAGACAACCAACCTGCACATCATGATCTGGCTCACTTACTTGTTCGTCCGAAATGCTCAAAATATCTATACGCTCCACACATTCAGATATAATTGCTGTTCCTCGTATAAAAACTAAGATAGGGTCAAGAGTTTTCTCTATTGTATATATATCTGGCCCAGCCTAATGCGTAATGCCGAAACAATTTTAACATTCCGGACATTGATGCTGTTGACGAACCTGCTAAATTGGCCTCGATTAGGACACATGATCACGCTAAGGATTTGTGCGTCTCCAAGCTCAGTCCTCTGACGATATAGGCGCTATAGAAGTTTCATTGATTGATTGATATTGATTGTATATTGTCCTATCATGATCAACCTCATTTAATTATGGTCTTTTTATTAGTCACTTGGTGTTAAATTATGAGTTGAGCCGGACCAAGTAAAGTAGTTCACCCGTGCCCAATTAGAAAGTCAGACTGTCACATGACTGTTCAACCAATCGCCGCCTGTCCTTCAGTTGCTATCTAAACATGCTAAACGTAGAGCATATGTCAATTTCGAAAAGGTAATTTATATGACGTTATATAGCCTACTGATCATAGCTGAAAATTTTAAAAAATCTTCAAGCAATTTAAAAACACTGAAAAAGAATAAACGAGTTTTATTTCCAAGTCGTATATTGCCATGTAAACAAAGCCTACTTCACAAGGCACTGACGTTAATTGGTGTGCGAAAGTGAGGGTTTGGGGAATTCAATGCAGCACCGATTGTCTGCCCAAAGCTGGGCCGACGGCATCAACATGTGGCCAAATTTTAATAATTTTGAAAAAAAAATCATGATCTGCGGGAAACACTGGTTCATACAAAAATACCAACATTTATGTTATCCCACGAAGTCCCTTCAAATGGGGGGGGGGGGGGTTACAATATAGGTCTGCCGTACTTAGCCGATTCAAATTTATGCGCACCTCACTATGTTAAAGTTCCAAGTCGTGGAATAATAAGTAGAGCAATCAATAAGAGCTTGGCTTGAGTTTCAGCGTTGTACCAATGCCGTACTGACGATGGCAGGGAGGCCGGATCCGCGGGCACAGAAGTATGTAGGGACGCAGCCCTTGGGCGATTTGCCTGGAATGTGACACGGGGGGAGAAAGGCAAGTGTTGCGGCCTTAGAGAGTCAGTGTCGTGCGGGCCGTCGAACAGGCCGCTGTCAGAAATGGCCACTCACTGAGATTGAGACATATAACTTTTACATAAGTGTTTGATAAATAAGACAACCACGTTCTCATGGTTACCAATAATTCATGAGACGGAAACTTGTGAAATATGAATCATCAATGAAGAAGCTCGAAACTGTATTTTCGTATATATCTAGTTAGTTTACCAAGTACCATAATAAAGGGAACTAACAACTACATCATCCATTCACTATGTATGCTTAAAGAAGATTGATGCACCTATATATTTTTTCGTATACAATATACAGTGTAATATAAAAATATTGTAAGACGAATCACTTATAAGTATTAAGTATTGCAAATGTGGTTTAGTGGTATTGTAACAACTAATAAGTTATTCACTAAATTATCGAGATTCGATAAACAAATATTGAAGTTTTATTAAAGTTAACGCGCCTTACTATATCATGCATTTACTATGATCAAATAAGATTGAAACAACACTATATTTACTCGTATAAAAAATACAGTGGTATACACAACTATTGGAGAACAGTTCAATAATAATTATTGCAAGTGTGGTTTTAGTAATACTGTAACAACTAATAAATTATTCACTAAATATTCGAAATTCGATAAGCGAATATTAAAGCATCGTTTAAATAACTGTTCGCTACACTGTCATTTTGCGTATTTTACTTTTACAAAGGGGTAATTGTTTCTCCGTCTTCCATTTTAATAGGTGATGAAAATGAAGGTTCGTTTATAGGCATCTCTGGTTGATATGCCTGGTTCTTGTATACTGCTGATTTTGCTACAAATAGAGATTGGGTGGCATACTCCTCCAGATGGTCAGGAGGGACTTGTCTGGCTTTCTCTGTCAGTCGTTTATCTCCACCCAGCCAATCAGAGGTGTACCTTCCAAAGTATTGATCATCCATACAACGAACTACTTGCTCCAGTGGATGGCGACCAGAGAGAACAGCCTGTAACTTAGTCTGACACAATAGTGCTCTCTCCAAACCAATAAATGGGTAATATGCTATCAGTGCTATTCCGATAGCTAGCAAGATAATTATGATGAAACTTGCTCCAAATACCGTTAGCTGACAAATAAAGAAATGAGGTATCAAACTCATATCAGGTAAAATAAAACTAGATTAAAAAATTGTTCAATAGGCCATTATAATTTCACAGAAATAGGAAATTGCAGTGCCAAGTCATATATATATGTAATGCTATTCAATATTATTAGAGCAGACAGTTTTATAATCACAATAGTCAAATAGAAGATATCGACCAATTAAATGTGTACGTATTTGTTATCTATTGTATTAACCACGCGACTAATAAAAAAACACAAAACTAACAAACTTACCACTTCATAGTCATCAAGATAGAATGCCGTATACTGTACGTACAAGAACAATAAAAGAACGACAGCGTGGCACATGGTCAATGGCCAGGCAATGCGTGAAAGCGGCTGATAAATCTTCAAAGAAAGAAATGGTGTCGCCAGCCCTGAAACAGCATTTAGAAAGGGACATAAACGAAAGCTAGCTAATTTACCAACACTTGGGCGGGACAATTATAATGCTAGGTTTACACTAGGTTCCCGGCGGCCACGTTTCAGGCCACCGTGGAAAAAACGGGATGGACGTGGGGCAACGCAGGGCGGCGGGATTTTAAAACCAGATTTTAAAACGGTCAAAAAATTTGCCACGGCAGTCACGGTACGGATAAGAAACCTAGCAGGCCGTAGTAAAACGGGGTGAACCCAACAAAACGTGACAAAACGTGACAGTGCGTAATAAGCCATAACAGAACTTTGAGACGGTCCGTAGTGGGACTAAAAGCTTGTTTCTGGACTTTTCGGTGATTTTGATAGCGGCCATTTTGAAAATCGGTTTTTAGTCATTTATTCTCTATCGATTAAATGTTAACAGCCTGATTATGACTCGTGATAGGTCCCTGAAAAACATGATACCACTCAATGGGAGACATGAGGATATTTTAAATCACAAATCATAACTTCAAAAGTGCATAGAGTTGAAATATGTAATGTTTGTCATTTTTTCTACGCCATCTTAAATTACACAAAAAAATATTGTAATTTAGCAATTGAAAATAGTTTCAGCAGATGCCTTGACCTCTTAAATGTAGGATTAGACATCGAAATTGATATTTTAAATTGATTAGGAGGCAAGATATGTTCAAGCGCGCTCCAAAGCTGTCCGGTGTCCACGTTTCATCCGCAGAGAGTCTTGAGAGAACGTGAAAGACGTCTCAGTCCTTGATTAGAACGTGAGAACCGTGAGGAGCCCCATCAGACCGTGATGGCCCGGGAGGCAACGTAACAGCATCCGTAATAGATCGAGGGGGGGGGGGGGGATGGGCAAACGGGCCGAACCGTACTGCGCCTTTGAGACAAGACCTGACAAAAATTGCAAGAAGGCTAAAATCCCACGGTGCACTAGGTTTCGGGCAAATGTGACCGCCGTAGCCACCGGGAACATAGTGTAAACCTAGCATAAGAAAACTATAGAAACTGCCCAAGAAAATATATTTAGGCTACCGCAGCAATAGACTACAGAAGAGTGTCTCTGTGCTAAACATACCAATACCAGTAAAGAGAACCGTAGCACACTCGCTACAATTAGACGAAGTACCGAATCTCATATTTTTTCTGACTATCTGACCGACATTTCCAAATGGGTCGAAATCGTGATAAATGTAGGTTTCCGCGGTACGGCGTTTGGCATTAATAACGAAACTAACTATAGGGGGCCTAGATATCAGTTTTCATGATAGCAAAAAATGATACCATCAATTTATAATAAAACTGATCTCGCTCTCCAGTTTAAAGGGACTAACTCAGGCTAAAATCGTTAAAAAATCGGTGATTTTATTTTGGATTCTTATTTTGGACATGCAATTTCGTCTCTATATCTAGCCTAACTGGTAAATGCGCAGCACAAAAATTAAACAACTTTTGTAGTTCTAGTCTATGGACATGCTTACATCATATGGTCATAAACCAAAATAAAATCACAGATTTTTTGCTGATTTTAGCCTGGGTATGGACCTTTAAAGTGGCCCATCATTTTACAAGTAAAAGTACTACAAGCAGTTTAACCCTTTCAGTGCGAGGATCGACTTTAGATATCTGAATCTGACGTATCGATCCCCGCACTGAAAGAATTAGGAATTTATACTGGTCGTATAGGCCTACCCATAACATAGGTATTCAAATGAAGCAGAAAGCGCTAACTAAGACGTTTATGATGGTTTCAAATTGAAAAAACCGCTTTGTTGTCTTGGTTTATATACAAATATTTCAGTGTTTTAACCCTTTTAAGCCTGACTTTACATTGTCATCTTCATCCACTACAAGTCGAGAATTGCGACAGCAATTCGCGGCTTGATTATTTGATGTGGGTGAAAAATTAAAGAAAATTGACATGCATTGCTAAACCAGTTTCATGGAAATTTTCGTTCTAAAACCCCGGGTTGTAGGAAAATTAAATCTGTTTTCAGGGATGTAAAATGATGCTTTAATGCATCGTGACCAACGTTACCAGAGAGTCCGTGGTAGGACAGGTGGTAGATTACTCACATCCTGAGCCGTTGACACACGCGTAGATGATCCAAGCCACACCCACACCAAACGCAGTCCTGGCAAACACTTCAAATGCCACGTTGGCTTCTTTGCTCCACATCTCGCCTCCCTCCTGTCAATACAAATAGTAGGAGTGTTTCACTTCAAAACCACATGGTTTGAACAATCAGCTTCAATTGGCTTCATGATTAGTAAGCATGTGGTAATCATTATACAAGGCCTACAACAAGCGGAGTAAGTTGTATTTTGACGACAACGAATGAATGAATGGGGTTTTAGGCCATAATTAAAGTGTAAACTGGGACAGGAGAGCGAGATGACACTACCCTCCAGACACATGATTTGAAATTCGATCTCTGGCGGTCTGAGGCCGAGTTTCTTTGAAACCTGAATGCCAGAGCGGAGGACGAATCCGAGATCTCCGATTTTCCAAGCAGTCAAATTTAACCACTGCACCAGGGCCCGCGCCCTCGACGACAATAGGTCGGGCAATAACGGGCTGGAATACCGAGCTGATTTATTTTTTATTGAGATTACAGATACCCAGCAAGCATGGTGGTCTCACCAAGCCAAATGTCAGTCCCATTGAAACGCATGGAAACTGTCTCAATTCCACAGGCCGATTTTACTACTTTTCAACCTTCCAACCATCTAGTGACACTTTGCTAAAATATTTTTAAAAAAACTGGTCCGATATGGGGCGAGTGGCAATGTCACCACCATTCTAATTCTACAAAAATTCATACCCGCTCCCACAGAGAAAACACATCCTTTTCACCCTCTGTCCCCATGCGAGAGTATCATGAAACAGTTATATATCATATCCTACACGAAGGAAAAACGTGTGAATATAAAAAATCCAGAAACATATATAGCATAATTTGTATAAGGACTTCTATTACTAGACACGTTGTTAGATTAATTTAGGCTTATTTAGGGTGGTGAGACATTGTCGCCATTCTCGTTTATGTTCTCACACCTAATTAATTAATTTGCTCTGTTGGAAAGGCCTCAATCTGTAGGAATCGCCTACGTCATATCGCTTTCCCCTGTAACAGATACGTATGTTTGCGGCACCAGCCGAGTGTGTGCAAACAAAATATGTTACATCACGGCAATAGAAAATACCTTTGTATTCACTAATTAACACGACAAATCACACTGAAAGTTTCAAGTACACTGTCAGGATCATATTGTCAACTACATTATAGCGTTTGTAGACCGCTCTTTGTTAGTATTTGCCTACAATCATGCAATCAATTTTCGCAAAGCAAAAATATAGAATCCCTGGGGGGGACTCAACTATATGCAATTGCCTATAAATATAATGATTTTTTTTTAAATGCATTGATCATATTGATAACATCGACCATACTTTTGTATTAACAATGTCTTTTAAAATTTAAAAGAAATATGTATATAACAATAAAATAGTAATATATTATAGCTATTATAATAATAATTGTTACATCAAATTTTACCTCATTTAAAGCAGTTTAACAAAATTGAATTTATCCATGAATTTATGACAAAATATGAATAATTTGGATTACTCACCTGGAATTGGCCATACGTACTATACGTGGGTATTATAACACATGCCAGGCCTAGTATCCAACCACATACTGCCACCCACTGCAAACTAAGTGCTATTAAGATATGACGACAAAATACTAAAAAATGTTTCACTTGACCACTTCAACAGGCCTACATCATTTAATATGTGAATAAATCATAAATTTGAGGTAAGCCCATACTCAATGAACAAATACGTAGTGGCATATTGTTTTCAGATCTACCGCTTCTTCTCCAGCACCATCAGCAACTCCATTACAGCATTAACCCTTAAACCGCTGAAATATTTTTTTTGTATAAATCATGGGAACCAAAGGGTTTTCTGAATTTGAAACCGTCCTAAATGACTTTATCAGTTCTTTCTGCTTTATTTGAATACCTGTATTATGGGTCTACGGCCATTACAAATATTTTAATGATTGCAGTGTGGGGATCGACTATAGACGCCAAAATGTGACGTCTACAGACGTCAGATTCTGACGTCTAAAATCGATCCTCGCGCTGCAAGGGTTAAGATGCATGGCAATCCGAGAATATGCTATAACTCAGTGATGTCATAGTTAATATGTAATATTTACCCAGCGAAGTTTGACTCTTCCTTTGGAGAGCAGCATACCCAGGAGTAAACCTACACAGTAAGAGCCGGCACGACACCACGGCTTCATATACATGTCTAGAAACCAGTTCAAAATAATAATGCCGTCCCGTGAAAACCTACAAAAACATTTGTTCAGTAATACATATTTTTATTTTACCAAAGAAGACACTAAACTTTAAAATCCAGTGTTTCATTGCTTGTTAAAACTAATATGTTCAGAGAAAATTGAGTTCTATAATTCTAAATCAATATTCCAACGTCCTAGAGGTTGGTAATAATATAATGAGTAAGTGACGTTTTTATGATTTACCCACTAGTATTTTAAATGTCGTTTCTTGCTATTATGATATATGAAACAGGATTAATTATATCAGATGTCATATCAAAAAATATATTTTCAGTTATGTGTAATATTTCTTGAACTAAATAAATGTATTTTTTTTACAATAATTTAAACTGTAATTCGCATTATATTTAATACAAAAAAACGAATCCGCATTATCATTATGATACACACAGATTGAGTATGAGAATATTGATTTCCACTGCTTTCTGGACATCATAGCAATTTCGCTACAGTAAAAAGCCCGAAGCCCTTATCAAATGACCTCAAGGATTCCTTATAGTGCGCATTAACATAGACAACATAGCACACTCCAGAAATTTGAACAGTTATGAACAACAACTGCGATGACAAACATCCGAAACAAGTATGTAGGATCCCTGCTTCACTTGTTTACTGTGGCAGTCGTCCCCGCTCTCCCGGACGCAGTGAGACAGGAGATGACTGCCTCGTTTTGGTACTTCAGTGACGTGTGCATGGGGCCGAATCCCATGCGGTCATAGCATTCTTCCCGCACTTATGATATAACTCTCAGGACTGCGGACGTGCCGCCGATCGCCCGCTCGGAGTTTGACCAAGTCGTGCGCGGGATTGTGCATTGCTGTTATTCGATGTCTAGACCAATAAACATGATAATCTGAAGAGAAGTTTTGTGAGTTAATCAGAACCGTCGATCCGACGGGGAAAGATGAAGTGTTCGATATGTTGGTGAGTGTTAGGTGGCTTCTGCCGTTCACCCCTCGACGAGTCAACACACTACTCCCACACTGGTGACCACCTCACGCTCCCACACTGGTGACCCTGACGACTGATAGAGAACGCAACAGTCTTTTCACCAAGCATCAAGTTGAAAACCGCTGTTTTCAAGGATAGTTTTTATTAAAATATCAAGGGATTTTTTTTGAAAAAAATCATGAGCATTTTTTTTGCCAAGGTACGTGAAAGCTGTAGGTCACACTAATATGCCAGTTTAAGCTAGCTAGAAAGAGTTATCAGAGGAGAGGTACGTTTTTTACGGCGAAAACGGCGTAATTTTCATATTTTTTGACAGAATTCCACGTGTTTGGCGCCTTTTCAAGATGGCGACCATATCGGTTTTTCTAGAAGAACCGTAAAAAAAAAATTCTCATAGACCTAGTCTATATCCTTTTAAAGTAAGAGTTATTAAAATGCTTTCATCCAATTAATGCCACTGTAGGCAAGTAGGAAGTGGGTGTTTTCGAAAACTCCTTTTTTTATCGTTGATCGCCATAATTGGGTGACTCGATTTTAAAGTCCATAGACAAAGTCTCGTCATTTTTCGATTTTTCAGCAGAAAATCAACCAAAAATAATAAAAAAAATATCGCTTCGACTCAGATAACCTTTAATAGGATCAGGGCCAAATAAAATTGTTCGCCTAAAATGAATGTGAATAAACGGTCCTAGTTGGTCTGTAAAATATATTTCCAGGACCGTAGGTCAATGTTTTATCATTATAACAATATGTTATTTCAGAGAATGCTGATTGTCATAAATGTATTTGGTAAGTGAGCGCCATATTGGATGCTGGTTCCCCTTGCTTAGCTGATCGCCCGCCGTGGGCAAAAACGTGTCCCGCCATAACCGGTATGCACCTGGACAGTGGACCTGCGTCGCCTCATCGCATTAGCATAAATTAGGCCGCCATTTTGATTTGGTGGAGCAGACTATTCACGTGTTCAGATTATACACGGTCTGGTCTCAAATAATTTTTTTTGCATACATATAAATTTTCTTTTTCAAAACTGTTAAAAAGGAAAAGAGATGTAAATAAGCAGTTTCGGAAGGGAAATTATAGTACAAGTTGTGCGAGATTTTGATAAAGTAATAGTATAATTTTTTCACGTCGAAATGCCCCCTGGGGCGTTGCTCTAGCCTACTCTTAGCGCCTTATTTGGGCACAGAGTAGATCATGAATATGCTAATGTGAGGCGAGATGCGGCTGCTGTTCATTTTTGTACGTACACCCCGATACAGGCCCGCTGGCCCAAGCATACAGCAACGAGCTGCCTGCTGCACATGTTAGCAGTAACCGATCATAAGCCATACACACACCCGCCACAAACCGAATAAATGCAACCGCTACGACGACAACTGACTTATACGTCAGTCAACGAAACGAAGCGAGCGATTGATTCGGACGTTATTAAGAATGACTCGGTGATGAACGTACCATATAAAAAAATGGAATGTTCACCGCAGAAATCATTTTTCAGCGAAATGATATACTGTATCATCAATCCGCATAGACTACTGTCAGTCATGTTTTAAAATATTATTCTAAAAATAAATGTAGCTGTTTTTTATCGCAGTCACATTTAGCCTATCAGTCTGAGAACGAAATTTTCTCATGATAGTCGATTTCTGTAGATCAAAACTGATATAAATAACGAAATATTCGACTTGACAGTTGCGCTATAGCGAAACATTGTCAATATTTGCATGTGTTTTTCGACTTGTGTGATTTTTTTTCTTTTTCACCCAGGTCGATTTACTATATACTATTATCATAGCTTAGCATAGCATGTAGTAATTATTTCTGGCATTTTATGTACAATTTTGACCTACAGTTTTCACTAAACAATTATATATGTGTGTGAATAAGTGAAAAGAAATTATGTACAATCTCAGTGACGAATATTCAAACATCTCAGCAACCCCTGTATCTCGCAACATGCGACATAGCATGGACAATATCTACAGCATACATTTCTAAGATTCAACATATACAGACATTTTTCATCAGGTCTAGACGGCAATGTACAACTAACCCGCGCACGACACGTCACAAATAGTTGCTATGTGTTAATATGACATACCATTTTAACACCGTTTGAGATAGGCATAGAGCCAATAGGCCCGCAATCTCAAACGTTTCACTAGTTAAATAATTTTACAAACATTTCACAATGTCGACACAACACGATAGTGAAGGTTTCATGTCTACGCCTCTGGAAGGTGAGGGTGCTCGCCGAAAAGATAACTACTATCAGGACAGCGAGGAGAACGAAGTGCGCTTCCGCGAGGCCGACGACAAGTACCAACGACTCGAAGAAGATTTTGCTCGAATTGCTCGAAATAGACGCACGAGACATCACTCTAGGAGCGATTCGTCTAAGAGTCCTTCACCACGCAGAAGACAGCCTCCGAGACGTTCAACGAACTTGCCTAAGTTCAAGATAGCAACATTTTACGCTACGGACGTTGAACTTTGTTTTAACCAGATTGCAACTCAGTTCGATCTTTATCAGATCCACGACGATGACGAGCGATATAGTTTAACCTGCGCAGCACTCTCAGGCGAGGTCGCATCAGACGTGAGGGACGTTTTACTTTAGCCTTTCAGGTCGCATAAATATGAAAGCATGAAAACCATTTTGATCGAGCTACGTGGTTTGACAACACCCAAACGAGTCAATAAAATGAAGCAACGAGCATTGCGTAGATATTTAGGAATGGTAAATTATTACCACTGTTTCATACCGCAATGCGCAGCGAAGTTGACACCACTGAATAATTTATTGACAGCTGCCAACGAAGGCCATACAAGACTGTCACCGAAGTCAAATTTCGATTTGATGTGGGACCAAATGCAGAGTCAGCATTTTCCGAGTCCAAACAAATATTGGCAAACGCTACCCTTCTGGTACACCCAGACTCTATGGCTCAGATAAACATCACGTGTGACGCTAGTGATGTCGCCGTAGGTGGCGTTTTGCAGCAGTATTTGAATGGTATGTGGCAGCCACTTTCGTTTTTCAGCAAGAAGCTGAATCCAGCGGAGACACGCTATAGCGCGTTCGACCGTGAGCTTTTGGCAGTATATGCCACCATTAAACATTTAAGACATAATTTAGAAGGACGCAATTTTTTTGTAAACACCGATCATAAACCTTTGACATTTGTAATGTCATCTGTCACCGAACGCGCGTCCCTACGCCAAACACGACATTTAGCTTTCATAGCTGAATTTACAACCGACATTAGCTATGTTAAAGGTGAGACAAATTTCGTCGTAGATGCGCTGTCACGACCATCAGTGTCCGTGATAGATGATGGACCAGTGATAAACTATAAGGAGTTAAGTATCGACCAAGCTAAGGACGCGGAATTCACGAGATTGAGACACTCGACTACATCCACTATGAATTTCAAATTACTTAAATCATTCGATAATCAACTGATCTGGTGTGATGTGTCCACGGGACATAACCGGCCGTACCTCACCGCGAAATTTCGCAGAAAAGTTTTTTCAAACTTACACGGTTTAGGCCACCCATCTCATAGAGCTACAAAACCTTTGATTAACACACGATTTGTTTGGCATGGCATTAATATTGACATTGCTAGATGGTGTCGTTCCTGTAAAGGTTGTCAGACTGCCAAAGTTTCACGTCACAACACACCAGTTTTCGGAAAGTTCACCGAACCTACCGAGCGATTTGATCATGTCCACATCGATATAGTCGGACCTTTACCCTACGCTAATGGCTTTAGATATCTACTGACTTGCGTCGATCGTTTTACACGTTGGCCGGAAGCCATACCTATTGTAGATATTCGGGCCGAAACGGTCGCCGATGCCTTCTTCAGCGGGTGGATAGCACGTTATGGTACTCCCGCCACTATCACCACAAATAGGGGCGCTCAGTTCGAGTCCAAATTGTGGGATAATTTATGTAACCAATTCGGGATAATACGGAATCGTACCACGAGTCATCACCCCCAGTCGAATGGCATGGTCGAACGTTTCCACCGCCAATTGAAAGCTGCCATTATGGCGCACGAATCACCGAACCCATGGACTATTACTCTACCCGCTCTACTTTTAGGAGTTCGTTCCGCAGTTAAGGAGAGACTAGGCAGGTCGGCTGCCGAGATGATATACGGGACAACACTTAGATTCCCAGGAGAGTTTAGGCAACTGTACACCGTCGACCCTAACACAGATTTGGAGAATTACTCAGACAAGCTACGCATAGCCATGTCGCGTCTCCGTTTATGTCCGCCACGTGACACACAGCAGACTAACATTTTCCAATAGGAAATAGAAACATGCACACATGTATTCTTGCGCTGAATCGCAATTGCGTCGCCTCTGACCGCCCCTTACGACGGCCCATATAAGGTTGTCGCGAGAGTGGCAGAGTCATGAAAATCCTGATGAAAGGCAAGGTAGAAACGGTCTCCTTAGATCGAGTTAAACCCGCACATCTCGAGTGCGAGCCTACGACAGGTCCGAACAAACAGCGTACTACGCCAAACAAAAAACAGAGCTCAAAGACTACCAGGATCTCTAGTGGGAATCCACAGGACCCACCTAGACCTAGTAGTGCGAACACTCAGACGTCCAGCAGGACGAGTGTTAAAAAGACACAGTCGACGGCAGTCAGAAGCAGTACCAAATTGGCCACTGTCCCACAGCAACTAGATGATAAAGTTAAATTGCCTAACAAAGGCAAAGCTTATGTAGCGCCGCATTCGCGAGCCCCCGCCGTATCCCGCGCTAACGGGAACGGCGGCGGTTTGCGAACGTATTCACGCATATCTTTACATCTACAGGGTAAAAGCCCTGGTGCAGCTGACGCCGTAATCGACTCGAATACATGAAATCGTTCGAATATCGTTAATCGCGACAAAATTTCGACAGACGCAACTGTGAGAAAAACTAGAGTCGGACGAACAATCCAGACTCCGGCCCGGTTCGTGCAGATGGTCCACACCATAGTGGTGCCTAACGACATCTATGGCGAGCCCAACCGCATGTATCGTAATAATAATCACTTTGAATTGTAAATGCGCCAGGCCTGGCAACATTGTTTAGAATATGTAAATTGTAATTACATTATTGAGCAAGATATTTGCTAACTTATAATGGAAATGTTAATCAAATGAATAGGTTGGTCGCAGCTAGCAGCATATGTAATTTATCGGACAATTGGTGTTCCGAGGATAGGCCAATTGGTGTTACAAGGATAGGACAATTGGTGTTACGAGGATGGGACAATATTTTTAATTACGGACGCTGTATTAACGACAACCACCCATGCTGTATTAACGACAACCACCCACACTGTATTAACAATAACCACCCACGCTGTATTTTTTCACACCTTAGTTATAAGAGGTTACGTTGTATACAACCCCCGCTACCTGCACGACGCAGTCTCCTACACGTCAGTTGGGTTCCTACGTTGTCACTAACCCGGGGGTAATGTAGGATCCCTGCTTCGCTTGTTTACTGTGGCAGTCGTCCCCTAATCCCATGCGTTCGTAGCATTCTTCCCGCACTTATGATATAACTCTCAGCGACTGCGGACGTGCCGCCGATCGCCCGCTCGGAGTTTGACTAAGACGTGTCGTGCGCGGGTTTGTGCATTGCTGTTATTCGATATCTAGACCAATAAACATGATAATCTGAAGAGAAGTTTTGTGAGTTAATCAGAACCGTCGATTCTACGGGGAAAGATGAAGTTTACGATATGTTGGTGAGTGTTAGGTGGCTTCTGCCGTTCACCCTTCGACGAGTCAACACACTACTCCCACACTGGTGACCACCTCACGCTCCCACAAGTACGCCTGAGTCTGGAGCCACAACCGGTCAGAAAATGAAATGAATCGGGCTTTAGGCCACCTTTGTGCACATATAGGCTAAACTGGGCCAGGAGAACCTCCTGAGGATGGTGAGATGATTGAGATGACACTGTCCTCCAGACACAGGATTCGAAATTCGTGCCCTGGCGGTCTGACGCCGAGCACGCTACCTCTCGGTCACGGAGGCTCCCCACAATACTGACTTTCACACGTGGATGGGGAAGAAACACTTTTTGTTTCTTTCAAACCGCCGAGACCGGGAGCCGAACCCCGAGCTCTGGCGTGAAAGGCACAACCGGTCAGAATGAGCCATAGAAGCCGGCCTGCACACAGTGTAGCTGAGTGATGCGTTAGAGTAAAACATATTTTTATTAACAATTGAAGCAATACTGGTGTAATCGATACTTCTCTTGTGATGAAAAAGTAAAAATAATTGTTGCCTGACATGTAAACAAAGTGATATGGTATTGCTGTACAAAAATCATTATACATTAAATCATTGATATACAGAATCAAGAATAGTTATGGCATTATTATATACAATCCATAACAAATTATTCAGCAGGCTGAATCGGTTGGTGGCGATAACATATTCTTGTGTAGTCTGATTTAATGTAAAGTTGTTTATGGCATATTACTGATGCCATACAAAAGAACATGAACAGTAAATTCATAATTATTACGCAGAAAAAAATCACATAAATGCGCCTTGGAGCAATGTATAGTGGGCATTCGAGAAAAAAATGAGACGATGTCTCTGGTAGACCACATTCACAGTTGTTATTGTCTATGATATTCATATGAGATAAATGTTGTCGCAATTCGCTGCATCTCATCCGTAAGCGTGCCATTATTATATTAAGCTGTCGGTTTCCAAGATAATAATATGGGTTACATGTTGGTGTATGTTTTGTTACCCCTTTAACCGCCAAATTATTCAATTTAAATTTTCACCCACTTAAAGTTGTGTCTCGCTGACGCGATCCACAACTTCAAGTGAGTGAAAATTATTCAGATTTGACAAAATGGAGGTCAAATATTTTCAAATCTTGTCACTGTCGTACTTAATGTGCTAATAAAAAATGAAAACACGAATATATGCGGCACCGGTGGTTAAAGGGTTAAGTGCGTTTTCAGTTTTTCAAGATGTATCATATTTTCTTCCAGATTGTTCCAGAATAAAGTCATGGAGGATAAGAATGAATTTCTGTATATTTCCGTTCTGAAAGTAGGGCATGATAAATTTGAGCGGTTTCTCAGGGGATAACGGGATTGTACTCTGTTTTCTACAGTTTCTGGAATGTGTGGAAAAAGATAAGATGGTGCACTATAGTGTATTATATCGGAATATAAAATAGTCATGCGATTTTGTCTTCTGTCGCTTAATCTTTGTCATGACAGCTCTTCGTATATCGCGTCGGATGAGGTTCAGCAAATTGCTCAACTAACAATCTTTCCGGCTTGCTTCTGTATAGGTTTTAGGTTTTCCAGAGACGTATTATAAAATAAAATATCAGCATATTCCAGAATACTATGGACATACGAAAAAGACATTTTTTCTAGTGATTTTCTGTTTGTGGGACACACTGTTGAAAATATCCAAGCGTTTACTTGACATCTCACATAAATAATCGATATGGCTGTTCCTGCTGAGATTAGATTGAATAATGACCCTTAAATGTTTATATTCAGATACATTATCTAAATCATGATTATTAAAAATAGGTTTATCATCTGTGTCACCTTGATATCTAACAAACATACATTTTGTTTTTTCGACACTAAATTTGATTAACCATTGGTCTGCCCACGTTTTCATTATACCCAAGTCACTGTTAAGGATAGTTTTTGTTAGTTTCGTCGCTGTTATGAAATGTGCATTAAGTTGTCGTCTGCGAATAAACTAAGGCGACTCTGTAAATCATCTTTCGTGTCGTTTATATATACTAAAAACATCATAGGGCCTAAGACTGACCCCTGAGGAACGCCGGCGTTTATGTTGCGCCAGTCTGAGGTACATCCCTGCAAAATTACGCGCCGAGTTCGATGATTCAGATAACTCTCAAACCACCGCAACAAAGTACCGTCTATTTTAGTTTAAAAAGTAAGTGTTGTAATTGATCACAGAATTGAACCAGGCTGTTAGGCGGTTTATAGAGACGCATGTAATCAACTTATTGTGATTTATAGTTAATTCTACACATACCATTTCCTGGTTCGGCAACTCAAATTCACGTGTACGCTGTGCAACAATGTGCTCCGAAACATATAGTCCAACACCACCCCAGCCGTCCGCTCTATCCTTTCTAAAGATCGGTAAATAACCTTCTAGTTTTAAATCACATTTAGAATTTTCGGTCAAGAAAGTTTTGCATATAAGGTTATGAGTAAATAACCCTTTGAGACATCCGCTGTTATGCGTGATGCTGTTATGAGTGATGCGTTACCTAGCAAACCTAAAAGTTTAAACACTACGCCCAACATTCAACGTACTTTGTTTAATGTTGAGTGTGGTATTTGCTGTTTCAGTACTTACATGTCATTTCCTATGACTACGGTGACTATCACATGTACCACGTAGATAACTGCCAGGATAACGTAACCAACCCAAGGCTTCCTGTAACAAGAGGATTTATGGTATTGGTCCTCCGTATAATTAATATATATGCTAATCAAAAATACAATTAACACAAGCTCAGTGTGATTTAGAATAAATGAATCTGATTATGGCTACGACAAAACATGTCTTTCAATAATCAAATGAAATAATTCTTAACTGTCAAATTGTACATTAAGCCTAATCTATCAAAAAATGTGGAAAATGAGAATATATATCAGCTTTAGTTGCTCAACGAACCAGCTTTTCACAACATTGACTGAATTATATCACAAATTATAAACATGTGAGCTATTTTATTAATCTAAATTAAGAAATTGCTTCCACCATGCCCGCCACAAATGAATGAAGCATTCCATGGCGAATTGCAGCACTTGCAACATTAAAAGTGCAAAATATACCAAGGCGAAAGTGAGCGCGATTAGGCAAGCGACGAGTGACGCGACGACAGAAAATCGCGTGACTGTTCACACACGAACGCGACGACCAACGCGACAAGTGAGGCGCGACAACCGACGCGACATGCTACAAAGATGCAACAGTTTTGAAAATCATCGCGACGTCGCGCGGGAAATCGCGTTGGTCTGCTTTGCACTTTAGTGGGCTAAGACAGATCAACGTGGTACCGTATGTCAAATATCACAATGTCGCAATTGTATATATAATTATATGCATGGTATATTTTACTTACCACAAATAAGGGAAAATGACCAATGCCGCTATTATATGTAGTTGCATTAAAACTCCAGCATAGAAACTCCACGCAAAGCACTGAATGAAAAATGATTAAATAATAAAAACGTAAGTATGTATCACTGGACAGGCCAACTTTCATATAATAGTCAGTATATTACTCATTTACTTACTTGCTTACTATGTATATACCGCGGGGATATACCTAATAACTGAATGTTATGCATAAGCTTGAGGCAGGAAAAAATATATAAACTGTCGTCACTGATGTACAATTTATTGTAAGTAATCTATTATATGAAAATCATCATACATGTATGATACCACCTAGGTTCTCTTCATCAGGGTTCGTATTATCGTACAAGTTACGATATATCGCATATAAATGATTGGTCGAGATGACCATCTCGACCAATCCGCAGCCTATATATACGATATATCGTAACTTGTACGACAATACGAACCCAGTATTTCTTCTCGTTCCCCACCAGCAATGACGTAGCCTACTGCTTCAATTCTCAACTCAATGTGAATTAAATTGACCAGTTGCCAATGTTGTTTGAATACTGGGCCATCATCGCAGATGCTGGCCCAGAATTTACCCGGCACTGTGTCACGTACCTGATGATCTGACGATAGATTGTGCATCAGAAAAAGATTGCGGTACCTGAATTGGCGAAGAGACAAGATACTGCCATTAGAAAACACTTCAAACAGGTCATACCATAAATGGATGGTATCTGTCAAATGATTTATTTGTCGACCCTGTTGAGGTTTAAACAATTATACATACATTTTCGATAGATATATATTTTATCAAATTAATAATACAGTCAAACTTGACGGAAATAAAAAAAACGAAATTCAATGTTAAATATTTGCTCAGCTCCGAAGTAAAATTCAACCTACCAAGTATCTTTACAATTTTCAACATCAGCGATTTCTTCAAGAACGAATGGTCCATTTGGAAACATGTATAGATAAAGACCAACAACCAATATCATGACAACCAGGTGTAATGTTACCAAACTGTAAAAGATACAATAAATATGTTTGAGCAAATGGATAAGACTATTTAGGGATTATTTTACACCTTTTTTTTCACATTTAGAGTAAGTGTGGCTTCTACGGGCGCCCTTTTTATCGTACCACCAAGCATATGAAACAATTATTTATCATTGTTTTGATGTTAGCTTAGCGTTGCAGATCGATGACCAACATTAACACGACTGAGGACCAACATCTCGATTCGGTTGGATATTTTTGCACAACAATAAATTGATCAAAATTTGCTCAAATGTCCAGATTTCAATTTGAAGATAAAGCATAAGTAAGAGGTCCAATTTTAAGCTGTTCAATTTGAAATTGGCAATTGCGTGAAAGATACCTTGTTCTGGGGGGGGGGGGGGGGGCTGTAAAAAAATATATTTGTAGCTTACTTATACCATCTATGAATAAAATAATGCGTTGCCAGACCTCTTGACAGTCTCTTACCACACTTTTTCCATCGCTTAATTGTCCACAAAACATTCAAACAACCACTGCAAAACAAGTGTACTCTGAAGTAATGTTAAATCGTTAAGCTAGAATACACACGACAAAAATTTGCAAAGTATCTCTATTGTAAAACGATTAAAAAAATTTCAAGCAAACCCCCACTGATTTTCAGATTTTAAGTCCTATGGAAAAGTTTGTTAGCATGTATCTTTAATTGTATATCTACTGCAAGAACACTTGTACCTACCTGACTACAAGAAAACTGTCCACATGAAACATGAAATTAAGGATGATCTGAAACCAAAACTCTTTCGGATACACTTGCAGTTGTCTCACTAAATTTGCTGTAAACAAACATGTATATTAGCCAGAATTATAATTTATAAACATGTTTACTTGCCTGAAAAATATACGAGAATGACTCATAAAGATCGAATAAATATACCATTTAAAAATAAGGGTTCAAAAAATTGCTGAATGATTCAGAAAGAATATAAAACAGTAAGCCTCTGCAATAATGTAGGACATTCAGCCATCTCTGTTGCCGTATGATTAAATTAAAATTTAGTAAACAACTAATTAGTTACAAAACGATTACCTTTACAGCATGGGGAGCGACTTTAGATGTCAGAATCTGACGTCTGTAAACGTCAGATTCTGACGTCTGTAGAGTCAAATTCTGACGTTTGTAGACGTCAGATTCTGACGTCTAAAGTTGATTCCCGCACTGAAAGAGTAAAAATATATATTATGGTCGTACACCCAGAAAACAGGTATTCAAACGAATCAGAAAGAGCTGACTAAGACATTTACAAATTGAAAAAACCCTTTGGTCTCCATGTTTATATAAAACTATTTCCGCGTTGTGATGAATAAATAGAATACCTACCTGCCATTGTGATACATATAACCCAGGATTGACCGTATGTCAGCCAGGCGAATGAGAGGACCCGTACACCATGGATCACAGCGTACTCGTCCTTCACCGCCCGGGTGCTGAATATACGAGCAACGTTAGAATAAAACGAGAATCCAACAAAAGCGACTTCTGCTCTCTCTATGAAACCTATAATAATGAGAGCAAACATTTCTATTGTATACCATTCAATGACATTCATGTAAGATATATTTGTGACCATCCTATCGATTTGAACTCTGAAGAGATGAACATCCATATATATGTGTTATTACATCTCACGTTTATATTTGTGCTGAACAAATTAAAGGCTATTTTTTTCGTATTTTGTATGTGATATTTTAAGGCATGGTATATAAATGTTCAAATTAGTTTTTTTACGATTTGAAATGTTGGTTATTACTTTTCATAACATATACAATATGTTTATTAACTGTGTCTCGTAAATTTGTTGTGATTATTTCTATTATAACAATATTATGTCACAATATCATAATTAAGCCGCACTCTGAAGCACTGGTCAGTAGACAAAACAAGCATGGTGGTAGACTACTCATTTTGAAGATTGAAGACTCTACTCATTGTCCACGGCTGCTCACCAGCAAACATGAGGCGTTGACCCAATGTTGGGTTGATGTTGGGTCAACGTTGTAGTGGCCCAACATCAACCCAACATTGGGTCAACGTCTCTTGTTTGCTGGGTAGGGATGGAGCCTAGGATAGGTAATTATATTATCTTTTCCCTTACAATATATACACCTCACTGAACAAGTGTAAACATTATTCTAGCCTCAACCGCCGTCATTCAGATGTTACTTAAATTAGAGAGTAGAATACCACACTCGGGCCCAGTAGGACCAGGGCGTTATTAACGACTTGTAAGATCAGATAGATAGAACATTTATTGTAATCCTACTTGGTTTTTCAGTGATGATTGCAATACTTTCTGCTGCTTTAATTTGATTTTCCTGCAGCTCTGGGTGTCTCCATTGATCCAGCAATTGACGGAGAGCCGTACCATACTGCTTCTCTTTCCTGGACGAGCGAAAGAATCCGTCATAAATGGTGGCACATACACAGATGCCTAAGAGGATGCAGAGCGTTACCCTATCAACATAAACGGGGTGCCATCAGTAACTCATGAATCCTTTGAACATATGTTTTTATTACAAAAGTGAGATGTAATATTACATTTGATTGGATATTGAGCATAATAGCTGGAGTCCCAGTAAACACAACATATTTTACTCACTTTGGAACTTAGTGTGAAACGATTGCGACATCGCAATCGTTTCACACTAAGTTCCAAAGTGAGTAAAATTTAACCACTTTCTATATGAATCTTGGAACCATGAATAACATATTCTCTACAAAGTATTTGTATAACATTTGTACAATGTTGAACGAACGTCGAAGACGTTAGGCCAACGCTGTGCAAATGTTATACAAAAGTTTTGTTTGCTGGGGTATTACTCACACGGCGGCTTTGAAGTAAGGATCGGATGACTGATCCAGATGGTTTCCACAGAACATTGACGACACATCCATTCTCAGTGTCTCCGTCAGAAACAGTTGGAACATCGCATTGTCTGTTGCAACAACAAACACATATATGATATAATTTCATTTCCTTGCCTAAGATGTATTTAGACTTTGAAACTGATGCTCTCACATCATGTCAATATTAACCAGAATAAGCCATCAAGTTTCAGGGATGTCCAAATAAATACATAGTGTAGACAAATAATGGGATGTTGTAGTACAATTACAACAACATACTCGTGGGCATAGCTGTCACGTCGCAAAATTAAGCATCAAAGTAAAATAAATGCGAGTTGCGACAGTTTGGATATCCCTCAGCTTGGGGAAATCATAGCGTAGATAATGCCAATCTTCTCATGAAACAAGTTAAAACATGCTTGATTTAAAATTGACTGGTTAAACAACGTACGAAATTCTATAAAATTGCAAAAATTGGGACAGCGCATAATATGTCAACGATGTAGGGCCTATATCAAACACTATTGGTGACAAAATTCACTATTTAATTAGTTGTTCATCTTTCGCTACACAGATAAATTGTATGTTTCGCTTACCAAAACCAAGTTACGCGACACTAAATTTGATTGACTCTTAGACGAAGACAAATTTACATATTATTTTATCAGCAAAATTAATATTGCGTGTCGGACGTTAATTGTCCGTCTTCTTGGGCTATATGTTCAAGGCTCTGTTTGTCCTTCCGAAATTCAGCACGGTTGCAGTCACTGATACTCTTTGGAGCTGATGAACTTGAAGGTCAAATTGTTTCAATTGGTCTGTATTATTTAGTATTATTTTGTAATGTATATTTTGTCTATGTGTAGGGTTTTCCAGGCACACATGATATATATTATATTATATGCGCAGCCTGATCCATTGATGACCGTGACAATAATCAACTTCTGCTATCATATGACATGGCATTTGGTTAATTTTAGATTTTAGAAATATCAGTAATGAAACATAATCTTAAAAATTATCTCACTTGCAGCTTTCACCCCAAACAAAGATTAGTATGAGCCTACTTAACGCGATTTTCTATAGATTCTCGGGAAATTATCGATCCAATTGAACGCATACGCTGTGCTAGCTAAGTTACTCTCTAATTATCTATTTATGTGACTATGGGGTTACTATCAGGCCTACCCTCTGTTATGTACTTGGTAACATCCTCGTTATTACAGGTATCAGGAACACACAGCCCTATCACTATCTCTATTCCCAGCTCCTACAAAAACAGACATTTAAAATAGTGTTATAATAACATTATCGATAATACGGTAATCAAGAAACTGATCAGCCACTGTACTCAAGGGCAAAATGACGCTTGTGTCGTACTCTATCTGTAGCAAATCATTCATCTTACTTTTAGATCACATGATGAAATCATTGAGCCCTTCTATCAGTCCGTTGTTATATAAGTTAAGGTAGATTTCGACGATGGGATAATGAAATCACGAGTTTATCATAGGTTGATATCATCTAAAACACTTTATCAACTTACGAATTATATTTCTTAAAATAAATTCAAAACTTTAGTCCATGATTTACATAAGTCATTTAGTGGAACAAAAAAATTCACCTGAAGAGGACCACCAACCGCACTTTGTAGTCCCATCTGGCAATATTCACCTGCAAACCTTCTGAGTTCTGTTGGTTGCCCTGGATCCATGTATGTACGGTTATAGTAAGTGTAGTTGACGTGTACATCTTTAGTACATAACTCGTAACTACCAAACCATTTAAGCGAACCATCTAAAAGGGCGGCGGTCGGTTTCCCCATTGCATCCACAACTACAAGACAAAATCAAATAATTGATTAAAAACGTCACAGATAATGATATTCACATAGATATCCTCATAGGTCATGAGGTGATTATAAAAGGTATAAAGTAGACTAATAAGAATAAAAGCGGTGGATGAGCTTTTACATTACACGCTGCGTGATATGAAAACCAATACAGTGACTGTTACAAATATTATGAACATACTCCTGTACCGTTACACTGCTAAGACTTACTGAGAGTAGACCACTCGTGTTCTTCTAGTTCATAGTCAGGGACGTTATAATCACAGACAGGACTGGCTGATGTGTCAGGATCATCACAGTATGATTGGTGGGAATTACGTAAAAAACCGTCACTGATTGGTTCAGCTAAACTAGAATAATCCCTTCTACAGCCTTCATAGCCACCAACCTACAACACACACAAGTAAAGTAAAACCTGACCCTCAAAGACACAACAGCTAAACTAGAGTTATCTTTTCTACAACCTTCATAACCACCAATCTACAACACACAAAAGTACAGAAAAACCCGACCCTTACGGATATAGCTTAACTACAGTAATCCCTTATACAGCCTTCATAACCACCAACCTACAACACACACAAGTACAGTAAAAACTAACCCTTAAAGACACAACAAATAAACGAGAGTAATCTCTTCTACAACCTTCTTAACCACCAACCTACAACACACACAAGTACGGTGAAACCCGACCCTTATGGATATAGCTAAACTAGAGTAATCCCTTCTACAACCTTTATAACCACAAACCTACAACACACACAAGTACAGTAAAACCCGACCCTTATGGATACAGCTAAACTAGAGTAATCCTTTCTACAGCCTTCATAGCCACCAACCTACAACACACACAAGTACAGTAAACACCGACCCTTATGGATACAGCTAAACTAGAGTAATCCTTTCTACAGCCTTCATAGCCACAAACCTACAACACACACAAGTACAGTAAAACCTGACCCTCATAGACACAACAGCTAAAGTAGAGTAATCTCTTCTACAACCTTCATAGCCACCAACCTACAACACACACAAGTACAGCAAAACCCGACCCTTATGGATACAGCTAAACTAGAGTAATCCTTTCTACAGCCTTCATAGCCACAAACCTACAACACACACAAGTACAGTAAACCCCGACCCTTATGGATACAGCTAAACTAGAGTAATCCTTTCTACAGCCTTCATAGCCACAAACCTACAACACACACAAGTACAGTAAAACCTGACCCTCATAGACACAACAGCTAAAGTAGAGTAATCTCTTCTACAACCTTCATAGCCACCAACCTACAACACACACAAGTACAGCAAAACCCGACCCTTATGGATACAGCTAAACTAGAGTAATTCTTTCTACAGCCTTCATAGCCACAAACCTACAGCACACACAAGTACAGTAAAACCTGACCCTCATAGACACAACAGCTAAAGTAGAGTAATCTCTTCTACAACCTTCATAGCCACCAACCTACAACACACACAAGTACAGCAAAACCCGACCCTTATGGATACAGCTAAACTAGAGGTAAAATAATTCTTCTACAGCCTTTATAACCACCAACCTACAACACACACAAGTACAGTAAACCCCGACCCTTAGGCCTATGGATACAGCTAAACTAGAGTAATTCCTTCTACAGCCTTTATAACAACCAACCAACAACACACACACGTACAGTAAAACCCGGCCCTTATGGATACAGCTAAACTAGAGGTAAAATAATTATTCTACAGCCTTCATAACCACCAACCTACAAAACACACAAGTACAGTAAAACCCCGACCCTTAGGCCTATGGATACAGCTAAACTAGAGTAATTCCTTCTACAGCCTTTACAACAACCAACCAACAACACACACAAGTACAGTAAAACCGAACCTTTAAACATCTAAACTAGAGTAATTATTTCTACAGCCTTCATAACCACCAACCTACAACACACACACAGTACATCAAAACCCGACCCTTATGGCTACATCTAAACTAGAGTAATCCCTTCTACAAACTTCATAAGCACCAGCCTACAACACACACAAGGACAGCAAAACCCGACGATCCTTATGGATACATCTAAACTAGAGTAATCCCTTCTACAGCATTCATAACTACCAACCTACAACACACACAAGTACAGCAAAACCCGACCCTTATGGCTACATCTAAACTAGAGTAATCCCTTCTACAACCTTCATAACTACCAACCTACAACAAACACAAGTACAGCAAAACCCGACCCTTATGGCTACATCTAAACTAGAGTAATCCCTTCTACAACCTTCATAAGCACCTGCCTACAACACACACAAGTACAGTAAAACCCGACCCTTATAAACACAGCTAAACTAGAGTAATCCTTTCTAAAATCTTCATAACCACCAACCTACAACACACACAAGTACAGCAAAACCCGACCCTTATGGCTACATCTAAACTAGAGTAATCCCTTCTACAACCTTCATAACTACCAACCTACAACACACACAAGTACAGCAAAACCCGACCCTTATGGCTACATCTAAACTAGAGTAATCCCTTCTACAACCTTCATAACCACCAGCCTACAACACACACAAGTACAGTAAAACCCGACCCTTATATACACAGCTAAACTAGAGTAATCTCTTCTACAGCCTTCAAAACAACCAACCTACAATATTAAAACATGAACAACAACAGCAACATATGTCCCTTTTAAACATGAACTAATGTAATCCCTTCTAAAATCTCTATATAAACCAACCTACAACACAAACATACACAGGAAAACCTGGCGCTCATAGATAGGGCCTACGGAAATTACTGTGATAATAAGCGTAGGGTTTTTACATTAAATAAGCATATACTAGAGAAAGACAATGGAAATGATGTTGTCTCTCATTAGATATATAAATATAAGTCTATGGTATATATCACTATATTAGGCATCTAGCCAAATGACTGATAAATATTCTTGTTGTTTAGAAAAATAATTTTAGCATAGCCAACACCAGACCTATATAATAGGCTTATAAATGTTGAACATTAGGTCTGAAAAACTATACTATAATCTAGTGTCGTCTAGAATAAACGTAACCTGGAATAAATTATCTAGCTAATCTAGCTGTTAATTTCATGTCTGGCAACTACTGCCAGCATAAGCAATGGGTGATAATCATGAGACGAAGTGCATGCACTTTAGACAGGACAGTGTGGAGCCTCTGATCAACGGACGTCATATTCTACACTGTTTGATAAAATATGTAATTTTACTTGATTGTCATATACTACACACTGTTGTGTTTAATAAGCAACGTAATATTACTTGATCGTCATATTCTACACACTGGTGTGTTTAATAAAACATATGATATCACTTGATTGCCATATTGTGTTCTGTTTACTAAATCATGTAATATTACTTGATTGTCATATTCTACACACTAGTGTGTTCAATAAAACATATGATATCACTTGATTGCCATATTGTGTTCTGTTTAATAACACATGTGATATTACTTGATTGTCATATACGACACACTAGTGTGTTCAATAAAACATATGATATCACTTGATTGCTATATTGTGTTCTGTTTAATAAAACATGTAATATTACTTGACTGGTATATTCTACACACTAGTGTGTTCAATAAAACATATGATATCACTTGATTGCCATATTGTGGTCTGTTTAATAACACATGTGATATTACTTGATTGTCATATACTACACACTAGTGTGTTCAATAAAACATATGATATCACTTGATTGCTATATTGTGTTCTGTTTAATAAAACATGTAATATTACTTGACTGGTATATTCTACACACTGTTGTGTTTAATAAAACATGTGATATTGATTGGCTGCCACATTCTACACACCGTCGTGTTTAATAAAACATGTAATATTACTTGATTGTCATATTCTACATACTGTTTAATAAAACATGTAATATTACCTGATTGTCATATTCCTCGCGTCCTTCGTCGTTTTTACTAGCTGGTCCCGCAGACAAATCTCCATCTTCATCATCCATAAAAGAATATCCACTCATTTCACGATCAAACCGTTTATTTAAGGACACGATTGCTTTACCATGTATTCCATCTATTTCACTCAAAGTCTGCCACACGTTTTCTTCGCCACTATTCTTTGAAATAATATTTTTCACCACATACTCTTTGTTAAACACTGGAAATGAGATACCTTTTAGAAGCATTCTTGTTCTGTATTCTTCACTTTGTGACCATATCAAGTCATCGTTCTCACTGTGAACATCTTGTTTACTTGGATAATACTTGTTTTCTGGGGTTTCTGGTGATCGGGAAGCTGCCACACAGAAACCAGCCATTAGCATGCACACTAGCATTGTTCTAGATATAGTCTCAGATATACCAAATAGTGTCATTGTCGCACATCGGTGTCTCTGAGTAAGAAAAGCTTGTAATCAAGCTATTTACGTCAGTCAATGACTTTTTAATAAATTAGCCATGAATATTGATTGCAGCGATGAGTGTATGTATAAAATATAAGACAAGCTAAATTCAATTGCTATCCCTCACCAAAACAATCACATGTGTAGTGGGGTCATCATACCACCGACATGTGCCATATATTACTGTTCAATGTTCATTGTCATAACTGCATACACATGCATACTTATATAAACTTGTCAGATAAAATAGTGTCATGAAGAAGGTAGCTGTAGCCGCCTAGAAATTATGATTTGCCAGTTTTCTGAGCGCCATACCCCGTGCTCGATGATGTGTTGAAAAAACGTGGCAGGTTTTATCGTAACGAGGCCTACCATGTATAAATGCATTAATTTATAGTTACTAATTAATCCATTTTATTAACAAATCTCAAATAGAACATTCTTTCACAGCCGTTTAATCTTACGTTTATACGCGGGTGATATTATACATAGGTCTTATTTATAACTTAATAGCAGAAAAAAAAACATTTATTTATCTTGAAGAATAGATAAACATAGTATCTACTATAGACCATCGGCAATTACATCTAGCTCTACCAGGTACAACCACACTATCATCATACGAGTGGTTACGTGTATAGTAACGATACTCTACGCTTTGTCATTCTAATCAGCCACAAATAGGCTGACATTTAGCTAACGTTGAGCTAAAGTCTGGGATAGTATCAGTGACTCGACACTGATACTGGCTGCGTTATCTTTGCATCTTTGTATAACCAGTCGTATATCAGTCATGTGACCATAGGTTGGCATGATTTATATTGTTATTGATAATATATTGTACGTGATATAAAGAGTGAACGGGTGAATCTGCAGAGGAGGCTTGCAGATGGCACGTTCTTCCATACATAGGATTCGAACTTCGCAATAACCACTCATGTGAACCATCGGGTGTACATGTATGTTCATCTACTAGCCCAGCAAACACAAAAAACATTTGTATAACATTTGCACAACGTCGCCCCAGGGTCTTCGACGTTGATCCAACATTGTACAAATGTTATACAACCGTTTTGTGTTGACTGGGATGGCAACATATAGAGAATTAAGTGGTTCGATAGATTATCTCTGATCTCAAACGTAATAAGAAAGTATTCTAGAGCGGGCTTTATGAAAGGAAAACGTTTTCAATACGCATTTTCGCACTAATACTGTCAATAATAATATAATAATATAATTATTAGCATTGCCAGAATCATCTTTTCCATGTTATATCAACACATTGAAATAGTGGCAGTTATCAGGTTCTTTCTAGTAAAATTTGGAGTAATACAGAATATGCAAATGACGAAAAACATGTAGTTAAACATTGAAAACATTAGTACTGAATTAGGTTTAAACCCCTTACAAAATAAAAAAAGATCATTGTCACTAAATCAAGTATATTTGTTCAAAGACATTGCATAGCAGGATTATTGTGCAACATTTTAATGGCTGCAAATCTACAGATAAGAAGTGTGATGACCAAGATAGGTAGGCATGTTGTGTTGTTAAATAAACAATTGAAGTAACATTAATAAAGACAATATTTTAGTTTTTAGTGTTATACATATATTCGCGAATTATTTTAAATTATTTTGTTTTTCAGAGTCCAGCAGATTATAAGGTTAAACAGGTTCTTTAGGGACGTTTAGAATGTCATATTGACATATTGATTCTTACTATTATTTAGTTACTATATATTTTGTCAGTATGTAGTTAGTTATACTTCTAACCTAGTATACACATTCAGGTTGATATTGTGATTAAATAATAATCTAACCAGGTTAGTGGCTGGCTGCACATTGACAGTCTGTATTTTTGTGTTATAACGAAAATTTATAAAAAAAATTATGGTTCTTCAGTATTAGCACTCGTTGAAGTTATGCAGCCATTTTAGCCCGCATTTTAATATTTTTCAAGGTCCGCTATTGCGATTAAAGTTTGGCGTCGTCCGTTTCGACATTTACTTGTGGGCACGATGACTCGCCAAATTTTTCATGTAACCTGCTCAAATTTGTCCTGCATGTTGCTAATAACAAGTTATCGGACAAGTTCAATAATGCCGATTTATAGCGATTTATCTCATCTTATGTCGTTTATTATATCTTGCCCGATAACTTCAAAAGTTTTTCATGTATCCTTCTAAAATTAGTTCTGCGTGTCGCTAATAACCATTTTTCGGTTGTATGGCAGGACATTAATCCTTATAAATCATGTGCTTTAACCCTTTAACCGCCAAATTATTCAATCTGAATTTTCACACACTTGAAGTTGTGTTTCGCTGACGCGATCCACAACTTCAAGTGAGTGAAAATTATTCAGATTTGACAGAATTGAGGTCAACTGTTTTCTAATATAACGGATTGATGTCACATTTTATCTTTAAAATGTTTAAAAGCTGGTACTTAATGTGCTAATGGAAAATGAAAACCCGAATATATGCGACACCGGCGGTTAATCTCATATCAGGTATACACGATGATCCCCTGCCTGTACACTTGAATTTATAGTTTACAAGATGTGTCAGGTGATACCCCTCCTACGTCTCGGTATGCACTCCAATCACGCCTGTTATCAGATAACGCATACTGATTTCAGTGGAATTTTATGCTAGTATATACTAGAAACAGTAAATGCAAGTGTGGTTTATTTTTTGGATCAAATACCATAATCCACGCAAGAAAATACGCAAGCACGTGCGCACTCACCGACACGCATACATGCACGCACGCGTAGCATACCGTAGAAGTCTTTAATTTCGCGGGTTTTTATCTTCACGCGAACGCGAATTTGGGCCATTCGCGGTCACAAAAATTCGTTACAAATATTTTTTATATTTATTATTTCTGACACTTTTACTTTTGGCATTAAATCGTTAAAATCACCTGTTTTTTACCATTATTGTCACCCGACTTCACGTAGTCCTAATCATCATATACGTAACGTCATAAGTAAACATAACGGTATCGCTATCTGTTGTGGCGACAAAACCATCAGTCCTGCTGCTTATCAAATGTCAAATTAAATCATGTCATGCACACCACGGAATGGTTTTATCATTTAATTTGTTTATTTTACAACGCATCAATGATTATTAGGTTTGAGGATAATATTTAAAAATAACTTTTATTCATCTCAAGTATTCACCAATAAGCCCATTCATTCATGAAATAGCTACTAAATAAAACTGATTATATCTTTTTAAGTATTTAACCCTTTCAAGCCTGAATTTACCATTGTCATCTCCATCCACTACAACCCGCGAATTGCTGTCGCAATTGTCGACTTGTAGTGGATGAAGATGACTTGAAAAAGTGAAGAAAATCCATGTATTGGTGAACCAGTTTTATGGAAATATTCATTCCAAAACCTTTGGTTGTTGGAAAATTATGTCTGTTTGCACGGATGTAAAGTGAAAGTTTTAATGCATCGTGAGGGCTCAAAGGGTTAAACAAACATGACATAGTCTGAAAATCAGGTGCAATACGATTTTCTTTGAAATTATGTATAATATGAAATGTAACCTTTTATTCGTTATGTCTACTTATTGTTTTATTTAAATACAAACCACAAGACTTACACATTCCCTGTAGATTGCATAACCACAGGAAAGTATGGCCTGCACATCAGCTGTGACACCAAGCCCCAAAATACGAAAAATGTGATGTCTATTTCACGTGGAAGATAAATTCGCGCTCCCGTTAATAGCGCGAAAGGCAATTCCACGAGAAATATAATACTATTACAGTAGTTGATCATGAATCAATGAGTACTAGTATGAGATTCGAATCACCCGTTGGCATCATGCTTCTTTGTGGGCAATATTTATAAAACCATAATTGTTCAAATGTTTTCAAAATAATTATATTTCATTTTATTAACTAAACCACAGGACCATAAAAAGTGATACACATTGCATTTTTATGTTCATATATATCTGAGCAAATTCAGTGTGAAATTATACAAAGTTTTAGTGCACGTTAGAGAGTAAACCGAGCACGGTGTATGTTTTCCCCAAACTACAGGGACGTCACACTTCGCACTGTAGGGAGTGTAGTTCGAAAGCCACATCTTGCTGTTCAACCACATAATCCTGCTAATTGTCAGTGGTAGATCACCGATTGTCAAATCTTCAGTCTGTGTCTCTGGTTTGGCTGACATGTTGTGGCTACAGGTAGTTTGGGGATATTTTGCTTGGTGCGGTACATTTTGATATTTTGTGTACGTGTATAAATGTTTTCCTAGTGACGGTTTAGCTATCAGACAATATCATAAGATAATTAGACTTAGTGTTGGTCCATAATTCACTAATCGGTAGGCCACGAACAAACATACGCACACGCAGCGTAGTTGATCATGGATTACCAAGTTCGAATCCCACGTTTCTTTGGTGAAAAAAATCAACTGTTTTGAAACATGTTTCATATTATTAAATACACCACATGACCATAAAAACACGTTTTTTCAATAATGCATTTGTATCTAGCTGTATCTTCTTGAATATATAGGCCTACTCAGTTCGTGGGGTTAGTATAGGCTTGCAATAAAATACAATAAATCATATATTGTTTCCAGCACAACTTGTTTAGGCGTTGTGGATATGTCGCACAGATTCTCGATTGGTAGTTTTGACAGTTAACCCTTTAGCCGCCAAATTAGTCAATTTTAATTTTCACCCACTTGAAGTTGTGTCTCGCTGACGCGATCCACAACTTCAAGTGAGTGAAAATTATTCAGATTTGACAAAATGGAGGTCAACTTTTTTCAAATCTTGCTGATTGATGTCACATTTTATCTTTAAAATGTTTTAAAAAAATTAAAAACCGAATATATTCGGGATCGGCGGTCAAAGGGTTAAGAGATCGACTGATGTTAGAAGGCTGTATTTTTCACATCCACCTCTCCCTCTACGGAGGGACTTCGTGCATCGCCAGAGTCCATGGTAGATTCAAATGCCTGATTCTCATATATCACTGCTGGTTTCTGTACAAATTGAGACTGGGTGACATATTCATCCAGATGGTCAGGAGGTACTTCTCTGGCTTTCTCTGTCAGTCGTTTATCTCCACCCAGCCAATCAGAGGTGTACCGTCCAAAGTATTGATCATCCATAGAACGAACAACTTGCTCCAGTGGATGGCGACCAGAGAGAACAGCCTGTAACTTAGTCTGACACAGTAGTGCCCTCTCCAAACCAATGAACGGGTATTGTATAACTAAAGTAACAATCATACCCAAAACAAAAATGGTGAAAAGGCTGCCTGCGAATATAGCCATCTGGAATGATAAAAATTCATCAGCTAATTTCATGACATTTCTTCACTTCGTTGGTTTGCTAAGCAAGTTGACGTACACAATTTAAGAGTCACAATATTTTATAAACTTACCACTTCATTTTCGTTGAGATAAAAAACTGTGAATTGAGAGAAGCTGACTATTAGCAGAATGGGTGCGTGAGACATCAGCAAAGACCACATGGTACGAGAGAATGGCTGGTAAAATCTCAATGATAAAAATGCCGTGGCTATACCTAAACATAAAACATATAACTATATATTTGAAATAGTTTGTGGCAGATAATTATTTTGAAATTTGAAAGGTAAACAATATTACAGCTTACAGCGCGGGGATCGACTTTAAACGTCAGAATCTGACGTCTAAAGTCGATCACCGCACTGTAAGAGTAAAAATATTCCTAATGACCGTTCACACATAACATAGACATTCAAATGGAGTGGAAAGAGCTGACTAAGACATTTATGATGATTTCAAATTGAAAAACCCTTTGGTCTCCATGGTTTATACAAAAATACTTTAGCGCTGTAAGGGTTAAATATGAGGGCATGTAACAAACCTCCAGAGCCATTGACACAAGCATATATCACCCATGCTACACCCACGCCAAAAGCTGTCCTGCCAAATGTTTCAAATGCCACATTGGCTGATTTCCCCCACATGTCTCCTCCGTCCTGTCACACAAAGAGAGAAATATTAATTAAATTCAAATTCATTTATTCATGCTCCAATCATTTACAATTAATACATCTGTTGTTCAGGATTGTTTTTAAATAATGGATGCAAGGGAGACCTGCAAAAGGCTTTGTTAAAAGCCGCTTCCATGCCCAACCCACTATACTTACACCACTACCTGGAGCAACGTCAATGACGTTGCACCTACGTTGATAGTCGTGTGGAAATGGGTTAACCCTGGCATAAGCATGATAAAGCGCTGAATTAAATAATTTACATTTTCACCCGCTTGAAGTTGTGTCTATCTATTGCAACACACAAATTCAAGCGGGGGGAATTACTCATATTTGCCTAATTTAAGATCAAGCATTTGCAAATTAACACTCATTTTATTCCCAATAACAATAATGGCAAAATCCATGAACATCATTTCCATTACGGTAAACCCGACACGTTGACTTAATGCTTATTTGATATTGGGCCAGTGTCGCAGACGTCGGACAAACACTAAAACAATATTGGGCCAACGTCTCCGATTTGCTCGAATGTTTAATGTGCAGTTGTTGCTTGTCATGATTCATCACAAAATAGAACGCAACCAACACACATATATATGACAGTATTATGTATATTTTAACATTATTCTGTTCTTATCGCCCACACGTTTACATAAGCGTCGTGTGGCTGTAAAGACATTTTTCTGTGTGGAAAAGGTTTACTAAAATTACGCATTGTATAAAGTTGAATTGATCATTATCAATGAATTACCACGAAAATCTGATTATACTTGCTTATCTAAAATAATGATCTAAAATAAGCATAATCAGTAAATGATATCTACTTTCAAAGACAACAAAGTAGATCCATATTAGAATATTATTGTTGTGGAACAGCTTAACCCTTACAGCGGGGGATCGACTTTAGACGTCAGAATCTGACGTCTGTAGACGATCCCCGCTCTGTAAGTGTAAACGTTTTAATAATAACCGTAGACCCATAACAAAGGTATTCGAATAAATCGGAAATGAAAAATGAAATGAATCGGTCTTCAGGCCACCTTTGTGCACATATAGGCTAAACTGGGCCAGGAGAACCTCCTGAGGATGGTGAGATGATTGAGATGACACTGTCCTCCAGACACAGTATTCGAAATTCGAGCCCTGGCGGTCTGAGGCCGAGCACGCTACCTTTCGGTCACGGAGGCTCCCCACAATACTAACTTTCACACGTGGATGGGGAAGAAACAATTTTGTTTCTCTCAAACCGCCGAGACCGGGAACCAAACCCGGACTCTGGCGTGAAAGGCAGCGGTGCTTACCACTACCCTAGGGCCCCCGCCCTCGAATGAATCGGAAAGAACTAACTAAGACAGTTAGGATGATTACAAATTGGAAAAAAACCCTTTGGGCTCCATGGTTTATATAAAAAGAATTCAGCGCTTCAAGGGTTAACTGTTGTTTAATATGAAGCTGGAAGCACTCACCTTATATTGAGCATATGTACTGTAGACGGGAATAATAAGACACGCGGCTCCTAGTATCCAGCCACAAATTACCACAAACTACAATGAAGACACAAGGTGTAACCCACAATGTATTTAGGTCTTTTTACCATGGTGCCTGCTGTGATTAATTAAAATACTTTTTATGTTTAGTTTGCTCTTTAATCCTTTCAAGTCTGAATTTACCATTGTCATCTTCATCCACTACAAGCCGCGAGTTGCTGTCGCAATTCTCGACTTGTAGTGGATGAAGATGATTTGAAGTGGGTGGCAAATTAAAGAAAATAACCATTTATTAGTAAACGAGTTTCATGAAAATTTTTACTCAAAAACCTCTAGTTGTAGGAAAATTAGGTCTGTTTTCAGGGATGTAAAATGATACTTAAACCCTTTCAGGCCGCAATTCTCGACTTGTAGTGGATGAAGATGATTTGATGTGGCTTGAAAATTATAGAGAATTGTCATGTATTGGTATGCCAGTTTCATGGAAATTTTCCTTCAAAAACTCTTTGTTGTAGGACAATTAAGTCTGTTTTCAGGGATGTAAAATGATGCTTTAATGCATCGTGAGGGCTTAAAGGGTTAATGCATCGCGAGGGCGTAAAGGTTAAAGGATAAAAACGCATCCCCAAATCGCTTAGTCCCCACAATTGTCCCTTGAATGTAGTATATCCATCTTGACGAGTCCAGTCTGTGTTCACGCAGATCCAGATTGCGTGCCGCAAATCACATGACAGTGTGAAGATGAGTATACCTTCCTAGCCATCAATGATGCGACATCAGCTCGCCGCATTGATCGTTATAGATAAAAGGTCAATCGTAGCACGTTGTTAGTAACGTAAGATTTAATGTTATGTTTTCAAATGAACTGTGACTGTACAGGGGAATATATGTGGGACACAATCATGGTAATATCAGATCATTGCTTCTATCATAAAATAATGCAGGTGGGTTTTTTAGAATCCATGTGACCTACTTTTCTCATTTGGACTCTGCCTTGGACGAGGAGCATGCCCAGCAGCAGGCCTACACAGTAAGAACCAGCACGACACCACGGCAACATGAACATGTCATAAAACCAGTCGAATATTATAATACCTTCTTTTGAAAATCTGCAAGTAAAGTATGTGATGAAGAATACAATAAGCCTGACCCTTTTGAAACATTTCAAAAAAGAAACAATTTTCACCCACTTAAAGTTGTGTCTCGCTACCGCGACTCACAACTTCAAGTGTGTGAAAATTAACATATTTGCTCATTCAGAGACCAAGCATTTGCAAATCTTAATTTTTAAACACACATTTCGTTCCCAATAAGTGGGACTTAAACGGCTAATAAAGTCGAATAAAAACGACTAAAGTCGTGATTAGCTGTGCAAGTGTTAAGATGACAAATCCAAAATGTAATGGAAAATGTCCATTCTTCTCATTTTCCTTAACCCTTTAACCGCCAAATTATTCAATTGGAATTTTCACCCACCTAAAGTTGTGTCTCGCTGACGCGATCCACAAATTTAAGTGAGTGAAAATTATTCAGATTTGACAAAATGGAGGTCAACTCTTTTCAAATCGTGCTGATTGATGTCACATTATGGCTTTAACATGCTTAAAAGGCGGTGCTGAATGTGGTAATAATTGAGTGAAAAACCCAATATATTCGGCACCGGCGGTTAAAGGGTTAATCTCAGAGTAGGTCTACCCCACATTAACAGGTCAGTTGATAAACAAATTTGGGTCATATTTCGAAGTTTCCCTGATTGCGTGTTGATTGCGTTGCCAAGTTTGCATACTTACACATCATTTCCCACAACTATTGTGGCTGCCACATGAGCTACGTAGATAAGAGCCAGCATGATGTAACCGACCCACGGCTTCCTAATAAACACAGAGACAAGATTCTTGATATATTCAAAATTATGTTTTGAAAGGGCCCTTATAGTCAGAATGATATTGATGAAGCTCGTCTAATAACGCTGACGTTTGGTATTATACGGTCAACGTCTCATGCTCACCACTTTGTCAACAACGTTGCCTCAACGTTCTAACAAAGTTAGATGTATAAGGCTTAAACCAGCTGATTAGCTTTATGCACATCACCTTGCCTTCTATGTTACATACAGCATGTACAGAGTGTGTATTGTATGGTATATAGTAAGGGTCCATTAATTTTTAGGTTGAAATTAGCTCATTTGCTTATGTGCATATTTGATTTCGCAAATTTTGAGAAAAACAATTCGTTTCCGGTGTTATTTATCGACTCTTGGGTCAATAAAATTGTTTTTGACTGATTCTGCGTTGAACTACTGATAGCCTTGTTGCGGAGATTCGTCTTTTTTTAAATACACGCTTTTTGCAGAGAGAGATGGCGATCTAAAAGGAAAAGGGGTATGAATACATATGAATATATATGAATATTGCATCACGTCGCTTTCTTCACAAACATGGCATTATCTCGACAGAAGGAAGCCCGAAGCCGGGACTATGCCCTACTCTTATTTCGAAAGACTTCAAGGGTTCGTCGTAGTGCACAGTACCATAGACAGCACTGTACACTCCATGCCTTTGAACAGTTTGGAGCACTGTATATGCACAACCACGATGACAAATATCCGAACCGACCGGGATTCGAACCTGTTACCTCCAGATTACAAGCCCCAGTCGATAACAATGAGCTATCGGGGCCGGCCGTGAAAGGAGGATGTTTAGGCAAGGATATTATTATATACATGTAGGTTAAATTACGTAGTCACTAGGAGCCTGCGGATCCGGATCGTAATGAGGATTATCCTTAAAACGTAATGGCCCGAGACAGATCCAGATCATAATCCAGATCCTCATCGTAATCCTGATCATACCCAAAATTTAATGAACCGTTCCTTGGCCCGATACACATCTCTGGTAAGTTTCATGCAAATCCGACCATTACAGTATGCCTAATCCTGCTGACGGGCGGATAAACAAACAGATAAAAAATTATACCCAACACGACCAAAAACATAACCTCCTTTCGTGGAGATAATATTAACCCTTAGAGCACTGAGCTATTCGATTTTAATTTTCAGTCACTTAAAGTTGTGTCTCGCTACCGCGAAACACAACTTTAAGTGACCGAAAATTTATGTTATTTTGAAATTTAAGTCCAAATATATATATCAGTGTTTCATTATTGAAGGCATATTTTATTGTGAACGGATCGTTATCAGGGGTGATACGTGTGCTAATAAAAATACAGAATGTCTACTACAGTCGACATCAGTGCACTATGGGTTACCTCTTTAACCGCCAAATTATTCACTCACTTGAACTTGTGTCTCGCAGACGCGATCCACAACTTCAAGTGAGTGAAAATTATTCAGATTTGACAAAGTGGAGGTCAACTCTTTTCAAATCTTGCTGGTCACATTTTATCTTCAACATATTTACAATGTGATACTTAATGCACTAATAAAAAATGAAAACCCGAATATATGCGGCACCGGCGGTTAAAGGGTTAAAGTGTGGATCACTTGGTGACATATTCTGACTTTGGAAATGAAATGAAATGAATCGGGCTTTAGGCCACCTTTGTGCACATATAGGCTAAGCTGGGCCAGGAGAACCTCCTGAAGATGGTGAGATGATTGAGATGACACTGTCCTCCAGACACAGGATTCGAAATTCGAGCCCTGGTGGTCTGAGGCCGAGCACGCTACCTCTCGGTCACGGAGGCTCCCCACGATACTGACTTTCACACGTGGATGGGGAAGAAACATTTTTTGTTTCTTTCAAACCGCCGAGACCGGGAACCGAACCCCGAACTCTGGCGTGAAAGGCAGCGGTGCTAACCACTACCCTAGGGCCCGCGCCCTCTGAAGAGTGAAAATAATCTGACAATAAAAACTTACATTCGCATTCACCAGGTGGCGCTACTATGTGTGTGCTGGGTGATTCTCAAAAAATATAAACTACAAATTAAGTTGATACTATAAATGTATAGGTATGTAAAGTAAACCCACTAACCAGATATAGGGAAAGACGACTAGCGCGGCCACACAATGAAGCTGCCACAGTACGGCGGCGTAGAACGTCCAAGCTAAACACTGAACACATACAAATGAACATATATATATATATATTATATATATATATATTATATATATAATGAGCAGGATTTACAGACTACAGTACTACCTCGATATAACGCCAACATTGGGACTCATTTTTTTGGTATTTTGGCGGGTGGCACTTTGGCAAGGGGGCTGATTTAGGCATGTGTATATATGCGAGCTGATTAACATTTTTTAGAATACATGTTGAGTGTTGTAACCCAATTTGATTATAATAATAAAAAAACAAGAACATGCACCAATATCATTACATCGCACTTTTATTTAGATCAGTATTTGTAAAAAAAAATATTTATTCATCTAAGAGAAACAAATGATTGTCTGGCATTTGAAGTGACAGTTCAATCAATACTTTTTCTAAGCATAGTCCATCCTTTTGTTGCAGAGTCTGCACGAAATTATTTATTTGAAAAAAATCTTCCAGCCCCCCCCCCCCTCACAGCAGAACAAAAAAGCCTTAAAAAACTGTTTGTCATATAAAATAGCTCAAGTTTGGCCACAATTTTAAGCTCTATATAATAAACCTCCAATGTTAATAGCTTGGCTAGGTACAGTATTAGTCTGTATTTATTATAATTTGCCGAATGATTCTGGCATTCTGTCAATACTTATCCGAATAGTTTGGCAAATTATAATAACAATTTGAAAAGTATGATGGATGACTAATGTACAGAAAGATGCATCTAATATACAACTAAAGTGCGCTATTCTATTATGGTCCGTAAAAATGACATAAAATAAAATTTGACATGTATTTAACAACCAGCGTCTTGATAAGCTTACCATACATTTACTTAATCTTCAATAATTCCGTAAAAAATATTTGCGATACAATATTGTATTATACATGCAATAATATTATGTTGTTTATGTAGGTCTATACTAAATGAACCACTAACTTGTCCATCCGATGTGAAGTTATGCATCAGTAGAAAGTTTCTATGCCTGCAAGAAAATACAGTTTCAAACATATACAGGAAAACTGCGATTCAGCGGTAATTCTTGAAAATATAAATTATTCATTATTATTGAATGAACAAACTACAGAACCTCTGCCACATTATATGTGGCACAAATAGGGCTGGCCTCAGGCCGTATCCAGGGGGGAGGGGGGGGGGGGGTATTTGCTTTCTGAACCCCCCCCCCCCCCTGATAGAAAAAACTACTGGACTAATAGATTTGGACTACATTGGGATCTATGATGTATTGACTTTGTGACACTAAGTGCATACTAATAATATTTATAAAATATTGAGGCATCATAAGGGTTTATGGTAGATTAAATGAAGGTTCTTAAAGGTTATCTCCATATGGATTAATGTCTAATGCGTCCACCGCAAGCGTTTTTTATCTGCAAGAGTAGGAATTTAGGCCTATACTTAGGAAAATAAAATACAAATACTTTTCAGATGAAGAGTAAAAATATCATACATAAATTAAATCTACATCAAATCGATGTGAATTAGGACATAAATTATTAGGGTATTTTGTAGGCCTACTAGTTTTAATGTATGTTTCATATGTTCACGAAAAGCTTTGCATTATTTCCGCAATTTAAGTTTTTTAGTGGACGGAGATTCCCATTGATGAATATAGGTATGCTCGCAAAAACCATGGATATGCTTACCAACAGCCTCAGGTAAAATGTATAATAATTAAATAACGTTTACAAACACAGTAGACAAAAAAATAATAGTGAATCATGCTGCCAAGTACAAGGAAATGACATCTAAAATTAATCGAAACTAGAAAAGTAGTTCCCGAACTCCGAGGCCTGGCTTTAGTCTGTTTGTTGAGTGCTTCAGACAAAAAATTGGCCTAATAATTTCTAAACATAACTGTATTGGTTTTCCTCATGGGCCAGAATCCTAGATGTCCAGGATATAATTATTGAAATAACCAAGGAGACAAGTACTTCAACGTGTAGGCATATTCCTTCCACCACCATCACCGGTACTGGCCAACACCCATGCAATACTTGCCAGTGAAACGTGCTACCGTGTGTCTCTTTCACTTTTGAAGTACTGTGACATTCACTGATAAGTCAGTATACGCGTCTAAACCTCGTACAAACAATATAGGCCTACCCACCCACCACCGGTTCAATGCCGATAAATGGTATTCGACGCTGGCCCAACACTGAAAAAGAATTGGGTGATTGTCCCGTGTTTGTGTTTGCTCTGACTGCCATACGGGTGACGCTTTATTCCCCGAAAGGCCACTACCCGGATAACACGATACATTGGCTCAATTGTGAAATAATGTTGGGCCACCGTCTGCGACGCTGGGCTAACATACTTCCAACCAAAACCCTTCAAGCTCTTAACTACGAATATAATCGTGAATATATTTTTTTCTGAAGACTTTTCAAACACGAATATACTTAACCTAGGGACCTCAAACGTTATATTAAACATGTTCATAAGGACTGGTGTGAGAAATGTCAACCGTTTCCCACACACGGCACCCCTCTTTCCCCTAAGTAGGACACAAACTCAGGCAAAATAAACTTAATATTCTACCGGCCGGGCCGGAACCAATTACAAACAAGTTCGGGGGGGGGGGGGGGGCATTAGTTGATCAAGTGATGGTGATCAATTTCAAGTGCTCCCAGAAACAATCGAAAACAAAAATTTCCTAGGAGAGGCTTACAGCGATCTCCCTACAAGCCCCCCACCCACCCCCCCGCCCCCATCCTCCGAACCCTCATCTGTTAATGACGGTCTACCCCACTCCGGTGAATCGCCATTTTCTTACACCCCTAGTCAGAACACGGCCCTGGGCCTACCGCGTATAAAATAGCAACATATTTTTTAGAAACAGTAGCAAGAAGCAAGAATAATTACTCACTGCTAAAAATAGGAAAAATTATTATTAGTATATACAGGCGTCTACGATATTAAATTCAGACAATAATATCTGGTGGACAAACACAGCAGAACACATGACATCGGGCATGTGTTGTTCCAATGCTGGCCCACCGTCTACAATGCAAATTAATTGGAAAAATATCTGGTGTTTTCCGGGAATGTGATCGGCAGATCATTGTGGTTGTACTTGCCATGTGTCTTTACAATTATCAGCATCTGAGATTTCTTCTGAGATAAACGGGCCGTTTTCGTCCAGATATGCATACAGGCCGACAATACAGAGCATCACCAACATGTGTGTGGGTATCAGGCTGTACAAATATAAACAAAAACATCAACAATATGTGTACAATTATTAGGCTATTAAATAGCTTAACCTACATGTGTGTACATCAGGCTGTACATTGTTTTTATTAACACCAAACTAAATTTTGTTTGCAGTGCCCATCGTTGGAGCTCTAAATGATTATTTCTGAGACAACCAGTTCTGGGGGACAGGCAATTAAATATTTCAGATGTCAGCACCGTAACATGTCTTACCCCTGATATTGAATATTATATTTGCAGCTTTCATAAAAATGTGTTATAGTCATTATAGTTGGTAAAATAAGTTACATTGTGAAGACATCCCATATACATTTTCATCATTATCAAATACATTTGCTAGATTTAACTTAATTAATCTCACAATGTTTAAAGAAATGTATGTCCATAAAAAATAATTGCCAAACACTGTAACAAGGCCGTTACGGCGAATTTGATATGATTTAGAGTGTGGCATGATTTAAAAAAACGGGTGTAATACAGAAGCTTGGTTGCCCAGGAAGCCTCAAGAGATGCAAAGTTTCTCAAAACACACATAGTTTGTTTTTGAATGATACAGTTTCAATTTTTATTAGCATTATGTTTATCATCATTCAACATCGTAACACATTTTGGAAGGTCACACGATGCATGAAATATATGTTTGCTGGAGATAAAACATGTTTATTCAGGTCATCTTCGCTGGTATAAATATTAAGCAAAAATGTTTTGGTTTCTGGGCAAGCACCTTACCTGGAAAAACGTGAATATTGTCAGCACCGTAGCGGTCAGCACCGCAACAAAAATCGTTACGGAGCTGACCATTATCATTCGATGACTCATTACTGGGATCATATCATGAAGATGTGTGGATTTTGTATGCAAAGCATCTATTATGTTTATGTTTTCAGATAGAAATATTAATCACTTTAATTTTGTCTACACTGTATAAACATAAATTATCAGAATGTTTGAAAAAAAGTTACGGTGTTGACATAATACCCATATATAGTGAGCATGTTAGAAAAAAAACCCTGCAAACTATAGTACAATGCTCTGATTTGGCAGCAAGCTCCCTGAGGTTATTAGAAAACATCTCAAAGGTGGACACAACTTTTGTCTACATTAACAAGCCCTGATTTGCTTAAATTAAAAATGGCCACCAAAAAGCCATACAAACACCATGAAATCTGTCACAGAATTTTTACCTACAATGCATCTTTATGAAGATTTTAAGATACGACAGATCCATTATCCAGTTCATTTCAATAATTCAAGGTCAAGGTCACGCCGTGAGGTCGAAGCAAAGGTCAAATTCGACTCCCATTGTCCACATATACATTGTTAATATTGTCAAGCTACAAAATTGATCAATGGTGTGCCAGGGTATCATGGCTATAAATTATATTCATTAGAAAAAGACATAAAAACACATAATAGACAACTTAAGTTTATATAACCGAAAAAATACATTGCCACCTCATTAATCCACTGATAATGCATGACATTGCCCTTTATACTTGCATAGAAGTGTACACTCCATCTCATTCACGCCGCACTTGGGGATCCATATTGGAAGGGGAACCACCTTGTAGCTGTACTGTAAGGGCTTCGTTCAGAACATTTTTAACCGCCCCCCTTATTTTTTCCAATCAATTTAGGTAATTATTCTACAAATATATGTTCCATGAATTATGTCTACAAAACTGTTCAGTAATGCTCTTAGATGTTTATTTATTCAAAACAGGGGCGGATTCATAGTGCGTGGGGGACTCACACCCCCCTTTTCGACAAATTATTATAAAAAGTGCATTAAGTTGAATAAAATGGTTGAAACTGTGACAAAAGCACCAAATTTGATAGAAGGCTGCACAATGGTATACTGATCCATATTGGGAGGGGAGCCAGCAGTCCTAGTAACTGTAGCGTAAAGGCTTCGTTTAGGGCATTTTCAAGCCCACCTGATCTGATCACAAAATTGTGTAACAAAATTATGTTTCACCAAATCTTTCTACAAAATGTATTCTTAATGCAATTACCAGTTATTTTAATTAAAACAGACGCGAACCCACACACCCTTCTTATGTCAAATTATTTAAAAAGTGCTTGAATATACAAACAAAAATCCTTGGGGCGGCGAATCACCCACATCAACCACAAAATCTGGATTCGCTCTTGCATTTAAACACAAAATCCGACAAATTAAACAAACACAAAGTTTTCTTCTGAGTTGAATCGCGTATTTGTTGACTTCCATTATATTCATTTCAGACCCAGAGAGTTGCGTCAGTGCAGAGTTCACCTCTGGTACTAAATATTCCAACACTTTTCTTCCCATGGCCTTAAAACGCAGACGTGGTGGCCAAACATGTCAAAGTATAAAATGCTGGAAGAGTAGCAAATCTTGTTTCATTTATTTATTTATTTATTAAAGTTTCTTTTGTAGCGCCCACTCCCACTATGTGGATCAGAGCGCTGTACAGTCATTGAGTCAAAACATATGTGTCTTTAGCAACTTTTTAAACTGCGGTAGGGAACCGGATGCACGGAGTTCCTTTGGTAATCCATTCCATAGGTGGGGTGCTCCAAAACTAAATGCCCCTTCACCGACTTTCTTTTGGGCTATGGGTTGGTGTAATGTTAATGTGTTGGCTCCCCGCAGGCAGTTCTGCCAGGTACACTGGAGCCAAGCCATGAAGAGCTTTGTAAGTGATTACCAGAACCTTATACACAATACGTCTGTCTATTGGCAACCAGTGGAGTTCTTTTAGCACCGGTGTGATATGCTCTCGCATGGAAGTCCGAGTCACCAGTCTTGCAGCCTTGTTCTGTATACGCTGCAGGCGTGCTATTTGTGATGTCGGTAGGTTCAGGAGCAATGAGTTGCAGTAGTCCAAACGAGAGGTAATCAGCGCCTGGACTGCATTCTTAGTGGCATCAACAGTCTGGTAGCGGCGGACTGACGATAGCCTGTATAGCTGAAAATTACACGCCGCGCATATAGCAGTGACTTGACTTATCATGGAAAGATGGTCGTCCATTTGCACACCAAGATTACGGACATGGCTGACAGGTATGATTGAACTATCACCAATGTTGATGGTACAATGGCCATACTGCCCCAGATGGTGCTTGGAGCAGAAAATAACCATCTCTGTCTTATCATCATTTAACTTTAGCATTCGTATTGACATCCAAATTCGAATCTCTTTGATGCAGGCTCCAAGCCTCCGTATTGCTTCCTCTCTTGCACCTGGTACTGCTGGATCATATTCTACATGGAGTTGAATATCATCTGCGTATTTATGATGTTTTACTCCATGCTTACGAATTATTCGCTGGATCGGAGCAGTGTATTGTGTAAAGATGACTGGGCCAAGAACTGACCCTTGCGGTACACCACACTTCAGAGGCACATGGTCTGATGTGGTTGTTTCAACCTGCACTCTTTGGGTTCGATCCTCGAGGTAGGTGGAGAACCAGGACAGAGCTTTCCCAGTTATCCCGTATTCATCTCGCAATAAACCCAAAAGTTGATTTTGATTGATTGTATCGAATGCAGCTGAGAGATCAAGCATGACAAAGAGGACTTTTGGTCCAAGTTGTCTTGCAATTTGATGAGCTGCAATATAGCGAAATTGTGGTTCTGTTCAAAAAGCAAGCCAGGGCTCCCTTAACCGCTGCAGCTGAGCAATCGAAAAAACGGCAAGTACGAGAACGTCACTATAGCTTGTGCAGATCAGCTGTTTCATGTGCGATCCATTTAACAATGCGTCACGCACATGGAGTAGCATCCTGGTATCAACCTTTTCATGATCACATGGGCCGAAGTTTTTCAGGTTATGATTCAGATCTGAGCACACTGCAGATGACCCATTCATAGTCACAATCACCTTGCAAAACAGGTACGACCATACATTCTACTTCCTTAGAAAGGAGGTTAAACAGCTCTTGTGATCTTGTTGTAATCAGTTTTTAACATATGGTAAGAATACATCTTGAGCATACTCCCCGATAGTTGCTGCTGTCCCAGGACAAATGAGTTTCACCAGAAGCGCACCATCCAAAATTTGGGTAGATTGCGTTGATTGTGATGGGTCTACAATGAGGCACGAGACAATGTCTGATTTTTCCCATGGTGCATTACACCATGTCGCATAAGAGATGGTGTATGACAGGCATTTTTATGTGAGAATACTTGATTAATTTTCCGGCCAGACTAAATATGCACAAAGTGATAACAAAGTAGGCCAACCATATTTCTTTATAAATTAACCCTTTAACTGCTGAAGTATTTGTTACTCATTTTCAATTATTGAAATATGTAATGACCAATAAATAGTTCACTGAATGGGCCTACTTAAAAATCTTATTATTAGACTATCTGACTATCTTACACAAACCATTTATCGTTTTCAGTGTCGTTTTATTTGTTTTAAAAATTGTTTTAAAATGTAAATAAAAGAGCCTAACAACACAAGGGTGACGATTACGAATTAAGTAAATGGCTAAACCATTTGTAATTAATATATATATATATATATATATATATATATATATATATATATATATATATATAACCTTTCAATATAAAACCATTCACTTGGAATTATTTTATTCGGGCGCCATAGAAAAACTAC
>OZ024904.1:60143855-60157270 GCA_964017125.1 Flabesymbios commensalis | reverse complement strand
CCATTCACTTGGAATTATTTTATTCGGGTGCCATAGAAAAACAACAATATAAACGATCTTTTATTCTTTTGAGCGAAATTTATCTTGACCTTGACCTAAAAAAAGACATTGAATTAAATTACTAAAACAAAGAATATTGGTGCTCCCTTCCCCTTAAAAAGATAAACTATAAATGGTTTATACATTACTATAACAATTGCATGGCTAAATTTGCGAAATTTTTTAGCTGCCAAGGCGGCCATCTTTGACTTTTGAAAGGGCGTTCTGTCATAGATACAGAGTGTGTCCACCTTGATATTGTTTAATAAGGTCCTTACGCATATTTATATTAAATTAAAGTATTGTACCATGATTCACAGGTTTTGGTACATTTCATGCACTTAACAAGCCCACTAATACCGCGAAAACATTTCTCTGGTAGCTGCTTCAGAGATAATACAAAACATTCCTTGCACTGACCTTCTTTTCTTTGTCTATCAAAATAGATACAAAACTTTTGGATTGTGCCTAAATTTTTATGTCAGTTACACACACTTAACCCTTTAAGCGCCAAATTATTCAATTTGAATTTTCACCCACTTGAAGTTGTGTCTCGCTGACGCGATCCACAACTTCAAGTGGGTAAAAATTATTCAGATTTGACAAAATGGAGGTCAACTATTTTCAAATCTTGCAGATTGGTGTCACGTTTTATTTTCAACATGTCTAAAAGCTGATGCTAATAAAAAATGTTAAAACACGAATATAATCGGTAGCGGCGGTTTAAGGGTTAAAAACACCTTGTTTCTGTACCAACATGTGTGTAGATACATGTATCAGGTTGTAAATAATATGAGCAAGGGCGTCACCAAAATGTGTGTATATGTATCAAGTGATGCTCATATAAGCACGATAATTACAAACATGCGTTAACATCACGTTATACACATAATCAAAAAGAGCACTACCAGCATGCGTGTATGTGTGAGGCTATACAAACATTAACATGATTACCAACGCAATTGCCAAAATATGACTTTTCCGATATAGAAAGTCAGCAGGGCAAAAATCAATGAAATATAATGGTGCTATTCTATGGAATTTTATTACAGATTTGATTGATCATTCGTGTAGTTTTATTATTTTTAAATTTCCGGGTGTAGTATCATGTTTGTTGTCCGAAACCATTACCAACATGTCATGATTTTGTACAATTATTGTGGTAAAAAACAGGATTGAGTGAGCTCTCCGGCACATGGGCCAGCTCTGGGATGGGCCAGCTCCATACAGAGCGCAGACGGTCAGTTTTAGTCGCCACAACATATTACCAGTTGATTACCACCCACCTGTACCATCTGTGGATAAAGTAATGCGCGGCCAAGCCACGAGAAAGCTTCTTGCCTTGTCTTCTCCAACGCCTTACTGTCCACACTACGTTTAAACATCCACTGCAAATAAAGACGCATTTTATACAAACACTGTATTGTCTATCTATGGAGCTTTTTAACATGTCTTAGTGACATTTCCAAAACAAAATTGCAACTGAAAGTATTTAATTGGTGCGTACTAAATGATTTGTTGCCCACCAAATAATTAATTGAAGGGCACCAAATGATTTGGTGCGCACCAATTAAATACTTTCAGTTACAATTTATTTGTTTTGAAATGTCCCATAAAAAGCTCCGCATCCTCCGCTGAAATAAATTTTTTTTGAAATATTTTGTGGGCCTTCTCAAGGCGGTCCTAAGAAAAAAATAACATGTTAGACTAGTATTCTTCCCCCAACCAATCGAAGAGTGTCTCAGCCTGTCACATGACGTGATCGGCCGAGATTTTATTAGTATCCATGACAACTGTAATAAACTTGTGGTTTATACTTCCGTCGTATGTATTTATTATGAGTGGCCTCCATGCTAGCGACCTTGTGATCTTAATAGAGGTCTCCCAAACCAGCCTGTGAAAAAAATGTTTCATTCATCTTATATTTGCTTATTTTCATGGCAGAATAAACACTTCTTCTCTCATTACAATATACGTGAACAGTTTCGTAGTTGAGATTACTTACCTGACAACAAAGAGACTTTCAACGTGGAATGTATAATTTATGATGTACTGGAACCAAAGCTCTTTTGGATATATCTGTATCTGTCTGACCAGATTAGCTGCAATCAAATACATTCGTAGTTTTATTGGTAAAACCAATTTTATATTATCTAAAATAAATATAATATAGGGCATACATTATTTTATATTGTACTATGCTTGAAAAAAATCAATATAATGTTTTGCAAGTCATTAGAGTCAATATATGTCAGAAGAGAACTCAATATAATAGCTAAATAAAGGTTTAATGGGAACGTTCAGTTACTGAGAAAGGCGAGCGTGACAGATATGCAGATATACGTGGACCTAGAATACCAAGCACTGAATGCTGGGAATCTTGGCTGAGACACACCATTATGCACTGAATACTGGGAATCTTGGCTGAGACACACCATCATGCACTGAATGCTGGGAATCTTGGCTGAGACACACCATTATGCACTGAATGCTGGGAATCTTGGCTGAGACACACCATTATTTGTTAGGCCACTGTCGCTTCAGTGTTGGTCCAGCGCCGAAGACGCTAGACCAACACTGAACCGACAGCGGGCGACATACTTTTTTTTGTTGTAGTCAGGGACCATATTCACCAAAATAAGGTCCGTGCGAATTTTAACATTAAATTGAATTAAATTAATATAAAAAATATCCAGGGGATATGTTTACACATTTTTGCAACAGTAATGCCACTGTTGACTTCATTTCGTATATCGGTCATCTGGTTTCACCATACCAAGTTAGGAGAACCCTACCTTCTTGCATGAAGGACTTATGAGGTCAAAAGAACAGTAACATTTTTTCGACCCTATGTAATAACAGAATCCTCATTTTTTAGTTATAAACAGCTTTGATACCACTCTTCCCACATTTCGCTATTGAAAACATCTAGGGCGAAACATATGTGAAGTTTTTATTTTTTTTTTAATACACCCCAAAAGCGCTGAAACTCGATATTTAAAAAAAACAGCTCAAGCACTGGTCGGACGGTTTTAAAGACATTATCCACCACCAGGTGGAAATTCAAATTTGTCTTTGTCAGTAATGTTTTGTGGATTGTGTGGGACCACAGGCTGATATAATTAGATTGTTTGCAATATTGCAGTTAGTTTATTAGAAGGGGTGTCAATTGTAACAGATGCAGATCTGTCCCACTGATGGGTTTGAACAAGGAATCCAGATTTCGTGGTTTGAATGGGCAATCTGAGGCTAGTTGAGGTCAATAAGATATGATGACTTGCTGGCAATGGACAAAAAACACATAGTTGGGTAATATGTCTGCAAAGGGAAGGCTGGATGTAAAGTTATTTTATGACAAACCCATCAAAATGAGTTGATGTGGCATTGTCATATTACTGCATTGGTATCTGTCTCTTGGAATACTAAATAATAAATACATAATTAAAGATTAAAAATAATTTTCTACAACTCACAAGCCAAACAATTGATAATTTGAAGTGTTGTGTAATATTTCGGATAATGTTTTGTTACTTTAAAAAATATATATTTGTACTAAAATAATACATGATAAAATTTGATCATACTAGCAAATTACATTTTATGGGGTATCTATATTGGTTTTATAGTTATACGTATATGCACTTGCTAGCATTTACAAAATATATGATACTGTGAACACATAATGGAGACATCCAGTGAGCTATCAGCTTGGAAAGTCTGTTAATTTTTAGAAGTCCTTCGCCACCAGCAGCAAACAGCTAGGGACAACACTCACTGACTGTTCATAATGTTAAAGTGTCAAGACGTTGCTCGTGATAAACTTTTCAAGGCCTAGAGTGGTTCTCTCATACATCATATTTACAAGAGATTAAAGCCATATACTGATAAAAAAAATAATAAAAATGATTATAAAGGCTTATAGCAGAAAAGCATATTTATACCAGAAGAGGTATAATGCACCTATACATGGTGGAAACGGTACTAGATTAGCCTACACCACCCCCTCCCCATTTGCGTTTTATGGTTACACCACTGATCTCTTGAAGGCTAACTCCTATACTATACTGATACATATTTAACGTAGTTAGGAGAGTAACCCATCCTGACATTTGGCTTCATACACCTTCAAGGTACCAGGTCATAGTTTCTCATAAGACACATAGGTATATGAAATGTATGCTGAGGCAAATCCAACAAACACAAGATACAATGGGCATATCCGTACTCCTATACATGGAACGGAAATATTATGTCTTGGTGAACAGTGAATATATTGTAGCAGCAGCTGATAACCTCTAAAGTTAGATTTATATCGTTAAAAATATTTTAACTTCAGATATGTTTCGTCCCGAATGTATTCAATGACAAAATGTGACAACATCGCTATTGAAGCTGTTTATAACTATAAAAAATAGGATTTTGATATTACAAGGGGTCGAAAAAAACTAGTGAGATTACCTCATTCGGATGCAGCAAGGTATTTTTTTTTATATAATTTGATATAGTGGTACCAGATGACAGCAAACATTAGAATTCCCATAATCATGTACAGGAAATGGAAACGCTACATACTACTAACTGTTAATTTGTTTTTAATATTGACTTTCAGCGCTCTGAGAGTGGGTTTGTGTTTAACAAAAAAAAACTAAACTCCACATATGTTTCACACTAAATATATTCCAAGAAAAAATGTGGCCAGAGTGGTATTACAATTTATAACTATAACAGTGTGGATTATGTTATGACAAGGGGTTGAAACAATGTAAGTTTTGAGAGTACCCCATCCGCTCTTTTGACCTCATAATTCATTCATACAACAATGTGGGATTATTCTAATTTGACATAGTGGTACTAGATGACCGATGTACCAAATGAAGTCTATAGACATTAGCATTATCATAATCATACACATGTACAGCAAACAGCGAAAATACTTTCTACGAAATGTGTTAAGTTTTTTTTTAAATATTGACTTTCAGCACTCTAAGGGTTGACTTACGTTTTGTGAAAAAAATTAAAACTCTAATAACTTGTCATCCTATCTTTAGTGGAAGATAATAGGATCGACAGTCATTTTCAAATGGGGTTAAAATCGTACAGTCTTCGGTGATGGAGGGTACTCTCACAGGCTTGAACATCCCTCATTTAAGTACTTTGCTACCTCTGGAAACATCTACATCCACCCAAACAATGTTCTGGAGATATTACTCTAGCACATAAATTTGTCATACCTCTGCCACTTTTTGCGTCAGGCAAACTAAAAAATTTGCAGCCTTTTGAAACTTTTCTACCAGACTATATATGCTCCACTATTTTGTCCCACATAATATTTTATTTTTTTACCAGTGTTTATAAATTTTTAAGGTAATAACCCCTGCGATAGTTGTATTTTAATTTTTTTTGCATCATATTGTGGCATTATTGTTGCGAAAATGTGCAAAAATATCCTCTTGGAATCTCTTTAATGCACATTCCCAAAGTCAGCTAGGCAAACCGTTATATTTTTCTTATTTTATAACCCCCCCCCCCATTCACTTATACATATTTCAGACTGCCAACATGTTGTTTATTGTCACTTGGGATGCCCTTGAGACATTTGGATGGGTGGCTTAGCATCACACAAAAAATCCCACTGGACTAGGCCTATCCCATTCTCATTCATCAGACCCACTATCCTTCCACTAGCGTCAGCTAGTGGCTTTGATTGATTGCACTGTAGAATGTGTTCTGTAGAAATATTCATGAATTTGACCTGATTTTTGATCGGCCAATAAGGCAATACCTAACAAAAAATGGTGTCTTTGACATTCCAAGCCACAAGGAATACACATGGCGAGGCAGGTGACCATTTTCATGAAATTACCAGCTTCTTTTAACATGTTTAATAGATGGTGGGGTGGACCAGGTAGGGATTTGACTACATCATCACTACATCATGCTATATTTCGTGTCCAACTTGGCCTGACATCCTGTTGATATTTAAGCCTGACATTATGTGCTCCTGTCAGTATTGTCTGGTGAGATATAGGCCTAGGCCTACATCTGTACATGTATCATGTTTATTGACTATCCTAATATAGTTGTGTTATATAAGTCAGAAGATACTTTCTAAATACATAGTCAATGTTGATTTTATGTCGGCAAGCGTCGTAGACGATTGACATACATCAATCCACCATAATATGATTGTCAATCCCACATCGTAAGCACTATAGGTCTACACTGGCCCAATATTTTTTTATAATGTTTGGGCCTATGTCGCAAACAATAGATGAACGTTAAACCAATATTGGGTCAGTGTATCGTGCTAACAGAGACTGCACACTAGTAAGTGCGTAGACCCAGCGCCGGGTTCATGTTAATCCACAATCTGAGATGATGTCCCTACATCAAACAAAGAGTGGTTGGTACAATCACTGTGCAAATACTGCTGGTATAGTTTATTGGTCTTACACAAAAGCAAGTCTACAATAACACAGTTACATGTAAAAGACGCAGATCCAATGTTGCTTTTATGCTGGGCTGATATTGCATAGGATTGACCAACTATAGTACAACACAGGTTGATTGCATGTACTGGTCATAATAATACTAGGCATATAATGCCAACCATATAGCCCAGCATGGGGGAGCCATAACTATATAAACTTGTCTCTCATGGGTGCAAGGAAACCTCGAACTTGACATAGTTTCAGGGTCAGGTGTGGGTCACGAGACACCAGGTTTTGAGGCCCTATGAGACTGCAGCAATTACAGAATTGATTATCAAAGCATTGTAGCAGGGCCACCTAGCTGAGCCAGTGTGGCCCTGAGAAGGAGGCTGGGCCTCTCCCAGCAAACACGAAACATTTGTATAGCATTTGTGCAACGTCGGCCCAACGTCTACGACGTTGGTCCAACATTGTACAAATGTTATACAAATGTGTTGTGTTTACTGGTTTTACTCACCTGCCATTGTGACTCCTATCACCCATGACATGCCGAACAGCATCCAGGCGTATGACATAAACCTCACACCGTGTATCACATCATACTCCCCTTTCACTTTACGGGTGCTGAATATGCGACCGGCGTTGGAGTAAAATGAAAATCCGACAAAAGCAACTTCTATTCTCTGCAGGAAACCTGAGAACACATGAGAGTGGTGAGTGGATCTGAGGTTTTTCAAATTTATTTCTAGCCTTAAACTTTCTCTTAAAAATATTACAAATTTGATATTGATTTTTTACTAGCGTATTTCCTGAATTTTAAACATTCCTGACATATGCTTAGCTATCGAAACGCAAATTACTAGCAAAACTTAACCACATGATATTTGTTATGAAGGAAAATAATTTAGGAGGACATCATACATAAAAATAAGCACATACTAGTAACCCTTTCAAGCCTGAATTTACTATTGTCATCTTCATCCACTACAAGTAGTGAATGAAGATGACTAGAAGTGCGTGAAAAAATAACGAAAATTGCAACAGTTTCATGGAAATTCCCCTTCTGAACCCCCTGGTTGTAGGAAAATCAAGTCTCTTTTCAGAGATGTAAAATGATGCATTAATGCATCGTGGGGGTTTAAATCGGTAATTAAATTCAGCTCATTTTCATTCACATTGAGTGAGGAATTGCGACAGCGATCCCAAGGTGAATACAAATGAAAAGTAATAATTTAGTGCGTACAAGATTAATACCGTAAAACCCGTCCATGCACTAAGAACGCTCACATAAATAATATCCTAACAAAATTATTTAAATGCTTTCGTGACTTAGCCCTTAAACCGCCGGTCCCGATTATATTCGGGTTTTAATTTTTTAATTAGCACATCAAGCACCACATTTTATACATGTTAAAGATAGAACGTGACATCAATCAGCAAGTTTTGAAAATATTTGACCTCAATTTGTCAAATCTGTATAATTTTCACTCACTTGAAGTTGTGGATCGCGTCAGCGAGACACAACTTCAAGTGAGTGAAAATTCAAATTGAATAATTAAATAATTTGAAAAGGGTTAACTCTTTCGCCCCTATTCACGACCATAGTCGTTTTTTATCCATTTTATTAGCCGATCAAATCACTGTTATTGAGAACGAAATGAGAGTTTAAAACATCAATAATTGCAAATAGCTGGTCTCAAATTAAAAAAAAAGAGAGTAATTTAAAGTCGCACGACGTTGTGGGTCGCGGCGGCAGCGAGACACAAACAAAGTGGGTGAAATTAAATTATTTAATTTAGCGGTTTGAGAGTTTATACATTGTATATTCAATTATTAACAGAAGTATTTCGTTTGCATGTTTTATATTTTTGAGCTTGATGTATGCATTTATGAAGAAGAATAAGCCCGTATTAACCTTTACGGCGCAAGGATTGACTTTAGACGTCTGTAGACGTCAGATACTGACGTCCAAAGTCGATCCTCGCGCTGTAAGAGTAAACATATTTAGAATGGCCGTAGACCCATACCACTGGCATTCAAATAAAGCGGAAACAGCCAACTAAGACATTTATAATGATTTCAAATGGAAAAAACCCTTTAGTCTCCATTATATCCAAAAAACGTCAGCGTTTTAAGGGTCAATTACCCGGCTTCTCTGTGATTAGATTGATACTCTCTTCGCATTTTTGTTTGTTATTTTCCAGTTGAGGGTTCCTCCACTTGTCCAACATTTGTCTGAGAGCTTTCCCGTGGTGTTTCGCCATCAGTGCCGAGCGAAAAAATGCGTCATATATGGTGGCCAACACACAGATTGCCACGATGCTCCACATCACCACCCTGCCAACAAAACAAGTACGATGATTGGTTGAGATGGCCTTCTCGACCAATCACATGCCAAAGATCTGGGTGAATCGCTTTAAAAATACCGGTTCAGATATGTCTCTTAAATCCTGGAGGCCAACTAACAGAACCATTTGCAATAACATTTATACAACGTTGGCCCAACTTTTTTGACGTTGGTCCAACATTGTATGAATGTTGTACAAATGATTTGTTTTTGCTGGGAGGGGACGAGGTTAATCAGGTCATCATTGAAATACTAACAATTTTAGAAATCTTGTTTATCGCACTTACGAAAATTCTTTCTCTCAATGACTGATACGTTAAACACTGTAATCATTGTAACCCACTTGAAAGCGACACACAACATAATTCAAGTGGGTTCAAATTCAAATAGGATAACTTGGCGGAAAAGGGTCAATAACGCTGTGGTATTACTTACATGGTAGCAACAAAGTAGGGATCCTCAGATGCCTCCAGATTGTGGCCACAAAACATTGTGGTGATATCCATCCCTAATGTGTCAGTGATGAAGAGACGAAACATTACATTATCTGCAATAAGACCAAACTCGTTATAATGGAGGAAATATCTATCCCTAATGTGTCAATTATGAACAGAGGAAACATGCCATTATCTCCAATAAATCCAAACCCGGTATAATGCAGAAGATATCATCTATCCCTAATGTATCAGTGATGAAGAAACAACGAGCCATGACATTATCTGCATAAGCATAAAAACCCGATATAAAGGAGGCGATATCTATAGCGAGTGTATCAGAAACGAGGAGATGAAACATGACAGTATCTGCAATAAATCCAAACCCGTATTAATGAAGAAGATATCTATCCCTAATGTATCAATGATGAAGAAACGAAACATGACATTATCTGAAATAAATCAAAACCCGTTATAATGTAGGTGATACTATCTAACCCTATTGCATCAGTGATGAAGAGATGAAACATGGCATTATCTGCAATAAGACGAAACCCTGTATAATGGACATTATATTCAAATAATAAACTGATAAACTGATCATTTCACCCACGTCAAATTCTGAGCTGATACGATCATATTATAATGCCAATGTTTTTCTCTAGAAAAGCTATTCAAAGACGCAAGTAATAATTAGATCGCATTAATTTAATTCCATTGGTGTGTAAGTATAAACATTTCAACCAATTTGAGATTTAAGAAAATGTATTTATGAAAATATAATATATATATAGAAATTTAGTACTTTGTTTGTCTCAATCATATATAACGTCATCGCGATATTTAAAAAATATCCTATATATAATGATGGGTAAGTTGATTATATACTATAAATTTATATCAAGAGCAGCAGTGGTAAACAAAAATACCAAATACCAGCTTACAAGCTAAATATTCGGTTGACAATAACTGCTGGTAAATGATGTAATGTCGTAATAATTTATTTTATAAGACTTGCCTTCTAATATATATTTGGTGACGTCATCAGCATTGCATGTGTCAGGAACACATAAGCCTATGGTAAGTTCAATACCACTCTCCTGAATTTAAGTAAAATAATTTTATATTATTTAGATGCTATTCACCCTTTAACCGACAAATTAGTCAATCTGAATTTTCACCCACTTAAAGCTTTGTCTCGCTTCAAGTGAGTGAAAATGATTCAGATTTGACAAAATATAGGTCAACTGTTTTAAAATATTGCTGATTGATGTCACATTTTATCTTTTTATCTTTTATCTTTATGTTTAAAAGGTGGTATTTAATGTGCAAATAAAAAATTAAAACCCGAATATATGCGGCACCGGCGGTTAAAGGGTTAACATTATAACAGATAGGTCTACAAGTTGCTAGTATTTATTTCCAATTGTAGATTATTTAGAGACATCTGTGCAAACACGAGATGTTGTTCTCATGTTGGGTTTACCCCTACAACGCTATATTTCTGTATAAAGGCTTCTTTTCTCTCAGTCCGATATGTTTGACCAATAACTTTGTTGACTGGTAAAATGAATAATGAAAACTGTTTGCGGTTTAATATCACACCACGTGAATTACGCTTGAACGTAATTATATTAGCCATGACAAGTGGTGGATCTACTCACTGCTAATGGACCAGCGGAACTACTGAGTCCCATTTGACAGTATTCTCCTTGAAACCTCCTGATCTCTGTGGCATAACCAGGATCCATGTACGTGCGGTTGAAGTAAGTGTAGTTCACATTGACATCAATCCTGCAGAGCTCATAACTACCGGCCCAGCGAATGGAGCCATCCAGTAGAGCAGGTGTAGGCTTCCCCATGCAATCAACAACTGCAACATGAAAACAAATAACTCACTTGTCACACAACGTTAAATCAATCTGAAAGACTATTGATTCAGCGTTGATGCAGTATCATCCCAGCAGACACGAGGCGTTGAATCAATGTTGGTTTAACGTTGGTCCACCGTCGCCTACGACGGTGGAACAACGTTAAACCAACATTGATTCAATGTTTTGTGTCTTCGGGGATAGGCCTAGTAGAAATTAATTAAATTGGTATCAAAGTGCATATTGTATTTATAAATAGCCATGTGACTTAAAATAAAACTTACTGAGAGCAGACCACTCGTGTTCTTCCAGGGGATAGTCGGGGACGTCATAATCACAGACAGGACTGCCTGATGTTTCAGGATCATCACAGTATGATTTGTGGGAATTACGTAAAAAACCGTCACTGATTGGTTCAGCTAAACTAGAGTAGTCCCTTCTACAACCTTCATTACCACCAACCTACAACATACACAAGTACAGTAGAAACTGACCCTCATCGACACATCAGCTAAACTAGAGTAAACCCTAATTATATCTCATTATTAATTATTATTCGATGGTTTTTGCAACATTTAAATAGCAATCTGTAGATGAAAAAGCATGATGACAGATGCTGATGTGAGGGTGAGGGGATTGGTGTAATGGATTCATAAGAACGTTTTCCTTCACTCACCCGAAGGGGTTCTGGGTGAGTGAGCGAATATTGCTTTACGTACCATAGACAGCACTGCACACACCAGAAATTTGAACAGTTTGGAGCACTGTATATGCACAACCCCTATGATAAATATCCGAGCAGACCGGGATTCGAACCCAGTATTTCTGAGTTTCAAACCACAACAGGACCCAATTAGCCTTCGGGCCGGCCAGGAGTTCTGGGGGAATGCCTAGGGAAATTACATCCAGATGTCTGGAAACCCGGGTAGTGCAATTAATGCTTAAATACAGTGGACTTTCGCTCAGTTCTGCTATCCTCGGGTCCAATAATCCCCAGAGTATCAACGGTTGAGGGGTACCTCCAATCATCCCAAATGAGGGACCTATTGTAAAACATTCTATTGCCGGTAGTTTTAGGTGCCACCTGCGGTTACTGTAGACAAAACAAATCTAAATGTACAGATGATGATGTGAGGGTGGGGTGATTGGACATGCTGGGTTGTTGAGAATGTTTGCCTTGACTCCGATAAGGGGTTCTGGGTATGCCTAGAGGATATACCCCAACCATGCCCATATGAATCCCTAAAGTAAGTGAACAATAGTTGAAGGGTATTGATATTAAGTGACTTGATTCATCCCAATGTTTGACATAATGTTAACTATTCTATTGTTAGACCAGGTCAAGACCATACCACGGTCAAATAACAGTGATCACTGATAGGAGATTGACCTACAATTCTTTAAGGGAGGTACCATGACATAATTATCCGCTGATGGTGATAATGATTTCCAGAAACGAGAAAAGAGGAGGCTGCACATTCTCTTGGAAGGTCGACACGTCGGGGACTGGTGATTCCGTACCATATACTATGCATAATGCAACAGACATAACTGATAACAACTCTGTAATATGAGCTGCGTTTGTGGGTTTAAGAGTACTACCACTTACAGCCATCTCAGTAGGCTACCCCCGTTGCAACATGCTTATTATATACGCTACAGTTAGTGTCACCAGTATGTGTGCCTAAAGAGGCATCATATATTTCACTCAACCCTTCTTCAAAATTTAGGATAATTTTGGTCTCTAGGATAATTGTGTTGATGTTCAGTGTTGACAGGTATTCAGTGTTGACAAACAACGTCGTTTGGTTGAGGCTAATGAAGATAAGCTCTGGAATAAAGTTCAACAAGATGTATCCAAGTTCATCATTATGTCGGTCACGCCTTATCAGGATCTGTCTAATAAGCAGAGCTCTGATAACTCATCATTAAATATATACACATGCTTATCTCAAATCAATGAATCAATCTCTATGCGACATCATTTTTTTCAAATGTAACGATTTCAGACGTCACACCTTTAAACATCCCATACCTTATCTTCGTTAATTAAGGTCAAGATAAGATTGATCAACAAACAAGTTGTAATGAGCATAAACCATTTAAACTTATAAACCCATGATGCCTCAAAGTACCATTTTGCATCTCTGATAACTTACTTTTTTCGAACGAAGATTTTCGTGTAATTGTTTTAACGATCTATTACAATTTTCTTTAATTCTTCACCCACTTCAGGTCATCTTCACCCACTACAAGTCGGGAATTGCGGCAGCAATGCCGACTTGAAGAGGAT